>JARVZY010002396.1:0-520000 GCA_030686995.1 Artemisia argyi | reverse complement strand
GTATCTTAGTTATTGATGAGATGTTAAAATGACGTTGAAGTAGCACACCAATAACAGTTATTGGTCTCTTCCTTCATCTAGCTCTTTTAGTCCACAACGAGTTTAGTAACCCGCGCGTTGCGACGGGTTTTTTAAATAGTAGTTTGGTGTTATGCGTTGGTTGTAAAAAAAAGAGAGAAATAGTTTATATATTTTTTTAAGTAGTTATTGGGTGTCGGTTAAGTTTTGTTTGTGGTTGCAAATATTTAACGGCTTTGGGTTATGGTAATTGCGTTAAAAGCATTTTTTGAAAAAATGTTAAAGATAACAGTCGTTAGTTAACAGCCGTTAAATAACTAACGACCGTTAAAGAAAAAAAAAAGTTACTGTAGCAAGTACTGTAGCAAGCACAGTGCTTGCTACAGTAACCTCTTGGGGTTTAGTATATATATAATGAGCTTCGATGGCACTGTTCAATGGGAAAAGCAAACCTATGTGGCATCGGTCAATCCATTGTGAATGGTTCCATGTCAGCGTATATTTAAATGTCGTGCATCTCTGCACAGTCGGTGAATGATCATCATTTTTCCATTTTATTATTAAACAAATAAGTGTTTGTTATAGAAAGACGGTGATTTTGTCACTTTTATTATTAATCAAGTTTAGTGAGTTGTGAAGGTTTGGTATAAAAGTTTTCGAAGCTAACGTGACATTGTATTGCACCCTCAAATATACTATGCATTGAGGATGTCCTTAGAGTTTTAGAATAGGTGTAATGGTCACCCTAAACACCACTCACCCATCTTTCACATATAGCCGCATCATCATTTAGCATATCAACTTTTCCATCACTTTTCAGGTGCAATGATCACTATATCTCATATTTCATTTAAATACTCACTTTACATAAATATACCTCACAAAATAACACATACACACTCACAAATCAAATAAATAATAATATAGATAGTTGGGGGCTCACCTTTTGCACAATGTCCGAATGGTGAGTTGCATCACCTTTTGTCTTTTTTTGGCCTAGTCTCATGCGTGAGTGTGTGTGGGTACGTTAAATGTGGCTCGTGAAGGGTGATGACTCATCTCCGGTGCACATAGGCTTAGTGAAAGGGGTGGGTTATCCACATCCTCCCATAGGGAGGGTATCCAATTATTGGATGAATCACCGGCTTGTACTGGAGTGCATTGTGGATTGTATAGTTTGAGCAAACCTCTCATAATATGACAATATAGTGAGAGTTTGTATAACATAGCCCGTGAAAAGAAAACGCTTTATTTAATGTGAGGGACACCTAATCTAGTAACTAACTTCCGAATAATCAGTACATTAAAAAAAAGTACAAAGTTACCTAACATATGATGATCATGGGATGAAAAGCAACCAAAGAAGAAATGACAAATGGACAATCACCTAAAATCGTAAACCAAACATTTTTTCAAAGGGACTGAAAGTGGTCATTAGTGACATGTCTAGGGTTAAAATTTGTAATTCATGTTTGCTTCTTAATAATGTAATGCAATATAAATAGGCCACTTTTCCTTCATAACACATCCACAATTCTATCTTCATTTACGCAAAGTTAGAAGCTTGTCATGGATATGAACAACACCAAGAACTGCATATTCATTCTTCTGGTGGTTTATATCGTGGCATCAATCGCCTACGCGAAAGCGGAGATTCAACGCTTTGATCACCAGCCTACGAAAGTTGATGGGTCGCTCGACATTTTGGTGATCGGCGACTGGGGAAGGAGAGGATTGTACAACCAATCCAACGTTGCTTTTCAGGTATTGTTTGTTAAATGCTGAATATCTAGAAATCTAAATGTAATTCAAGCTAACATTAAAATTAATTCTAAGGAAAAAACGTACGTTCAGTTTCATATGATATACAAATAAGAGCGTAGAAAGACTTATATACACTTGATACAAATATTTTTCTCATTTCACTTTTGTAAGGTCGACCAAATAATAAACATATCTACCGTCGGCCAAATTACATATATTTTTTCCCATTGACTTCTAAACGTAGAACATTAATACATGTATAATTGTATAGACAATAGTTACATATTAATTATTTTGTATATTTACGTAGTTTCAGGAGATCATAACTTCAAATTAAAAGTTAATAATTGCATGTATTGATCATCACTAATTAAAATGAACTTTTTGCTTTCATTTGAGTTTAGTAGAATTTTTATGTCTTGAGTAACTCTGTTAATACTGTATTATATTATCGTAATTTCAGTTCTAATTCAATACGAATAAGATGTATTGAATTTGTTAAAAAAACGCATTGGAGAATTTCGAATAATGAGAAACGATGCTCTAGTATATACATATGCAAGTCTCTTTTAATTAGTAGTTTTTTACGGTGTAAAGTATTAAGATATTTATGTTTCCGTGTTGAAATTATAAGTAAAAAGTGATACTCTAACTTTGTTACTCCCTCGGTATCAAAATTATTGTTATTAGAGAGAAATCACATAATTTAATAAAAGTTGGGCAATTTTAATAATTTTCAACCTCTCAAACAGAATATTTCCTCAACAAATTCTCTAGTTTTTACTTAAAAAAAATGAACAATTATTTTGATACATTTCAAAAAAGAAATATGAAGAATAATTTTGAAACGGAGAGAGTATAAATCAAACAACATTGTACTTTAATAATATTAAATTTCAAATCGTTTCATAAAACAAACAACATTTTATACTTCTCCTTCCGTCTCGAAATTATTGTTCACATTTTTTCAGATAATTATCCACTTTACATTTTAAATAAGAAAAAGAGAATTTAGTGAATAAATATTCTACTTGAGTGGGTGAGATTTATAGTGGTCAAACTTTTATTAAATTTTATGATTTTTGTCTCTTGACAAAAATTTTGAGACGGATGAAAAATATCATTTATTTTCTCTCTTTTACTTTTTCTTTCAAACAATTGCCAAATCCAAATCAAATTTTAAACCCTTTACAAACCAAACACACCCTTAAAGTGCGGAAAAATAACAATGAGTTTTGGCTCAATTAGTATCTACCTTCAAAAAATATACAGGTCTAGAGATTTTGTGGATAAAAGATTACATGTTTAAGTTTCGGCTCATGCTCACTATAGTTGATGCTTACTGAATCAGAAGAGTTGTTCTATGATTTGTATAAGCGTTCGTGCAGTGTGCACCAATGAATTTATTCTATGATTTGTATAGAACTAGCTAGATTGTTCGATTTGATAAGTAGTTAAATAAACATATTTAGACAATACATCTATGAAATACATAATCCCAGTAATCAACCTTATATGCATACCCGAACAAATGTGATCAAGTAATATAATTAGGTATGAAGAAAAAACGTAAATGACTTGAAACCTACCGAAAAAAGATTATCACATTTTTGGACAACCTAAAAACACGTCACATGTTTAACACCCTACATGCACATCTTATATAAACGTGCGTTTATTTTTCACTTAATGGGGAGAGATTTCGGTCCACACAAATATAAGTGGGTGTTTATTTTTTAATTATCTTCCATATGATTTGGGAGGAACAATCTTTTATCTTTTCATTTCCTTTTTTATCCCCCATCCATGTACATCAAATTTTATCCATCAAATCTCATCTTCATTCCTAACTACCCATTTTATTCAACAAAACAATTCATCTTCAACTCCTAGCAGCCTTGTCAGCTGCATCTTCATCAGTCATGTTCATCGATCTATCTGTCATCGCTCGATTCACACCATCGAGAACTTGAAGTAACCGGTTTCTTCTAATCTCCCTCACAAGCAAATCAGATGGAGTGTAATTTACTTTGAATTATAGCACCAAGTTATCTATATTACCAGTATTATATAAAACACTTAAATTGTGTACTTCATATATAAATGTCAAGAACTTGACGGTAGATTTGGATTCAACAAGTGGGTTTTGATTTCAAGCTTTTCCATTTATCAAAGTTTATTATATGGGATTATTTTGATTTGCTTCTTATTTGGTTACGAGTTGAGGATCAATGTATTCAAATTTCATGATTCAGTTTTAGTAACATGTTAATAATCCATAACCTATGGATGTCGTCGATAGGGGCAAAATTGGCATTTACTATTGACGGTGACTTTCATTTAGCTGAGAAAAAGAAACATCATTTTCCTATTTTAGGAGTCGCTCCACAAAATGATTTATATCTTTTCTAGCCGGACCCTGTATCATCAAGACAGCACTTAATGCTAAAATAAGGAAACAGCTACAAGTCAATTACAGTAATACACATGTTACACATAACTACACATGGTACATTACCTTTAATATTAGCTACTACGTATAATATTTCATGAATTAATAACTGACAAGAAGTTCAAAAAAAATAAATAATAACTGACAAGTATTTTATATACATAAACTAGGTATTTCTTTTGGTTATACTTAAAAATATGTCCAATATATAGTCATATCTACGTTGGCAAAATTATATTCTCAAGATACTTACATATATCTAACTCGTACGTTATGTTTTTATTTGGAATTTTCTAATACATGGTCTGTCACGTATCGTATTCTGAAAGGAATGAATATGATAGTGGGAGGATATATATTGGCATATCCAATATCATAAGCAATGTTCGATATCCATAAAAAGGTATATTCTTTGTACACACAACAACAATTCCTCTTCATGGAATATGCTTTCTTTTATGCTTTGTATCATTCAACCCAATTATTTGCGAGACTATAATCGATCAGAACATTGAAAACTGTATCAACTGCATATCATCATCGAATCCAACGCAATGTTTAAATAATACTATAAAACATGTCATATACGTATATGGTATACTGCGATTATAAATTTTCACAAGTTTAGATTAGTCCATAATCATATTGTTTCTTGACACAAAAAATAGAATGAAAGAAAATGTCTTAGAAGGTTCATGTACTCTCGTTTGTAAACGTGCTAATGGTTTGAAAATAAATCAAAATTGCAATATTTTTTGTTTGTATACACTAAATTTTTAATTTTTCTATTGTAGCATTCAACTTTCTTAATTTTCTTATTGTACGTCTGTAGAGGGAAAAAAATGACGTGACAATAATAAAATTAAGGATGTTGGATGCCTACGAATATAAAAATTAAAGAAATTGGATTGGTATAATAGGATGATTAAGGCTTTTCAAAATAAAATAAAATAATAGGATAACTAAGAAAGTTGAATGCGTGCAATAGAAAAATTAAAAGAATTAAATGCTACAATAGAAAAATTAAAAATTTAAGGCATAAAAAAGGAAAATGTCAGACCATTTGCCCATTGTAAAAAAACAATGACCAATGGTCATGAATCTTGATATTAATTCTTAAGATCTATAGTCTATACAAGGTTCGAATTTAAAATATAATGTTCGATCACACTTTTAATAAACTTTTTTGAGCCATGGCATACGTACGTATTCTGTTCTAATTAATGAAAGATCCAAAATATGGCTACTATTGTATGCATGGTAGGTAGTAAGCTAAGTTACGATTACGGTATCTGTTACTTCTAAGCAATTGCTTCATCAACTACAAATAGAATAAGTATAAGTGTATAACATTTAAGTCAAACAAAGTTTCGTTAACACTCTATTTTCAAGTTTGTGTTCAAGAATGAAAATAAACGTAAAAAAAAAATAAAAAATAATGAACTTAAAAAATGTTGATTGGCTTTTTTTTTTTTTTTTTTTTTTTTTTTTTTTTTTTTTAACCTAATAAAAGTGAAGTAAAATGAGAGAAAATCAATGTTTTGAAAACCGGGTTCGAAATTGACCCGGTCGAGTCACCGAGCACCGGGTCAACCGGTTCGACCGCCGGGTCAACCCGGTTTTCAATTTATTATTTTTTTATTTTCTCGACCGGGTCAACCGGTTCGACCGCCGGGTCAACCGGTTCGACCATCGGGTCAACTCGGGTTAACCTTTTTTATTAAAATTTTTTGAAAAAATGAAACCCGGTCGGGTTTTGAGAACCGGGTTGACCCGGGTCACTCAAAACCCGGCGGGTCTAACCGGTTAACCCGGTTTTAGAAACCCGGATTTTTGACCCGTTTTTTAGGCCGGAACCGGTTAATCTGGCCGGGTTGCCTCGGGTTTCAAAACATTGGAGAAAATGATGGGTCTTTTCTTTCAAAACTTGCACATGATATTTGAGATGAAAGATGATTAAAGTGAAACAAACAAAATTAAATGAAGCTTAATGAAACAAGTACGTACTTCTCTTTCAATTTCTTTATCAAATTAAATGAAGCTTAATGACATAAGTACCTCTTTTTCAATTTCTTTATCAAGCTTTTGCAAATTTATTTAAAATGGTATAATAGTATATTTATGAATTAAAGACTTAAAAAATATAAACTTTCATTCTTTTTACTCTAAATCTGAGAACGGAAAGTAAGATCATCAACTTCTTTTCTTTTGTTTCATTGCTTTCCATTCCCTTTTACAATTATCTTGAGAAAACAATGTGTAGTAATAGATAACAAACACTTATTGTATTTCTTAAATTTTTAAAAATGTAAACTCACACATCCACTTATTTTTAATGCGGAGTATTAAGTATTAACATTTCTCAGTAAATGTTACACTGTTCAATGAACAGTACATAAACATTCTTAATAAATAGCAAAAACGGTCCCTGTTGTTTAATACTTTGTTTTAAATCTAAGCCCCGCGCCCGCGCCCCCGCTTTCTCGCAATGGAGCGCGGGTGAAAAATACTTTGTCTTATAAATTTTCACACAAATGCACAAATGTCATATTTGGCCTTGACGGGACTCTTAACCCATCACCTTTAGATTAGGACATAACAGTATAACACGAATACCACGTATTTTATTTACTTCCATTGCAAATTTATAATTCGACGTTCATTTTGGTTAATTTTGAAGATGGGAAAAGTAGGAGAAGAACTGGACGTAGACTTCATAATATCAACTGGTGACAACTTCTACGACGATGGATTAACTGACGAGGGAGATCCTTTGTTCTTTGAGTCGTTTACTGAAGTATATACTTCAAACAGCTTACAAAAACAATGGTATTCAGGTAATAATATTTGTATATATATATATATATATATATAGAGGTGGGTTCATGAAAAAAGTTCACTTTGGTAGAAAAGTGAGAAAAGTGTACAAATCAACCCCTCCTTTTTTTCACACCAAACTACAGGGACCTAATTGTATTTTCCTTCATTCTTTAAGGAGTTTTTTGCAAATTTGCACCCTACCCCCCACCCCCCCACCCACCTACCCGCCCCCCCCCCGCCGAAAAAAAAATTTTTTTTTCCCGCCAAAAAAATTTTTTTTTTGGGGCCAAAAAAAAAATTTTTTTTTTTTTGGGCCAAAAATTTTCCCGCCAAAATTTTATAACCCAGATGCACCTTTTTTTTTAGTGCATCTCAGTTATAAAAATTGGTGCATCTCAGTTATAACTATGATGCACCAATTTTTATAACCCAGATGCACTTTTTTTTTTTAGTGCATCTCAGTATAAAAATTGGTGCATCTCAGTTATAACTATGATGCACCAATTTTTATAACCCAGATGCACTAAAATTTTTGGCCCAAAAAAAAAAAAAAAAATTTTTTTTTGCCCCAAAAAAAATTTTTTTTTGGCGGGAAAAAAAAAATTTTTTTTTTGCGGGAAAAAAAAAATTTTTTTCGGCGGGGGGTGGGGGGGGGGGGGTGGGGGTGGGGGTGGGGTGGGGGGGTGGGTGGGTGGTGGGGGCATGTTTCAAGACAGACCCCTGAAGTTTGAGATATTTCAAATTAACCCCTAATAACTTTTTTTCTCACTTTTCTACCAAAGTGGACTTTTCTCTAGAACCTTACCCTATATATATATATATATATATATATATATATATATATATATATATATATATATATATATATATTAGACGAGTACTCATGCGTAGCAACAAACAACTATAGTTACACAAAACGTTAGACAAAAACACTTAACCAAAATATCAATATAACTATCTGCCGCTATAAATTCCGTTGCTATGCACGGGTATTCGTCTAGTATAATTAAACTTAAAACTTTTAAAATGAGAAAAAGTATACTTTTAATATATCCTCAATCTCAATTAACATTATGTATTGATATGTTTTGCACAATCTCATATCTCATTTAATGGTGTTCTATTCGATTGTATTAATTGATAGGGTTTTTCTAACATGTGCCCTTAGGCACATGTTAAGATGTGGGCCCTTGTGTCCTTTTTCTATAAGTTCTTGTCATTTTTCAAATAAAAAATATATTTTATGTGTACTTTTTGTGGATCCCTGAGTAAAAAGGACACACGGGCCCACTCTTATCATGTGCCTAAGGGCACATGATAGAAAAACCCTAATTGATATAATATATTCTGAAGTCAACACCTTTTGCACAATTTCATTTGATGATATTATATTTGGCTGTCTAAAGATTACAAAATGTAAATTTTTGTGCTTTTAACTACTACTGGTAGTATTTAACAACTTTTTATTAATGTTATTTCTTAAATGAAAAGTTGACTTTGTTTATATTTGATGACAATATAATATTTTTCTAAAAAAAAGTATTGAAATACACTTTTTCTCATTATTATATAGTTCAAAATTGTTATTTGAGGTGAGTTATCGCATGTTGCAAACCTTTTCTTAAATGAAAACTTTTTATTAATGTTGTTTCTATAGCATTTTTTTTTTTTACACTTCACTACTATATAGTTAAAAATTGTTATTTGAGGTGAGTTATCGCATGTTGCAAACCTTTTCAGTTACACTTTAATTATTTTGCGTTGCATGCATACACGTTTCACATAACATTTAACAATAATGTCGCAACTATAACTGTTTAATGTTATAAGATTCCGATGATATGCATGATACTCGCTTAGTTCAAAACAAGTATGCATCCTTCTATTTCAGGTTGTCTAAAATAAGCGTGCACTTTATTTATAAACCGATTACAAAGACGTTGATGAATATAGTTTTTATTTTATTGGTAGAAAATTTTTGACCGTTTTTAAACTTTATGATTTTTAAATGCACATTTAGGGAGACTATTGTTAAGATAAAATAACAAGGCAATTTAGGACCAAACTGAATTCCTATTCTCATATCAAAAAATAGCCTAAAGATGGTCACATTTGAACCCGACCAGATTTTGGGTCCTAAAGTCATTTTGGCTATTTTTTGTCATTTAATTGTGTAACTTTGATCATTATCATTTCACTTATTAAGCGTGAATAAGTTGACTGAAATAAAAGATAAATGTTAAATTAGTATACATTTTTAGTTTTGTTGCAAATTTCTAAGTATTAAATGGTTAAAAACACTTGGTATAAACAAAAGATTGAAATCTATTTATATACACCCACAAAACATAATTTATTTTGTTTTTTGCTTTCTATCTTTCTATTTTTAATATGATTTGGTGACAACTTTTCTAGATACCCCGATTGCGTGTGTACACTTTTTTGTATCCTTTCTTTCGTTCTTTTTTTGCTTTTTCAGTTTGTTGCTTACATGATTTCTTACTTTGTATAATTGTATACCGTCATTATAAACAACGACACATTAGTTATCAATATCTCTGTTCATACGATAAATATTGGGCATCTTTATTTTCTTAACGACTACTGAACACACTCACATTTTTTCACACTTGATTAAGAATACTTAAAAGTATAAAACTTACAAATAGTGTTATGTAATAGCAGCGTACTTCTTCAAATGTTCGCATGTCATATATCAACCCACATAATTACCGCAATACTCTACGAACTTTCAAATTTCTTCCGATATCATACATTTGCTTACGTGGCATGACTAGCTAGTTACTGGCTAAACGGGTAATTTTTGCTTATTTGACATTTTTATTTAAATTTTATGCTTAATCATCTTCTTCCCTCTAAACGCAACATCTACTATCATTTTTTCAGCGAGACACTTCATTCTTTCCAGCGATCTCGTCCATTTCTTTCCTGTGAATCAATTTTGTTATCCAAATCAAAAGCGTATTGTAAAAAATTGTTGCAATGAAAGTGGTTCCTTTGGAACTTAATAATCAAATTATTTTGATATGCTCTTAACAACCAGGGTTTGAGTAAATCAACTGTTTGTTGTATTTTATAGTGATCAATGTATTAGTTTTGTTAATTTGTTATGTTTGTAGTATAGATTCAGACTTTTGTCTTTGTGTGGTTTTAGAAATGGTGTCCAACTTTTGCTCGTTAAAAATAAGTTTTTGATGATATTAACACAAAAAGGACAAAGTTTGTAGGGTGTTGTGATAATTGTTTAGGTTGGTATCTGATATGTGAACATTTGAAAAAATATGTTGATATTAGATGGATTTACTTATAAATATGACAAGATTATTTTTATAACGCGAAAACAAAAGAAATCTAAAAAAGTTAAGTTAATGTATGTGGTGACCCCGATAACTTCTTAAAAATATAAATTTTGGCCATTTAAAGTTGGGTTGTTTGACATTATTGTTTTCATGCTTGTTAGTCGTATTCTTTACAAAGCCCAGTTTGGCAGTTTGTATGGGCTACGGCCTGATAGTATTATGTGTTAGGGTTATGTGTCTATATATTGTAAACATAACCCTATCACATAATACTATTGGGCCGTATGCAAAGAATACGACTAACAATGCTCTCATTGATTACATCGATCAAGCATTCATCCATAGCTCAGCGGAGTACTTGCTTAATGCAGTGGCGGTGTATATGTGGTGTGTGAAAGTCTTGTACTGTTATCTAAAATGTAAAAATCGAGTATCATACATACATATATTCATTGACGACAATAAATGTCCACTTTTTCTGTTTATTTAAGAGTTTATATGACCAAATTCTTTAGTTTGAGAGGTTTTTAATATGCGTTTTGTGTGTACTTTAATGTGTGGTTGATTCTATTGGTTAATTGTTTTTTATTTTGAACGGCGGATTTCATTAAACTAGCAAGGAGCTAGAAAAGAACAATTACAAAAGGGAAAATGAATTACATGGATTACATAACCACTCTAACCAACTAGGAGACACTTTCTTATTCCTGCTAGAGATCCAAGTGAAGTCCTATACCTTGATGTCGTTAAATATGATATCTTTTCTAGGACGCTTTTGAGAAAAGGACACATTGTTTATGAAACTCCATAAGTGCCAAACTGTAGTGCGAACCACCACATCAAAGTATTGATGAAATTTGGTTTCAAGAGGGACACGATCAGCCAAGGATAAAACATCATCAAGGGATGTGATGGTGATACCTGGGATGTGCCACCAAAGAAGAACATCCCTCCAAGTATCCACTGCAATGCAACACTTGGCGAAGAGTATATGAAGAACAAACGAATTCAATTCATTGCTTTCTAATTGATTGTAACGGGTATGTATGTACATATATATAGAGAAATGGAAGACATGATGAATGTATAATAAAACCATAAATTAAGGAGGTGACTGATAAATTCATAAATCGATCACAGTACTATTACACACATATTTTATTTTATTTTTTTTTTTTTAGAAAGGCACATTTTATTAGAGACCACAAAAAAGAAAACAATGGTACAAAACAAGGCATCTCACCTCAATTAACAAGCTAATTAAAAGAGGGTGAGACCCAAAAAGACAAATTACAAAACAAACAAAGAAACTATACTAAATCTAACCTCTTCACACTAAATGAGCACATGACATCTAATACCAAAACATATATGGACATCAAAACTGACACAAAAAAGACCACAGTGACAAAAGTCCACATTCAATCACATGAGAATATAAATTCACCAATGGAATAAAAGCCACCATTGACCACTTGAAATCAAAACAACCACATAAAAGCCTTTTGGATCAAATTTTCGTGCAGACTTGGACAATACCATTTTGCAGGCCTATTACCAAACAGCAGGTACAAATATCACATGATACATTGCAGCAGAACACAAACACAGAACCTGATGTCACATAATATTAAAGCACCATTATTACTGAAGCAAAATGAACTTGCAGACGCAAAAACCCCACTTTGCAGACCCAATCCCAAACAGCAGAACCTATTGCCGAACCAAACAGCAGTTACCAAGAAAAATTCCATCTGTCATCATGTATCACACACACTGAGCTGCTAGAACTAACTGAGAACGAACATTTACAGTAGCCGACACTTTATGGGATCAAACACACACATATATATAAGTAAAAAAACTACCATGAAGTAGTAAATCACATTATTACATGGGATATAACTGGACTGTCATAACAAAGGACACACATGACTGCCGCGAAGTATGTAGTAGATGATCATCGATCATGGATCAATTTAACAATGTTTGGTACAAAAGCAGCGTCGTCTAAGACCACGACAGTCTCCACTAGGAAACCCTTCAGACCTGCACACATTTTTACAGTTGGTGTCGCCCAAGCACGGCCCCTTAAACTTGTGGCTTTTCGTCAAGCATGTCCTCCCCTCCACAACCATTGGTCCACCCATATCTGTTCATACAAACACAAATTAAATACGCACATTTATAAAGTGAACCCAAATGACTTATTAGTTATTAAATGAGTAGTTCTAACTAAGCAACATATATTACCATTGGCCAAGAGACACATGACAACAAGCAAAAGTGTAGCAAACATCTTCATTGAAGTCCTCATTTTCACTTGTGTTTGTTTAAGTGTGAGAATGAGATAGAATATGGTAGATAGATAGCAAATATGTAGGGGTTTATATAGAGTTTATTTTGTAAAGCATATGCTTAATTTAATCCTATAAGATTATCAACTTTTAAAGATCGAATAGAAAGGTTGTCGACACTCCCACAATGCAAAGAAGAAAATGTAATGAGAACTTGTATAAAAAGTAATGAGAAGTTGTATAAAAAGTAGTAGAGGATTACTATATATTAATTTGTGTGTAAACACAACTTTGTCTTTTCATGCATATCAACTTCCTACATACTTTAAGAAAGTTTTCATTAGTGGAATTGTGAACTAAGCAACTCGATTTACCACCTGTACATATGCTTTGCTTTATAGTTTCAGATATTATATATATAACTTCAAGATATGTACTTTCTAGCTAAATAAATAAACTGTTAATCTTATGAGCCAAAAAGTGGCCGGTATGATGAAGCACCATGTTTGTGACTCATATATTTCTGTAAAGAGAGTGATGAACCATGAATGACATTGCTTTAAAGTGGGCATGGATTATTGATCTATCAAAGGCTTTTAGAAAGAAATTTCATTACCAATTAGTCTCTCGGAATATCGTTTGATGATATTCTTTGTTGTAAACAGGATACGTGCCTATGTGGAAATTGGATTCATATTTCAAACGCGTACAAATTTATAAAGACATGATCAATTCATTATAAGAAAATTAAAGCCAAAAGCATGAGACCAGCGTATAAAGTCGAAGGTTAAGATCAGACAAAAGAGAGTGAATGGTCTCGATAAAGACTCTAAGCAGAAATCATACAAAACAATGCGTATTCTCATCGTTTGCAAAAGAACTTACCAAAACCTTTCAAATAAAGGATCACTGACCCGTCCCATTTGACACGTCATTTAGTTTTTACCTTTGCTATTTTTACCCTTCTTCCCCTTGTTTTTTCCTTTCCCTTTCTTGTTTTTTGCTTCTCGAGTGCTGCCACCACTGGTTTGTTTTTCGAGCACTGGTTCCACTTGTAAAGCATCCCCTGCTTCCTCATCATGATTCTTCTTGTCACCTGTTTCTTTGACCTGAGCCGTGCTGCTGCACTCTGACACTAACATATGTCCAACCTTGCAATCCTGACTCATGGCATAACGCCTCAAGAAATCATCTATCTTTCGCGCATTAATTCGTAGCCAATGTGTAGCCGCTAACACATTCTTCTTGAAAACTGATAACTCCATTTTTTCTTGTTGACTGAAACGTATACAACACACCATAGTTTAGATTGGTTTAAACAGTAAGAAAAAACAACTTATAATATCAAAATGTAGCAAGTCTAACCTCATGTCAAATGCTTCTGAAAGCACTTCCAGGTTGCTTAATGCACATTCGACAAGTGTCCTATCCTCCCCAGCACAAGAATTTCCATCCTCCAAAGCAGCAGCTAACGTCTGTATATCTGTATTCAGGTCCTTCTGAAAAAAAAAAAAACTTAGAACGCATACAAAATTTAGACCAACAATGATATAAAAAAAAATAAAAAATAAATAACACAATGCACTTGCCTTTATTTCAGCAAAAAGTAAGCTCAGATCCCTCCTCTTCCCACCAACAAAGTCAGATATCCCTCTGAAAAATTTCCAACTCATGCGCGCTTTTACAAGAATCACACTCAGGTAAGCATCTGGTAACGTGTTTGAACAAGTTGGACATTTCCTTGGGAACAATACACTCATTGTTTCCTCTTTAGATCTATTAAGGTCCACAAATATAGCATCGGAAACGTCGATTTCTAGACTCGAATTTTCCACACTAAGAATCAGGAGAGGATCCTCTATGCTTTCAAACGCTTTTGCAACCACACTTGGATCCAAGTTCAGTTTGCAACCAACTTGTTTTTCTAACAGATGGCCAACAAACTTCTTTGGAAGCAAATAAGAAACATTGTCCGTCCCCGTCAGTATTTCAAGTATCCACTGAGAAACATCTGGTACTTGAAGAGATATTAAGGCCAGTATCACAACCATCTTCAATATAAAAAGTGAGTAATAAGAGCTATCAATGTTGTATTTTTTGATCCATGCTATAGTATGCTCTTTGTTAGAGATAATTGCAGCGACTACTTAAAATAATATAGGTTACATCAAAATCAGATTGTCCAATAGATAAACCAGTAGACTTAAAATGTGTAAACGATCCAACAAAAGAAGATTTTGTTGTGTAAGAATATCCTGTATAAGATGTATTCATTAAAAGAAGACGGTCCAACAGATACACAAGACAGTGAGGTGATATGCTCCTAAAATTAGTCTTCAAAGTATATTCCAAAGCATTCTGGAGTGCTGGAGAAACATGTTTACCTTTTGATCCGCATCTGCTATCCCTAAGTTTCTCAACAAATGACTTCCATTTAGGGTTCCTTCGAAACTTATTTATGATATGCTCGTACAGTGCTACAGATATTCTTGTGCCAAGACATATCATCATCACCCTTCCCATTGTCCCATCGGTGAGGTCAGCCTTGATATCCAGATATTGCACAACAATCTCATTAAGCAAGCTGACAGAAAGATCAGTTTCACTTAAGGAAACCAGGTCTTCTGAGACTGATTTCCGCCAGTCTAGTGGAAACAGAATATCGAAGTAATTTGAAGAAATCCCAATGAATCTTTGCAGCTTCCTCCTATTAGGATTTGTGAGGTTAAGATGTTTGCAGTCCAAAAGAAACTTAGAAACCTCGAAAATGTGCAAGAGCGATGTACTTTGGTGAAATGCTGAACCGTTTGACTTTAGCGTATGGAGGTCTTCAAGAATATCAAGTACCTTTAACCCAACAGAAAGTAGTTCTTTCTGCCAATAAGACCTCAAAGCAAATACCAACTCCCTGCCATCAATAGTTAGAAATTCATCATCTTTATGAAGAAACTTTTGACCATAGTTTTTTACCCAATCAGCGTCCTTCTTAACTACCAAGTAAACTGTGTTACCTTTAACAAGCTCTTTCCTCACGCCAAAATACATTAAACTGAATTCATAATGACCCTCATGTTTATTTGGTTCTTCGTTGTGAAAACTTCCAAGACTCACCAAGATATTCACTACATTTTCCCTCCATAAATTCCAATAAAACACCAGAGTTCTAATAGAAACCAGGTTTTGAAACATCATTTTTTCACAGTGCTTATTCATATCAATTGGTAACTCATTTTCCCACTCGTACTTTGAGGAACTTAAATGAAAATGTGAATCTAAAATTCTCCTAATTGACAAAATTTCTCCCCTTAGACTCTTGTTCTTGTAGCAAACATCTAAATCTTTCTTCAGCACATTCAAACTACTTCGTTTATCAGAGAGTACGTTAAGCTCACTACAAACAAAAGTATGGGAGATTTCTGAATCCAATGCTGCAAGCGACTTTACTCTATTACAAAGTTCTTCCTTCTGATCAAACTGTGTATTTCCATTTCCCCATAACGAGCTTAAAAAGACGTACCAAAGTAAAACAGCCGCTGCCTCCTTATAATTTCCAGCCTTCTCCAAAAGATCAACCTCTTTTAAAACATCACCACATGACCTCGCCAGCTCAGCAGCTTCAAGAAAGTGACCCAATTCTTCTTCCAACAACATAAGGCCGTCAAGGCAGCCTAGCGACCTTAAGAACATACGTTTAGATTCCACAGAACAAAAAGATCTTACGAATTTCATCATGGATTTAGGATCTTTATGCTCATGGTATTTCAAAGCACAACCTTCTAGAAATTCTTGTTGAATTTGTTGTATGTCAAAACTTTCAACATTAACATGGTCTTTCCAGTAGTTTATATACTCCAACCCTTTATCTAAATAGTTCCCTTTTTTGCAAACGGACAGACATTTGGAGATCTGATCTCCCTTGGCATAAGCTTCTGCAGCTTCACTATAACACCCTGCTAACATGAAACACTCTGCTGCTGCATCAATCTTTCCACATGCGCACAAATAGATTTTCGCTGCAGAGGTAAAACATTAATGTTAGCAGCGGCTGATGGGCAAGTGGTGTGTTTGGGAAATGATTCAAATGTGGTCAGGGTTGAAACAGGTTACGGGTCGAAATTGGTGAGGTTCAACACTTTTTTGCTCTTTTTTATTCACCTTTTTTACAATTTGAAAGAATATATGCATCATGAGTGAAGTTTGGGCGACTTTCAACCTGATTGACCCATCTGACCTATTTCCCATTTAGTTTATTTCTTACGTTAGAGATAAAAAAAAAAAAAAAAAAAAAAAAAAAAAAAAAAAAAAAAAAAAGGTTCAAATCAAACCATAAAGTAGTGCAAGCACTTAATAATTATACATGCATCTATGTTTAAAAACAGAAGTTACCAGCTCTTTCATACTCCCCCAAATCACAATAACATGATGCGGCAGACTCAAACTTTCTAATAGACTCAAACATTTCTGCTGCTTCTTTAACATAACCTACAAAAGCTTCATGATTTGTTCCCCGCATTTGATCAGCAGATGCTCGGAGATCAGATGCTTTGGCCATTTTTACCCACATTGCGTCTCCAGCTCTCTCAAAACAAATTATTGCCATCACAAAATTCTTCTCATAAAAAAACTGAACACCATATAATAATCATGTCAGAAAGGCAAATAAAATAACAACAGATAATAAAATTGAACCAGTAGTAGATTAAAAAATAATAATAATAAGATAATAAATAAATAAATAAAAATAAAAAAAGAAATAAAAAATAAAAAAAGGTAACCTTTTTTCCGCGCTCCTGCCACTCACGAGGGCTGCTTGCGACCCTCATAGTTCGTGCCATTGAATCATCCAACTTTCTCATCTGAACTAGTCCCCTCAATTTCCAGTAGTGGAACATTGGCTTGGAGAGTTCCTCTTTGTTCTCACAAATCCATAGCCTTTGCCTCGTTCGAGTTATGGCCACATACAATTGTTTCAATTCAGAACACAAAACACTGTGTCTTTCCTCACTGAATGTCGGGAAAGACTGAGGAAGTTTTTCATCAACCCAATTATGTTTTTTCATGTATTCATATAAAAGTCTCCACTGACCTTTCAAAGGGGATGTCCCAAAAAATTTGTACAACAACACATCCTAAAATAAAAATAAAATATTAGCATTAATCTTTGAATGACAAAAGTTCATGATACGATTAAAACACACACCTGAAACTCAAGACCTTTACATTCCACTATAGTAAGAACAAGAGCTTGTCTTCCAACGTATTCACAAATTTCAGCTTTGGTATGCTCATCACGTACTAAAATAACTTGTTCAGCACCAAACCCCACTATTTCTACATCACTTCCACCGCCACCAAAGATTGTCGCAATTGCATTCTCATCATCACCAGACTCCAGTAGTACAGGAACTTCCCCCAATACAAGACTAGTTTCAGGCTCTAAACTGTCAATTGAGTGAGCAAAGTAATGGTATAAAAGGTCAATGACACTCTGAGCTAAATCGAGCACACCAACATG
The DNA here is from genome assembly GCA_030686995.1 of Artemisia argyi. Taxonomy (NCBI): domain Eukaryota; kingdom Viridiplantae; phylum Streptophyta; class Magnoliopsida; order Asterales; family Asteraceae; genus Artemisia; species Artemisia argyi. The sequence goes on along the minus strand of JARVZY010002396.1, from coordinate 501,814 downwards.
CGTCCTGAAATTCTGTTTTAACTGTTTTATCTCGGAAACAAGACCTTTTCCAGTGTTTTGGGTGCCTAAGAATTCGTTAAAGAATAAAGATCGTATATCTTGAAACCTAAAATCTATCCCTCTAGCAATCGTCTGAGCAGTATCACCCGCAAAAAGAAATCCCTCATCAACATTTGGGCAAACATATTTAAAAAGAGAAATCTGCCTCATACTCAGATCTTGTACTTCATCAATATAAACAAAATCCATTTGGTCGCCTTCAAAGTTCCCATTATTAAGCCTATCACGAATGTCATTAACAAAATCTCCCAAATCAAACTCTCCACGCTCACTTTTCATCTTTTCATAGGCTTGAAAGAGTCTGTAAACATCCTCTCTTTTCTCTTTTGTTAAAGTGGAAGAACGATTTTCAGCCAATAACAAGTAACCCCCATAGCTTAATCTTCCGTCACTGCATTTCCCTTCTTGCAGGCCTCCTTTTATATGAGATATAATTTCAGTGAACACTCTCGACGGATCAAGCTTTTTGGTTAGTTTTGAATTAAAGTGTGGCCAGTAAAATGAACAGAACCTATCAAATGTGACCTCCCTTGATCTTATAAAAGTTTGCAATGCAACAGATCTTGAACTTATACCGTTACCATGAGAACTTTCTCTTGCCTCGCGAAATCTTTCAAAGAAGGAATTCCCCAATGTACCATCCAACATCATCAGAAACTTTTGAAATGTTATAACAAGCGGATAACTTTTCACCGGGATGTTAATAAATGTGTCTGGAATATCACTGAAATCACATGTAATAACATCCATATCATCAAGACTCGTCTCTGCTGATGAATTCCCATTACTTGTAACACTGTCAAATACATCAGTTCTTGAAATCAGAACAAGAAAATAAAGGATGGAAGAAAAAGGGATAAAATACGAGTATTTGAGCACCTTGTAAGTTGGGAAACAGTTTGCTTCACAGCAAAACATAAATTTGGGCTGACAGTCACAAAAAGCTGGCGAAGAACACTCTTTTTGCTATCTTGATTATCATCGACAACTTTAGGACCCCTAATTTGGCTGCACTCCCCTTCATAACACCCCTCAGAAGCAATGCGGAATTTTTGTTCGTTTTGGAACAACTTCATAGTCAATACAGTGGTTTTCCCGGTTCCTGATCGCCCAATTAAAAATAAACTTTTTCCAGATAAAATTATGTCCATCTGTTCATCAGTGACTTGCATGGGTAGATCACCTTCTTTACCAGAGAGCAAATGACTCACGACCCCACGTGATAATGAGTAGAACTTCATAAGCAATAAGCTTTCGCTCACTTTTGAGTTTTCAACATAATTTCTAACATCATCAGGATTCACACTCGCTTCACTTTTGTCTTCACAATCACTTAAATAACGAAATCTGATAACTTTTTCAGATGTGGGCCAACTCCTAGGAACTTCCAAGTTCCTGAACAATATAAAAAGAACATGCTATTAGGCATTTTTGATATAATCACTAGTTTAAGTATTATAATTCACTAGAAATTTAATGAACATACCCCTCGAAACATTTTTCTCTGCACCGATTTATATAAGCATCTGTGTATGCAGAAAATACGCTCTCAAGTCGTTTTGTAAGTTTTGGAATATACTCTAAGGCTAATACATCCCAAACCTTCAACACTTGTATATACTTGACTTCCTTGATGATGTCAATAGTACAAATCACATAGAACCCTTCAACCTTAAACTGTTTCAAGATTTGTGAAGATTTTTCACAGCACAAGTCTACACTTTTGCTCTTGGGCCGCCAGCCACTAGAAAGTTTCAGTAATAGGTTTAAAACCTGCTTCTTCAAGCGAGAATCCGTCAGCTTTCCAAACGATCTTCTGAAGTCGTCACTGAAGAGAACCTGATGGCATAAAGTTGAATAAATTAAACATGAAACATCTATTTAAAAAAAAAAAAAAAAAAAAAAAAAAAAAAAAAAAAAAAAAAAAAAAAAAGTTAAAAGATTTATCAAGTCCATGACATTTTGTTGGAACCACATGGGCGGGTCAGATGGGTTGGATAACAAGGTTGAAACAGGTCCATATAAATGTAAAGATTTAAATATTATATTACTGCAATAATTATCCATCTAATATTTTCAATAACCGGATTTACAAGGTTGTATGCATCAACAATACACTTGGGGCGACCACTGAATGTACTTCTCAAGATACTTTTTAACTAAATTTTTCTTTGACCCGTGCCCCTAATTGTAATTCATTACACATAGGAGCTATGCAAGAGGATCAAGGTGTGTAATTTGGTAAGATATTAATCACATACCTTCCATTTTGCCTGTATAAAAAGTACACTATTCCCGTTAACCAGGTCATCAAGTTGTTGTAACTCTTTCTTTGCTTCTATAATCGTCCTTTTCAAGTATTCATCAGTATCAGCGTCAAACAAACAATGGCGATTCCTTGCATCAGAGACTAATTCCTTCCATATGGACTCGCTATTAGTAAGGGTACTTTCATTTCCTAGTATCCAAAGACAGTGTCTGCACACAAACGGAAGACAATATTATACTTTTTGACAAAAAGAAAGTATCAATAAAGATCAATCGTTCAAAAGGTGAGAGGATTACACACCGTGCTCTTGTCAAGGAAACATTGGTCCTTTGACGACTTGATATGAAGCCAACAGATCCATGGCTATTGGACCTTACTGTCGACAAAATAACAATATCTTCTTCTCCTCCCTGAAACCCGTCAATTGATTTCACCTTTACTGAAAATCCATCAAGTTTCTCAAACTTGTGACCAAGTTTTTCTTGAATAGAAACAACTTGAGCAGCATAAGGAGATATAACACCAATAATAATCTTCTTATTTGAGTCCTGCCAAGCTGTAAACGTGAAAGTAGAGATCAAACTTAAGTAAACAGATTTTCATCCTAAAACAATAAAAAGGACTAACAAAAACAAGAAAAGCGATGCAAACCTCTATAAAGTTTTTTGACAATCTTAATCACAATAGCCACCTCAACCATATTTCTCCAGCTTCTTCCATCATCATCTTTTTCTTCTCTTCCACCAACGATATTTATAAATGAATAGGAACCGAACATTGGTCCTGAAAGATACCTCTTTTCGTAACATTCAGATAACACATTTTGTGCATCTACGATCTGATTTTGATAAAACTTCAAATTTGGGAAGAAACTGATGGAAGGATGCATTCTATATTGAACATTGAGGAGATGCTTAGAATGACCCAAAGAGCTTAATCGGTCAAATAAGCTTCTTCCAAAGCCACATTCAATACAAACCTGTCCACAAACACCAAGGCCGTTAAAACTGAAAATTAAACAATAGTCTGAAAGGCAGGAAGAGATAAGTATAGACTTACGTTGCTATTAACCATTGCAGGTAATTGGCGATCATCTCCAACAAGAATAGCATGTTTAATTCCCGGAAGTTGAAGGGGAATGGCAGACTCTGCCTCTTTCAATTGAGCAGCTTCATCTATGACCACGATATTCAAAGGCTCCATATTGACAGCATGCAACTTGAACGAACTTGAAGTTGTGCAAAATATAACAGAAGCTCTTTCAAAACAAAATTGTTTTATAGCATACGTGTTCGAAAAGCATGGAAGAGCGAGTCTTTCAAGAGATATTTGCAGAGTTTTCAGCAAAGACAGACATGGCTTAACAAAATAATCCTGCAATGGTTTAGAATTAAAAAGGTCTTCAAGTTCTTCCGAAACGAGACTCTTTTGAAACAACAAATATTCCAAGGAGCTCAAGCTTTCCAAAAGAGAAATCATATTCTGGAAATTATATTCCCCCATGAAACTTCTCGAGATATGAGTACAAAATGTAACAATGCACCTTCTGAGTGGCGGTGCAGAAGAATTGAATCGCTCTTGCACAAACTCAATGAATGATTTGAGCTCTGATATTGCTCTTTTACCTTCATTCTCATTTTCTATAAAAGTGTAATAATCGGAAACACAATTTTCCAATAAATCAATCATAGATCTTATGCAATCCTTCAAACCAGTCACTGGCCCTAGACTTTCTGCAAGCCTCTTAACCCGGTGCTCCAGATATATTTCTTCCATGTCACTATTAAAGTTCAACCTTTCCATGTTGCCAAACAAGACTACGTCTCCCACTGAACAGAAACAATCACCACTTGCAGTTGTAGTTTCATATGATTCTTTTACCAAGCTTAGCACACGTGAGGCTAACTGTACTATAGCAACGTTGGTTGGAGCACACGTAAGAGTCCTTTGCTTCATTTGCAAAAGGATGAAAAGCAAAACACTAACTGTCATTGTTTTCCCCGTTCCAGGTGGTCCCCATATTTGTTCAACAGATGAAATATGGCAACATTGCGTTTTACACAGCTCTGCTATAATTACTACCCTCTGAGATTCATTCAGATTCATCAAAAGTTTCTGAGTTAAAATACTATCATAACCAAAAGTACAGATATTGCAATTCCCGTTCACCTGTAAACAAAATAACCAAAATTATTAACATTAACAAAATTATCATTTATCATTGACCAAATTGAAAATTTATTAATCAATTTTATACCATAGAATCCGAGCAAAGAGTCTTTTTGATGATACTAAGATTTCTACGCTTGTGCAATGATTTCCATATTCTTTTTTGAGTTGTTAGATTCATCACAAAAACAACAAACATCCCGTCTTGAAATTCTATTGGTTTTGATGCCTTCACTTTTATAGATGTACTATCATCTTTATTATTTTTCACCAGCGAAAAAGCCCATGTTCTTCCCAAACGCTGTAAATCAGAAACAGATTCGGGTTTTCCATGAACTAAAATAAGCAGATCACCAGGTAATGTATGGTAGGCATCTTTGCCACGTTCGCTAAACTGATTTTTCCAAGGACCAACAGTAACATCATACAACATGTTTTCACCACTTTTGGACTCGTTAAAGGCTATAATATCAGCAAATGGAGCTCTATACATGATCTCCATAGAGGAAGCCAGCTCACAACGTGTTTCCTCAAGCAAAGGATAAACAAAAGAGCCAAAATAGTGATTTTCGGATTCAAACGAAAGTGGTATGTTCTCCACCTACAAACGATAATCCAGTCGTTAAAAGTATTCATCAAGTAGAAGTCTTAACAGGCTTATGTTTTCTCATTTTCAAAACTTAATACGAGGAAAAGAAAAATGACACTAATAAACCTTCCAGTCAAAAATCAAAGGGAGGAAATGTTGACTTTAAGGTCAAATAGGTAAAACCATGATTTTAAAACATTAGTGATCTTTATACTCATAAGTTTTCTTGGTTTTTACCTTAAAACATAAGCATGTAGAAAGTTTGATTCAAACAAAAATTCAAGACTTTTATTCCAACATTAACAAATACCTATTCGAATAGTTAGACAACCATTTAAATACATGGAATAAACATTAAGTTGAGTGAAACATGAATAAACTAGCTCGGGTCTTTCATTCAAAGGGTGTTTGGGATTGCTTATAAGCACTTGGAAGTAGCGTTTGAATTTCCTGAAATATTTCTATTTAGAGGTTTTTATGTTAGATCTAAGAGTTAAAAGCCAATATTAGCCCAAACCAACACAAAGAGCTTCGGGGGTGTTTGTTTCGGCTTATGGCTTATTTGGTTTTGGGCTTATGTTTCATAAGCTCACTTTTTGTGGCTTACTTTTAAGTTTTCTGGCTAAGTATGTCATAATAAGCCGAAAACTTTCAAAATAAGCCACAAGAAGTGAGGTTATGAAACATAAGCCCAAAACCAAATAAGCTGTAACCTGGCTATATAAGCCGAAACAAACACCCCCCAAATATACCCAAAAATAAGTAGACACGGTTTATCATCCAAAATTAATGATTATCCCTTTAGAACTAAGCAAATACTAGCACAAAATAAGCTATATCCCAAACATCCTCACAATGGTCATAACTTAAAATCTTTTTCCGTATCTTTAATAAGGGTTTTACATATAAAACTTTAAGACAACAAACATGTAAAAAAAATCTCTAAGAAACATAGTAAAAATACTAATAAATAAATAAATAAATAAATAAATAAATAAATAAAAGAACCTTGTTCTTGTAGACATCTTGATCAAGAATATAATCAAGAGACCACGAAAGAATCATCTTTGTAAACTCATCTTCATGAAACTCCCCTTTTTCCATAATCACCTAAAAATTCATAAAAATGGGTTTTGATATTTAGTCTATAAAAAGTGTGGCAGCTGTCAAGAATCAAAAACCCTTTTATTTTAGCTCAGGGGTTTTTGAGGGGTTTATAAAAAGTGTGTCAGAGTGAGTGAGGATGACCGGTTGCAACAACGTACAAGTCCTATTGCATAATGTACAACATCATGCCGCAAGTCTCAAATTTTCAAACTTTCTTTTATTTAGCTCAGGGGTTTTTGAGGGGTTTAAGGGTGCGTTTGGTTTGATTGATACTTTGAAATGATTTTAAGTTTGATGTGACAAGAATGTCTTGTTTGTTTAATTCTTTTAATAGAAAGAATGATAGAATAAATGAAATTTAATTCCATAATAATTTGGATGGTTTTGACAAAACCCGTGAGACTTATCATTTTCTACTCTTATATATCATTTTTATATAAATATTTAAATGATATTTTTTTACTATAATTTTATTATAAAGTATATTTAATAAATGAGGTAGGATATATTGACCCTCCTTAAATGAATATACTAACCCTCCCTACTTAGTAGGGAGGTACTTTATACCTTTTTTTTTAAATATATTTTGTATAATATATTTTAGGGTGTATGATGTATTTTATATAATGTATTTTGTATAATGTTTATTTATTATGTTTATATAATTGACGTCTAATGTATTTTATTTAAGTAACAACAATAACAATAGCACGTTAAACATTAGCACATTAAATAATTACAACAACATTAAAATAACACGTTAAACATTACCACATTAAATAATTACAACAACAACAACTGTTATTATTCAATTAAACAACATCGTTAACACATTATTTAAAGGTACAACATATGAAGATTATTCATTTCATTTAAAAGATTATGGAGCCGGGTACTTGACTAACAAGCGTGATCCTCAGGATTCCTTGCCATTTCTAACTCCATCTCCAGCGCCTTTATTCTTGCCTTCAACAACCTGTTCTCATTATCTTTAGCAACGCAGTTTGAGCACTGCGTTGAAGAAGAGGCTGTTGAAGAAGAGTCTTGATTAAAGTACTCTTCTTCAAATTCATCTTTCCACCTGAAGTATCGACACCAATAGTCTTTTGTACCTGGCTGTTACATGTTAAAAAAATAATAAGAAATGTATTTTTAACAAACAAATTATTTACATAACTAAGCAAACGTATGATTATTTACCACTGAAAGAGGACATGCATAAAACTGTCGCCCACGACTACCTTCTTGCCAGGATGTCCATTTTATAATAAATCCTCTATCACATCGACACCAGAAAGGATTTCTTCGACCCACCTGACCAAAGAATTTGCATAATAATTTACAACATCAATCAATAATGTTATTACTAATTTAAACAAAGTAATTGTAACAACCCGATATTTTCCACGTCTACGTTTATTTTTTTCAACTTTGGAAATTCACTATTCATTAATTTACTATTCATCGTTTTTGATGTCCGTTTGATATTCTGAGAAACATTTGAAAATTTTACTATTCACAGAACACTATTCATTCCGGAAGAAATTCCACTATTCACGTGCATTATCAGTAAGGACCTCTCATACGGACTAGAATAGTCTGCATATCATCATAATGTCATTTACATGCTATACCACTCTTAGGATTCTCAAATTAATATATTTAGTATATTTAACGTTTTACGTATAAGTATTTATAATTAAACGTTAACACCCGGTTTATACACGACGAATATATCTAAATATTCCCACGATGGTCCCGACATATTTTTATATCCATTTTAATATCATAAAAGTTATAACATTCAGTTACCCAGTATTTTGGAAATTTATTTTATTTATAACGTACGCGTACGAATATAACGACGGTTTTCGTGAAAACTAAACAATAATCACCCGATCACTCAGTAAATGTACCCAACATATTTTTAATATGTTTTTATCATTATTATAACATTATTTCATCCCGGTTAACTTTGTGAACGTTTATTTCTATTAAACCCGGTACCCGATTTTTTTTACGAATAACACAAACTAGTGCAAATTCATGCAAGGATTCCTAATTAAATCCCAAGTACCCTAACCTCCCCCTTCTACCCTTGAAAAACCAGCCCATGAGACACCCTTTTAACCCCTAGCATTAACTCCTAAGTATTTAACTAATAAACCTTAAAACCTAACTTTACCAAAAATTCCAAAATCATAATTCACTTTTTAGCAAGAACAATTTTCATCTCATCTCTTCTTCTTCCCTAGTAAACCACGACCAAACCACCATAATTAGCTCAAGTGATCATTTTTCATAAGTTAAAACACTAAACTTGTTCCTTTTACAAGCCTAATCAAGAATCAAGCAACAAAAACACAAGAACATCAAGCATAATCATCCTATAATCATCTCATTTTGTCAAGTAAGTTTTCATCTTTATTTTTTTCATGGATCATCCTATTTTTACATGTATTACATAAGTATCATGCTAAAAACCATGTATAAGTAGCTATACCACACTTTATTTTGGCTAAAAAGAAACATACAAACCCTAACTTTTTAGTTATGAATCCCCTTGCTCTAATAACTTGGTTAGGAGTCCATGGCACCCTAAGAAGGTGTATGGTAAGATTAGATTAGTCATGTGGTGATTACAAGAGGTTTGGTGATGGTAGAAATTGGTTTTTAACCTTGGAAACTTGATTTGGAACCTATTTTAGACATGCTGTTCCGTTTTGTAAAAATCTGGAAAATCAGTAAACACCAAGGAAACTTTGGCAAAATTTTTAGAAAATACATTCAAAAACGAATCCGTAGGCGAAAGAACGGATTAAAAAGAGTCTATAACGAAGGAGTTATGATTTTTGCAAGATTGTAGACGAAAAGTATTTTTCTGAAAATGTATGCTGTTGGACATTTTTCATTGGTCAAAAAGAGACTTTAGACGTAACCCGGAGGAGCCGAGCTTTCCAAAATATATTACTACATACTAAGACGTAACCGTGGACATAAAGAACAAGTAAAACGGACAAGTAACGACAAAGATATACACGTTTGAATATCGGCTAAAACCACTTTATATTTGACAGCTTTTATTAAATTTTGGCGCAAAAACTACGAAGTACATTTTCAAGCTAGAAGTAATATTAAGTACCAAGCTTTATAACTAATGTAGTATTAGTTATCACGAGTATGTTTTCATCATTTCAAAGATTACAACCCGAGTATTTCAACACTAACATGGAAACATACGATATATATATATATAAGTATATATATATTACAACTAGCTTATTATATTTTCTAATAGCAATATTTTTTTCAAATTCTTGGATTATATATTTTGATAACACAAGTGTTTTTACAAAGAGTAGAGTGGTATAGGGAACATGTGCATGTACATTCCTTTCTTCATTTCATGATCTAAAGTAGATCATATCATTCATTTAGGTTGCGGATAGAGTGCGCGCCTTACTTTAGTTCATACCTTTTTGTTATCATATCGCTTATATCAGGTGAGTATTCACGAACCCCTTTTTCTAACTATTTTAATCGCTTTGGGGTGGATGCATGAATTATTACTTGAACACTTTGAGCATTGTTTTGAACCCTTTGATTATTATGAACTCTTTTGACTTGTCTTGACCTTATAACTTGTTTAGAACTCTTGAACTCAACTTGAACTTTTGAACTTAATGAATCATATGTGCTATGACCTTAAGTCTCGCCATTTTTGGTGGAGCGTTCTTGACCTAAAGTCTCGCCTTATTGGTGGAGCGTGCTAAGTCTCCCATGTTCGGAGCGTTCTTAATCTTATATAATAGTTGTATGATGTACTGTTCGTACATTCGCATTGTTCGACGCCTATTAGTAGTATGGATAGCGCTATTAGAGGTCGGCCAACCTCTCGTCCACTATGTTACGGGACGCATATTATTTAATTAGGGGCTTTGCATGGCATACATTATTATATAGGTGGTGCTTATATTGTGACTTATTATGACCGCAGACACTTGACTACAAGACATAATACTTGACAACGCCTTTGGCTTGTGAACTTTCTCTAATGGTTTCTAATATTAAATAAAACGTTTATACTCACCAACTATTTTTATAGTTGACCGTTTTCTCTCATGCATTTCAGGTGATCGTCAGTAAGCTTGTCAGCAAGGTCTTGCATAATGAAGTTTTCACATGTCACTTCTTTTCATTATGTATTAAAATACCATCTTTTGGGAATCAAACTTATGTCTTTTATTTGCCAAAGTCGGCAATAACAACGTTGTAATGTTATATTTTTCCTTAATGTAAATTATGGTATTGTCTTATTTCTCTTTGGTGATGTATATCGATTTCGTTACACCTCGTGTTTCCGCCTTCGGCGAGGGTGTGACAGATTGGCATCAGAGCCAGAGGTTATAGAGAATGCCGATTTTTCTAAAATAAAAATCGCAACTATAACCAAAGTAACATTTTTCTTAAATACCAAAAATGATACGAGTCGACTAGTCTTAGCATTGCATTATTAATCCTCAAGTATGCATAGCCTGATCACCTATGTATAATTAAGGAAGAATCATGCGATGAAGGGAGTAGTAGTCAAAGATCATGTTTGGTCGGGTCTAGAGAGTCTGGTCACCTGAAGTTGCATTGGTCGGGTGGGTATGCATAACCTGTTTATATGTTTCAGTTTCTGTTACCGTACCTTATATATGCCTTCATGTATATACTTTCTCCTTGCTACCTTATGCCCCATTAGATTAAGCATGCCTTTGTTTCCATCATTTTGCGATCTCCATGTCACGACTGTTATTGTACCGTACATCCTCCGTCATCTTTCATGTGTCGCTCACTCAACCAACTATTTTTGTCTATCGCAGAGACATGGCCGCAATAAACCCTCCGAATGACACTGCTGCTGGATTAGCAGACCTCCTCACTCAGATTGTTGCGCACATTGATGCTGGACGGACTAATAATGGAGCAGGTGCCTCGAACAACGGTCAGGGATGCAACTATAAGACTTTCATGACGTGCAAACCAATGGAATTTTATGGCACTGAGGGTGCCATTGGACTGCTATCATGGTTTGAGAATGTTGAGTCGAAACTCAGCATCACTAAATGTGCTGAAGGAGATAAGGTTGAGTTCTCTGCGGGTCTGCTTCAAGGTCGAGCATTGACTTGGTGGAACAACCAGCTACAGACTCAAGGAAGAGAGGCTGCAAATGGATTATCTTGGAAAGCATTTAAGAAACTACTAACTGACGAGTACTGCAGAAAAGATGAAGTGGAGAAGCTGGAAGTGGAATTTTGGAACCACTTGATGGTAGGAGTAGAAGTTGACAAGTACACGGCCCGTTTCCATGAGCTAACTAAGATGGTTCCTCATATGGTCTCCACTGTGGAAAAGCTGATTGATCGATATGTTTGGGGGTTGATTCCTGAAATCAGGAGGGATGTCACTTCATCAAACCCAACCACTCTGCAAGCTGCTGTGGGCATGGCATACCGCTTGACAAATGATGTGATCAGGTCTGGTGGACTAACGAAAGGAAACGATGGAGGACGAAAGAGACAGGAAGATCAGCAAAGAAGCCGTGATCAAGACCAACAGGACAAGAGACAACGAGTAATGGGAAACTACGGAGCAACAACTCAAGGGCCCAGAAGATATGCCGGTTCACATCCTATGTGCACTCGATGTAACTACCACCACTCAGGAGACTGCCCAAGATGCACCAAATGCGGACAGTCGGGTCACTTCATGCGAAATTGCTCAAACAGGACTGTGAACCAAGGACCAAGGCCAGCATGTTACGAGTGTGGAAGTTTGGATCATCTCAGAAATACCTGTCCAAAGTTGAAAAGAACTCCCAACCAAGGACAGAATCGTCCAAATCTGGCGTTGGCAGTTGAAGGCCCTCAAGATCAGAATGTTGAAATTCCCCCTGCACGTGGCCGAGCTTACTTCCTAGGGAATCATTTAACCCCACAGAATCAGGACAATATGCCGGGTACATTCTTTTGAACAACCTCCTTACTTCTTAATCTTGAGTGCATAACTTATTTTTATTTCTTACCAAGTTCACGACATTGATATAATCCGAGACCTAGCGTTTTCGACCTTAGTTGCTTCATCAAATTTAACAGCGAGCACATACACCTATAGAATGGATGAATTGAATCTCGAGGACGAGATTCCTTTTAAGGTTGGTAGAATGTAACAACCCGATATTTTCCACGTCTACGTTTATTTTTTTCAACTTTGGAAATTCACTATTCATTAATTTACTATTCATCGTTTTTGATGTCCGTTTGATATTCTGAGAAACATTTGAAAATTTTACTATTCACAGAACATTATTCATTCCGGAAGAAATTCCACTATTCACGTGCATTATCAGTAAGGACCTCTCATACGGACTAGAATAGTCTGCATATCATCATAATGTCATTTACATGCTATACCACTCTTAGGATTCTCAAATTAATATATTTAGTATATTTAACGTTTTACGTATAAGTATTTATAATTAAACGTTAACACCCGGTTTATACACGACGAATATATCTAAATATTCCCACGATGGTCCCGACATATTTTTATATCCATTTTAATATCATAAAAGTTATAACATTCAGTTACCCAGTATTTTGGAAATTTATTTTATTTATAACGTACGCGTACGAATATAACGACGGTTTTCGTGAAAACTAAACAATAATCACCCGATCACTCAGTAAATGTACCCAACATATTTTTAATATGTTTTTATCATTATTATAACATTATTTCATCCCGGTTAACTTTGTGAACGTTTATTTCTATTAAACCCGGTACCCGATTTTTTTTACGAATAACACAAACTAGTGCAAATTCATGCAAGGATTCCTAATTAAATCCCAAGTACCCTAACCTCCCCCTTCTACCCTTGAAAAACCAGCCCATGAGACACCCTTTTAACCCCTAGCATTAACTCCTAAGTATTTAACTAATAAACCTTAAAACCTAACTTTACCAAAAATTCCAAAATCATAATTCACTTTTTAGCAAGAACAATTTTCATCTCATCTCTTCTTCTTCCCTAGTAAACCACGACCAAACCACCATAATTAGCTCAAGTGATCATTTTTCATAAGTTAAAACACTAAACTTGTTCCTTTTACAAGCCTAATCAAGAATCAAGCAACAAAAACACAAGAACATCAAGCATAATCATCCTATAATCATCTCATTTTGTCAAGTAAGTTTTCATCTTTATTTTTTTCATGGATCATCCTATTTTTACATGTATTACATAAGTATCATGCTAAAAACCATGTATAAGTAGCTATACCACACTTTATTTTGGCTAAAAAGAAACATACAAACCCTAACTTTTTAGTTATGAATCCCCTTGCTCTAATAACTTGGTTAGGAGTCCATGGCACCCTAAGAAGGTGTATGGTAAGATTAGATTAGTCATGTGGTGATTACAAGAGGTTTGGTGATGGTAGAAATTGGTTTTTAACCTTGGAAACTTGATTTGGAACCTATTTTAGACATGCTGTTCCGTTTTGTAAAAATCTGGAAAATCAGTAAACACCAAGGAAACTTTGGCAAAATTTTTAGAAAATACATTCAAAAACGAATCCGTAGGCGAAAGAACGGATTAAAAAGAGTCTATAACGAAGGAGTTATGATTTTTGCAAGATTGTAGACGAAAAGTATTTTTCTGAAAATGTATGCTGTTGGACATTTTTCATTGGTCAAAAAGAGACTTTAGACGTAACCCGGAGGAGCCGAGCTTTCCAAAATATATTACTACATACTAAGACGTAACCGTGGACATAAAGAACAAGTAAAACGGACAAGTAACGACAAAGATATACACGTTTGAATATCGGCTAAAACCACTTTATATTTGACAGCTTTTATTAAATTTTGGCGCAAAAACTACGAAGTACATTTTCAAGCTAGAAGTAATATTAAGTACCAAGCTTTATAACTAATGTAGTATTAGTTATCACGAGTATGTTTTCATCATTTCAAAGATTACAACCCGAGTATTTCAACACTAACATGGAAACATACGATATATATATATATAAGTATATATATATTACAACTAGCTTATTATATTTTCTAATAGCAATATTTTTTTCAAATTCTTGGATTATATATTTTGATAACACAAGTGTTTTTACAAAGAGTAGAGTGGTATAGGGAACATGTGCATGTACATTCCTTTCTTCATTTCATGATCTAAAGTAGATCATATCATTCATTTAGGTTGCGGATAGAGTGCGCGCCTTACTTTAGTTCATACCTTTTTGTTATCATATCGCTTATATCAGGTGAGTATTCACGAACCCCTTTTTCTAACTATTTTAATCGCTTTGGGGTGGATGCATGAATTATTACTTGAACACTTTGAGCATTGTTTTGAACCCTTTGATTATTATGAACTCTTTTGACTTGTCTTGACCTTATAACTTGTTTAGAACTCTTGAACTCAACTTGAACTTTTGAACTTAATGAATCATATGTGCTATGACCTTAAGTCTCGCCATTTTTGGTGGAGCGTTCTTGACCTAAAGTCTCGCCTTATTGGTGGAGCGTGCTAAGTCTCCCATGTTCGGAGCGTTCTTAATCTTATATAATAGTTGTATGATGTACTGTTCGTACATTCGCATTGTTCGACGCCTATTAGTAGTATGGATAGCGCTATTAGAGGTCGGCCAACCTCTCGTCCACTATGTTACGGGACGCATATTATTTAATTAGGGGCTTTGCATGGCATACATTATTATATAGGTGGTGCTTATATTGTGACTTATTATGACCGCAGACACTTGACTACAAGACATAATACTTGACAACGCCTTTGGCTTGTGAACTTTCTCTAATGGTTTCTAATATTAAATAAAACGTTTATACTCACCAACTATTTTTATAGTTGACCGTTTTCTCTCATGCATTTCAGGTGATCGTCAGTAAGCTTGTCAGCAAGGTCTTGCATAATGAAGTTTTCACATGTCACTTCTTTTCATTATGTATTAAAATACCATCTTTTGGGAATCAAACTTATGTCTTTTATTTGCCAAAGTCGGCAATAACAACGTTGTAATGTTATATTTTTCCTTAATGTAAATTATGGTATTGTCTTATTTCTCTTTGGTGATGTATATCGATTTCGTTACACCTCGTGTTTCCGCCTTCGGCGAGGGTGTGACAGTAATTTTCTGCAATAATAAAAAAAAATCATTCGAATTACATAAATAAGCAGTTAGAGTTCAAAGGTTTGTCAAATAACATACATATTGAAAATAAAGACATACAAAGGCAAACTACTATCGAGATACTAACTATGATACTAACTACTATCACTATCCACCTGCTCCAACAACTTCTCTATCTCTTTCATCCTCTTCTCAAAAGACTCTAACTGCTCTTAAAACTCTACAACCGCTTTCTCTAAATCACTCAACCTAGATGCATGCTCATTCAACGTAACATACACATCACCTATATCTCTCCTATCATGCTTAACTTCCCTCCTCAATCCTTTGACATCAGATTGTCGCTCACACAACCTCCTCGACATCGACACATAGCGACCCTGACACCAAGAGATGTCCTTCCTCAAACGACTCAACTCTGCCCTAAGTTCGGCAGGAGAAACTCGTGGTTTGGTCGAAGACTCGCCAACCTCAAAAGTAGATCTGACCTCCGTCGCAAGTGCATGACCTAAGGCATCTGAAGTGTCTGACTCATAAGTGATATCTGATATGGCTGGCGAAGGTGGCAAAGGAAGAACCTCCTCATCATCAACATCATCAGCAGCACCAGCAGCAATCTCATCAACACCATCAGCAGCAGCAGCAATCTCATCAACATCATCAGCATCATGATCATCCATCTCATCATCAGCAGCAACAATCTCATCATCATCATCATCATCCATCTCATCATCATCCATCTCTGGATCCATCTCATCATCATCCATCTCTGGATCCTCTTCTGGACTAGGTGGTGCCAGTGCGGGATCAGGGGGTATAACTGGTGCAGAACTAACACTCTACAAAAAAGCAGACTTTTAAGTTTCAAACAATTAACATTTAAATAAATCAATAATCATTTACAACATTTTCAAACAATTTACATTTAAATAAATGAATAATCATTTACAACATTTACAAAATTTGTCGATGGTTATATATTGCTTCCCATTCGTTTGCAACCGGCTGTTTGAACCACCTCCATTGTGGGTGGTTATGTGGTAGTGGAGAATCTCTGTCTAGATTGAGACAAATGTAATGAGCACCACTGTTCTCCCCCACACGCGCAATCACAATGGGGTCAATTCCCTGTGATGAGTTTGGACCAGAAAATAGTGGAAAACATGTGAACCAACCTTAACGGTCTATATATACAAGAGGTCGGTTAATAGCTGAAGCGATGACTAGACCCGTGTTTGGCATCGTCATCCAGTAATCTTCAGGCGCTGGTCCATTAAACCAGTTTATTGTATCACGAAGCAGGTAAAAGTCTTCTTGCCCCCACATACTCACGTAAGTTATACTATGTGCTTCTAACTCTTGCATTAACATGTATCTAACATCGGCCCACCTATTTTGGTCTTGCACAATACTGTGGGCAATGCACCGAAACCCACAATTTCCGTCACCTAGCACATTATGTATACTTATTACCTGTGAACGGAAAATCTCTGGAATGTGATCAATAAAATCCTCGCTATCCTTATCTCCAACTTAAAATATGTGTCTTATTTTTTGACCTGTGTACGAACTATGTCTTGCAGGTTCTTTGGCGCGTTTCGGGACTTTCGTAGATCTTGAATTTGTGCTTCTTCGGTGATTCATGGTTGGCACATCATTCAAGTCATTCAAGTCCGGGACTTCATTCAAGTCCGAAACTTTTGTAGCCTGCGACTTTTTGTCCTTTGCACTCGGACGTCCACGGGTATTTTTCTAAACAGCAGGTTGACGTATGTCCACAGATTCTGGTTGGAATATCCCTCTCACCTTCGTTAACATGCTTTTCTTGACAAACGAAGTCGCTTTGCTAAAAACATTTTTGAATTCTCGCATGTTATCTTCAAAAGCAATATCATCTTCATGGTCACTAGAAGGACCATCTTTAGATGGACCATGTTCAGGTGGTGGCTTATTGATAACAGGCCACGGGACAGATATGGTTCTCCAATAAACATCAATTGCATCAAATGGAATGGGCCGTTCTGCATGAATTAAAAGTGACTTATATAAGTTACTGATATTAATGTGGAAAAATAAGTTGATAGTCATAAAATGAATATACTTACCATGAATTCAATAAAATTCAAATTCGCAGAAGCATGGTAGTCCATAAACTGTCCGCAACTTATGGCTACATTTTTCTACGGAGATATCCAGGTTAAGTTCTTTATGCATGAGGTTGAAAGCATGTTTTGAAACTTTGTACCACAATTCTGAAAATATTGGTATGTCACATTTATTGAATTTCTCGTTCATGCTTCTATTAAAACTCTCTTTTATCGCAGTTTCTTGCGCAATGAGAATTTTATCAACCGCACTCAACAACCTGTCTAAGTTGGACTGTGTGTCATCCAAATATAATTTCAACAATGCGTGGTGACTCTCAACTCTACACGTTGTTGTCTGGCTGTAGCAGTGATATTGATCGATGATACACGAGACAAACATGTTACCGTAATCTCGCAGCAAGTTATTCAGATACTAAGCAACACCTGAAAAAAAATAATGAACTAGCAAAAGGTCATTCGGGTTTTTATTTATTAAATAATTAAAATCAGTGAATTAATAATTAAGTACCCGCATGATTGACCAATCGCTGTTGTAGGCGTTCGTAATGATGCTCGAAATCTCTGCGTGTCGGAGCTTTAATCATATGATCCCATCTCCATTTGATGGATTCATAGTCCTCTAATGAAACGCATCTATTTCTGCAATGCTGAAGAATATTTTGTTGTATATGCCATCGACAAAGTAATATGTGAGCATCAGGAAATTCTGCTTTGCATGCCCCAACCAACGCTAAATCTCTGTCGGTGACGATAACACGCAGGTATCACTAACTTCACACGTTGCAATACCCATTGAAAATTAAACCCTTTTTCACTGTTTAAAAAGCTATACCCCATTGAGAATGTTTTATTTGTCGAAGTTACTCCGACAATTTCCAATAACGACAATTTAAACATTGTGGTATTGTACGTGGAGTCCATAAGCATGATTTGAAGGAATGTACACCATAGAGCATATGACGTGGGGTGAACAAAAAATAGTTCCTCAAGCTGATTTTGCTCATTTACCCTATCGTAATATGTATACCTTGCATCCCTTAAATGTGAGTAAAGGACTTGAATTGGAGTTTGACCACCTTCTCTGATTTTTCGGATCTTACCTTGTGCATTATATATAGTTCTAACGCTAGACACGTTATCCGGATTACGACCCTGTATAGTCGAAAGTATATTACGTGGTCGTACGTTGTAACCTGCCAATTCTTTGACCTAACCGAACTCATCATCCTTTAATCGCATTGCATATGGGAAACCATGCAACGACTCTACCAAATCATGATTATGGCTATCATCTTTCACCCTCAAAATCCAAAAACCACCCTTCAGATGATATTTCGCCACTAATTTGAATGGACAACCCGTTTTAAAGGTACTGGTTTGGCGTTTTCCACTACCTTCAGGTGCATATTTTCCACCTTTTGAACACCTATGTTAGAATCGTATTTTTATTTATAAAAAGTGTCGGTCATTAATGTATTGTTATAGGTTGCTTTAGAATATCATTATGATGAAGTTTATGTGTAGTTTTCATGATTTTATAAAGTCTAAGGGCCAGTTATATAATAGTTTCAAAGATATGTGAAGCCCTAGACATCCATTGTAAATACTCTTGTAATCCTCATATTTGAGGTTGGTTCTCTTAGTAATATCAAGGTCATTAGTTTCACACACTAGGAGTTCCCACTCACTCTCTCTATACTTTCTCTCTCTAGAACCATGATGTATTTCCATCAACCGCGACCTCCGGAACGTGCGCTTCAAAGAAAGGAAAATGCTTAATCAAACATAGATTTCAAATATTTTTTGAGCACTTATCCTAAAACGAGAACCAAACACTTATCTGGCTTGAGTTTTCTTTAGAAAAACTTTCAAAATCTTTAAGCTCAAGACCATGATTGTTGATCTAATGATAAATTAGATTTTCAAAATTCTCTTACATTTTGAGCACCACCTTTTAAAAAATTTTCAAAAAGATTTTCAAAATCTATCAAAATAGGTGCTCATCATCAAAATGACTTGTGTACACCTTACAGTGCACAACTCAAGTTTTCAAAGAAAGGAAAGTGCTACGCAAAATGATTTTCATCAACAAAGTGCACTTATCTTAAAAATGGACATTGTTGTACGCCTCAGTGCGACATTCCTATTCAAACAAAGAGAAGTCTTTGTTTTTCCAAAAAAAAAAAAAAAACCTTGATGCAAAATTCAACAAATCTGAAACTTCTTTCTCTTTCAGAATTTTGCTTCAAGAAGACTCCTTCCCTCTAAACTTTAAAAAGTTTAACATTTCTCAAAAACATATGCTAGTTTTCAGGGGGAGTATTTCAAAAACAAACTTGTTCCGAATTCATGCAAAATGAAATATGTCTTTCTCTCCGAAAAGCTTTTTTTTAATCTGTTGATATCAAAAATATCACGATATGCTATTTTTGAGGGGGAGAAGACATGATTAAAATGTGATCAAAGATGTTTAAAGATTGTGACTGAATCTCAGAAGAGCTCGACTCAGTAAGTACCAATGAATTGACGAAGCTTAAAATGTCAGTAATCGAAAAGACTTGTCCTGGACGGGTAATAATTTCAAGCTAGTCCAACTAGTGATTTAAGCGTGTCTCGAATAGGACTTGTCTGATTAGAATGTACCGTATTGAGAGACTTTCTTTGGACTTGACCAGGACGGGTAATAATTTCAAGCTAGTCTAAGTAGTGATGTAAGCGTGTCTCGAATCGGTCATGTTCAGTGAAAGTGGATCAATTCAAAAAGTGCAAACTCCTCACGCATGTGCAAATTTCTTAAAAATCCATGAGCACATGTGAAGGGGGAGTCCTTCAAAAGAAACAAAAACTCTCAAAGTGTCAACAAAAATGTGTTTATATTCATAAACACTTTGAGAGATTTTTCATAAATGGTTTCATGGCAATTATGGGATAATCATGGAGTTATAAGGTGACTAAGGTTAGGAAAAACCGTCCTATGATCCGCCAGAGCCGGAGGGATCAACCCAAGGACAATTCCAATATATTAGAATTAGAAGTCCTTAGGTATGATTGGAAAAAGGAGAAAATGAGAAAGGAGAAAGAAGGGGTTGAAGAATTAAAAAGAAAAGTTATGAAAAAGGGTGAAAAGAAATAGCCCTCCATATGTTCAACCTTAGGGCAGACACCGGGTTCAATTCGTATGCTACTGGTTGTTGCTAAGGTGACATCGGTATTGAAGATAAAGATGTCATGGACCCAGTGACGCACTGCACTAAACCTTCTAGCCACTCAAGTTCTCTTAAAAGAGCTTGTTTCATTCTCACGGGGAACCAGTGTAATCTATCGACCTGTCTCTTAGAGATGGTTGATATTGAAACAGGATACCTCTCCCTAATCTCCGCATAGGAAACCTAAGAGTGCACTTATCGAGTCTAGAGCCATGAGATACATCAAAGATCTCTTAGGAACACTTAGTATTTCTACAACTGGTGTTCTACATCAATGGACACCAGCTGTAAATTATCGAGTCCTTCGCAGATCTTAGCAATCTGCCGAGAACGTTTATGAGAGAATTTACAAATGTATTTCTCAATGATTGAACGGAAATTCCTGCCAGGGTCAACATCAAACAGCCCTGACAGCAGGTCACTTCGGTAATTCTTTATGGGTTACGCTTAGTGTTCGCGGTGGTTTCAAACGGTCTACAGTCGTGGAGTGATCCCCAGCGACTCACCCAGTCATTGAGCTACTTAGTAGGTCTCGTAAGCTCCTTCGGGGGTATCTGACATGGGAACGGCCTTGGTAAGGGTTAGAAGGAGTCTTCACACTATGCTGTTGACGATCTCTAATTCCTTATCTGTAAGTACCGGTTGTTTATTGCTAACTGTTTACCTGCAGCTATACATCATCTCCATGGCGAAAGATTCCACATGCTCATACATACATCACAAAGTCAAAGGAAAGTTCTCACAAAGATCAAAGGATAACAAAAGTTAAAGAAAGATTCTACGTCAATAAGAAGGATCTGCAAAGTAAAGTGACAAAGATCAAAGTGAAAGAACGGGAATAACAAATGTATGTATGACGAAGACTTAAGACGTATGAGCATGTTGGAATGGCAGACAACCACCACAAACACATAAGTGACGAAAACAGAAGTGATGAAAGGCAGATGACATCATTGGATCACTTCAACAACAATGAAGCATGATGAACTGGAACTATGATTCATCTAGTGATTCTTAAAGACGTCAAGAGCTATGAATGTTAAAGGTTAAAGACAAAGATGATGACGTCGCGCAACCTTCAATGACCAACACTTAGGGGAGATTGTTAGAATCATATTTTTATTTATAAAAAGTGTCGGTCATTAATATATTGTTATAGGTTGCTTTAGAATATCATTATGATGAAGTTTATGTGTAGTTTTCATGATTTTATAAAGTCTAAGGGCTAGTTATGTAATAGTTTCAAAGATATGTGAAGCCCTAGACATCCGCTATAAATACTCTTGTAATCCTCATATTTGAGGTTGGTTCTCTTAGTAATATCAAGGTCATTAGTTTCACACACTAGGAGTTCCCACTCACTCTCTCTCTACTTACTTTCTCTCTCTAGGATTTAGGCAAGATTCTTAAGTGATTAAGGTTGTTCTACGGTTCTACAACCTATAATTTATTTCGTACAGATAACCCTTTTCTGCTTTGGTTCTTCTTTTAACAATGACAAAACCGAGCTCACGAGCTATACTTTGCACCCACTCAGTTAATTGCTCGTGAGAACCGAACGCCTGAAAGTACATTTTTACCAATACAAAAAACTTTTACAAATACATTTTACAAAAATGACAAAATTACGTTTGTACTAATAAAATGTACAATTACAAATAAATTTTACAAAATTACATTTTTAACTTTTTACAAAATTACATTTTTTTAACTTTTACAATATACATTTTCTAACTTTTACAAATACTTTTTACACAAAATACTTTTTACAACTTTTTAACTTTTTACAATATATAAAAAAACTTTTTAACTTTTTACAATATACAAAAAAAAAAACTTTTTAACTTTTTACAAAATACATTTTACAAATAACTTTAAACATTTTACAAAGAACTTTTTACAAAATACATTAAAAAAATAAAAATAAAACGCGTTTTACGCGTCCCCACACATACACAGACACTCTTATCTCACACACACTCACTCTCTATCACACATAACGCTCTTATCTCACACACACACTCACTCTCTATATCCTCTCTTTTCTCTCTCTCTTTAATAACTCTGTCTCATTTTTAGATCTAAAACATGTTTTTAGATCTAAAATTGGTGGTTTTGGTGATGTTTATGTTGTGAGTGTATGTGATAAGAGCGTTATGTGTGACTGAGGTACGTTGATATACTTTTTCTGGGTGGTTTTGGTGATGTTTATTTGGGGTTTTTTGAAAAAGTGAGTGATTTATTTCAATTAACGTTTGTTAATTGAAATATTTGTGGTTAATTAACACGGATCTATATTAATTTAATGAAACGCCTAATTTTTAAAAATTAGGGTTTTGAAAAAAATTTGGGGGTTTTTGAGAAATTAAATTATTTATTTCAATTAACGTTTGTTAATTAAAATATTTATGCTTAATTTTAACAGATCTATGTTTAATTAATTGAACGCCTAATTTTTTTAAAATTAGGGTTTGGTTTGGTGGTTCTGTGGTGTATTTATGTGATTATATGGTGATTCTGTGGTGTATTCTGGGTTTGGAAAAATTAGGGTTTGGAAAAAAGTTGGGTGTTTTTGAAAAAGTGAATGATTTATTTCTAGTGAGGACTGTTAATTGAAATATTTGTGGTTAATTTTAACAGATCTATGTTTAATTAATTAAACGCCTAATTTTTTAAAATTAGGGTTTGGTTTGGTGGTTCTGTGGTGTATTTATGTGATTATATGGTGATTCTGTGGTGTATTCTGGGTTTGGAAAAATTAGGGTTTGGAAAAAAGTTGGGGGTTTTTGAAAAAAGTGAATGATTTATTTCTAGTGAGGACTGTTAATTGAAATATTTGTGGTTAATTTTAACAGATCTATGTTTAATTAATTAAACGCCTAATTGTTGAAAATTAGGGTTTGGTTTGGTGGTTCTGTGGTGTATTTCTGTGATTATATGGTGATTTCGGTGGTGTATTCTAGGTTTGAAAAATTAGGGTTTGAAAAATTGTTGTATTCTTTGATTATATGGTGATGTTGGTGATTTCACCACCCACAAAATCACTTGCTTGATATTGTTGGTGGTTCTGTGGTGGATTATATGTGATATGTGACTGCTTTGGTAGTTCTGTGGTGCAGGTTTTTGTGATATGTGATATGTGATACTAAGTAGGGAGGTTAGTATATCATATTAGAGAGGGTCAATATATCTTGTCCCTATGGTGGTTCTTTGGTGATTATGTGGGTAGGTTAACACCTTGATCTGCCACCATAGAGTGGTATGAATACCTGCTCTAGCCTACCCCATTCTCCACAGACTTGTGACGAAACTGTTTAAAAAAAAATAAAAAACAGAAAAGGCAATGATGATTTTATAAAAAAAAAACTAGATTTTGGCATGACATTTCCTAATGGACAGGCAAATAAACTATGAATTTGCAACCTTTAATGTTGCAGCCAAACATGATGAGCAATATATTTATGAATCTGAGCCTTTACTTGTTCTGTGTTAAATGGTGAGTTCGACATTTGTTGTCTTGGACTTTCTTTGCTTGTGTTACTTGTGCTGCTTGTGACAAAACCTGGACTTGTAAACATGTGGTACGGGTTCGGTTAACACCTCCCTTGATGCTTGGGTGAAAAAACCCTGCACTTGTGACTTTCTTTGCTTGTGTTACTTGTGCTGCTTGTGAGAAAAACTCTGTTATGTGGTGGGTGATATATACTGACCCTCCCTATTCTGATATACTAACACCTCTTGTGAAACTTGTTTCACTTGTGTAACATGTGCTTGATACTGTTGAGCTTGTGATGATTTAACAGGCTTTTGTTGGCTTTTGTTGAATCTGATCTTGTGAGAATCTGGTTGTGGAATCTGAGCTTGTGAGAATCTTATGGTGCTTGTGGAATATGGTACTTGTGTTGGCTTTTGTTAGGAATTTGTTGAATCTGAGCTTTGGTTGCTTGTGTTTCTTGTGTTGCTGAGCTTGTGAGAATCTTATGGTACTTGTGGAATATGGTACTTGTGTTGGCTTTTGTTGGGAATTTGTTGAATCTGAGTGATGAGGCGAAAAATGAACCACTTTTAGGGGGTCATTTAAGCCCGGAATTGAATTTATTTGATCAAATATTACCCTAAATCGTTCCTTTTGTGAGTTTAGGTACTTTGGGAGTGAAATCTGGAAAAGGAAGCAATTCGGACGTTTTTGGAGCATAAAAGTTAAGAAAACGCCAAAGACTTGATTTTCCTTGCTGGGAACAGTGTATGACGGCGTCAAGAGGAGATTCATGACGGCGTCAAGAGTTAATTTGGTGACGACCCAGTACAAACCTGAAGGCGTCACAACAAGAGCGTCAAGAGTTAAAATCATGACGGCCTGCATAAGGAGACCACATGACGGCGTCAGACCCAGATCTAGTCTGTTCGAGGAACTATTTGGCGGCGAGATGACGGCGTCAGACATTTGTTCTTGACGCCGTCACCTTCTAAAATCTATATATAGTTTTCTATTTTTCATTCATTAGAGAGGAACTTGTGTGGAGAAACCCTAGGGCCGAACTTTGTGAACCCTAGCTCGTATTTTACAGTATATTCAAGGGTTTTCACCCCTTGAATCCTTTCATGTGCTATTGAGATAAGTCTTCTCTTAATTCAATCAATATGTCTATGTGTTGGTTGTCTATATCTTGTGCTTGTCTTGATTTCAACATGCTAAGCTAGATTTATCTCGTGTTTGCTTAGATCTAATGAAACCTAGATATTAATTATGTGTTGATTACTTGTTTATGGTTGTATTGGATGAATGATTTCAATGTTAGGCTTAAGAAAACTGGCAGATCTCCATTGTGTAACATGCTTGAACGTCTTAGGAAACATGAACCGACGTGTACTAGGTTTTATTGGTTGTATTTAATGCATGAGTAAATTCTAATGATCCCATGTTAGGAGCTTCTTAGCCGGCTCGACATAGGAGTGAAGTAGGCACTCATAGGATTGGGGAAGTAAGTACGCCACCCCATGAATGGTATTAAGGAATACAATCCGTCATCCACGCAACTATAACAAGTAATTAACGTGTAAAAGATATCTAGGGAGTAGTGAAATCTAAGTAAACACATTTCTCCCACTTATTGCTCACAACCTTAGTTTAATTTCGTTTCTAGTATTTTATTTTGATTGCATCTTAGTATTGGGTTAGTTGATTAGCAACTAATTCCGCCCAAATCCTTCAAAACCCGAGATTTTAATTTGCTTTCTAAAAAATATAAAAATACAAAAAGAACCATCCCTCATCTCTAGACCTAGTCTTTAGGTTTTCTAATCCTAGCGACACTATTCCTAGCTGAACGATCAATCCCCCAGTACTTGTCATTATACTATACTACATCGATCAGGTACACTGCCTGGTGGGGGTTGTAAGCTTCTCGAGATCCCTCGAGAGGTAAAGCCTGGTGCAATCCCTACGCATCAAGTTTTTGGCGCCGCTGCCCGGGGAATAGTTATTGTCTAGGTTAGAATCTCTTTTTATTAGGTCTACTTGCTAGATTCCTTTCTAGTAAGATTTTATTTTTATTTTTAGGATCTCTTAGTCTATCTTATTTCTTTGTTTCCTTTGTTCGTAAATTATCTCGATGGATAATAATAACATTGATCGTTTGATTCCTGTTATTCGTGTTTTTCGTCGTAGGATTTTCCAAATGCCCGCCCCAATCCCTTTAGTGGAAAATGAAAACCCACCGAACCTCTCACCTAACCACCACTTTGACAATAATTCTGAGTTAGAGGACTCTGACCATGATGATGACCGTAGGGCTAGTCCTTTTTACTATTCAGACTCCGACGAGGATCTTGATGATGGTGATGTGATTAATGAGGATAGGATGGAAGAGGAAGTGAACCCTCTTAGGTATGTCGACCCTAGAACAAGGATTGAGAGTGATAGTTCATTCAACATGCAATTTCCTTGTAAGATCGGATTTAGGAGCTTTAACGCCTATCTTAACTCATCTCTCCCAATGAACATAATCTCGCGTAATGAATATAATAAAATCATGGTAGATGAGTTAGAATACAAAGGAGAAAATATTATTGCTAGGGCAATACCATTGCATGTGTTTGTAGGAAGCTTGGTTTATCTTATTGAGTTTATGGTTATGGAGAGTCTAGGAGAATTTATTGATGATAAGTTAACCCAAGTTGTGTTTGGAAAACCCTTCAAAAGGTTGACCAACCTTGATGAAAAACTTATAGAAGGGTTAATTACATTCTCGGATGGGGATGAAGATTTTGTCTACCAAATGCCCCGTACACACCCTAGGTTCAAGGATGTTTCCATGGAGAAGTGTAGTAGATATCCGCCCATAGAAATGCTAAGTGAGAATGATAAGAGAAAATGGCTTAAATATACTCATGAAAAGAATAAAAGATACTATCGCGGATGTTTAGAGTTGGGATATGATTATAAGAAAGATGAGGCGACTATTAGATGGCTCACGCTTGGTTATGTGAGCATAAGCGATACACGGTAACCCATGACCTTGAGTCTAGCTACAAGACTCGTAAATAAAGAAAAGCGCTTCTTGGGAGGCAACCCATGTTTTGTGTGATTTTATTTTGTTTGTTTGTTATTTGCTTCCGTATGCATGCTTTATTTTTATTGTTGGTAGATCATGTTTCTAAACTAAATAGTGGAAATACTTTACTTTGTTGTTTGGCCTAGTCTTAACTTCACCCAAAGGTATTTTTGCTAAAGATAAGTGTAAGGGGAAACCCCAAATACGTTTTTAAGAAACAAACCGATCATGATTCTCCACAATATTAAATGAACATGTATATTCGTATTTGTTAGAGTCAAATGCTTGTATCGAGTCATAATGAAGTTTTGCAGGATTTTCCAGGAAGTAGAACCAAGTTTTTCCAGAAATTTTCCGGAAACTTAACATAAGAATTTCTGCATGTCACTTCTGACGGCGTCACGAGTTTACTCTTGACGGCGTCACATGTAAAAATCTGGAAATTTTACCAGTTTTGTTTTCTAACGGAGTTTTAAGGTTTTTGTTGAATTATTAGTTTTATAATCTCCAGGAAATCTGCAAACATCATTCCACAAGCATTATATCTTATTTTGTTTTCTAGGATTTAGTAACATATGTAGATTGCCGCCGATTTTATGCGAGATTGCCTTGTCTGTTTTCTCAGGATTTACAGGTTATATATGACAAGAAGATGATTATTATTCTGTAAGGGAAGCTTTGATTGTTCATTTTCTTGGAGGAAGATCTAACCTGGCCACCTTGTTATCCATACCGAGCAAATCAGGGGAGTATTTGATTTCATTCGTTTTACTTATTTCACTTTTACATTCTTTACTTGAACATTGGGGACAATGTTCATCCTAAGTGTAAGGGGAGGGTAAAATGATGATACCTTACAAATACACTTTCGCTTGAGTTTGTTTGTTTAATGGTAGATGTGTAATAAAACTATGAGAAATACTTGTTAGTGTAATTTTAGCGCCAAATTTAATTTTTTTTACAGCATTTAGGAGTGAAACTTTAGCCATAGCAAGCGTCTCATGGATAGGAGATTGTATGACTAGCACATAACCGTAATATTCAGAAAAATTTTCCACCCAAATATGTGAGGTTCGCCTTTAGATTTGATAGGAAAAGCATTTACTATTAGTGCTTATGAGTGTACCGGTAGCATTTAGATTCTAGAACTTGCGTTAGTGATGCATCCCGAGACCGCTAGTGAGACTACATTCGTGTAGTAGGATTTACTACATGATAAGAGGCATTAGGATCACCCTTGTGTTAAACCCGTATAATAATTACTTGACCATTTAAGTCATATTACTTGGCTAGTTAAGTCAACTAATTTTTCCCACACCTTAGCGTTGTACTCATTTTTAGTACACGAAACCCCTAGTACACCCCTCCGAGCCTATCTTTTTGTTTCTAACTTAAGCATTTTACTTAAAGGAAGAATTTGTTACACCCCACTTAAATGTACACCCAAATCGCCTTAGCCTTTCGTGTATGCACTCGTTTTTAGTGCATTATTGTTATTTGTTTAGACCCTTAGTTAACTATCTAATTGATTACATGGTTGCTAAGTCGAGTCATATCCTTGTACATATTGTTTTGGGACGATTGAGACTCATGGGTAAAGTACTTATTTTATGGAGTAATGGGGAAGAACATCATTTATTACCCCCGTATATGCGTTAATCTTAAAAGTACTCCAAGTGTTTTGATTTTCTTAATTCGAGTCATTAGATTAGTTAATTGTAAAGTATGTAAAAATTCAAGTGTAAGGGGAATGTTCATCCCCAATGATGTATTATTTTGGATGGTAGGGTAAGAGTGTATGCAAAAAAAAAAAAAAAAAAAAAAAAAAAAAAAAAAAAAAAAATCGAAAAAATCGAAAAAATCAAGAAAAAGAAAAAAAAAATAGAAAAAAGAAAAGAGAAAAAATATACAGACTACTATCCCGTTTCATTCTATGTTCATTTTATATTTTTGTTATTTTTCATTTATTAGCTTAAGTCGAGTCTAGTCTTGGCTTAGCAACGCCATATTGTACATGTAATTAACCAAGATTGTTAACTCGCCACCAGTAAAGACTGCCTATATCCAACAAAACCGTGTATTTCATATCTCTACACCTAACGTTACAAACCGTTAAAAGACCTCTTTGATAGTTTATCCTAGGTGCTTACGCCATGTGGTGGAGGTTTGATCCTTTCCCAAGCCTATGGTAATCTATTTTGCTATGACAGGTAGTGAGAGATGTTTTCCATTTCCATATTGTGATATTACTTTATTACACCCGAGAGATGTGCGTATCTAAACACTATTTATGAGGTGCTAGTATATGACCTCCGTGCTTGTCTTTGGACTTTAGTGGAACGATTATTTGTTGTAATTACTTTTATATTAGTGTTAAATGACCCCTAACTTGTATTTTGAGTAGAATAAAAGCTCATTTGCTTGAGGGCAAGCAAGTCTCAAGTGTAAGGGTATATGATGAGGCGAAAAATGAACCACTTTTAGGGGGTCATTTAAGCCCGGAATTGAATTTATTTGATCAAATATTACCCTAAATCGTTCCTTTTGTGATTTTAGGTACTTTGGGAGTGAAATCTGGAAAAGGAAGCAATTCGGACGTTTTTGGAGCATAAAAGTTAAGAAAACGCCAAAGACTTGATTTTCCTTGCTGGGAACAGTGTATGACGGCGTCAAGAGGAAATTCATGACGGTGTCAAGAGTTAATTTGGTGACGACCCAGTACAAACCTGAAGGCGTCACAACAAGAGCGTCAAGAGTTAAAATCATGACGGCCTGCATAAGGAGACCACATGACGGCGTCAGACCCAGATCTAGGCAGTTCGAGGAACTATTTGGCGGCGAGATGACGGCGTCAGACATTTGTTCTTGACGCCGTCACCTTCTAAAATCTATATATAGTTTTCTATTTTTCATTCATTAGAAAGGAACTTGTGTGGAGAAACCCTAGGGCCGAACTTTGTGAACCCTAGCTCGTATTTTACAGTATATTCAAGGGTTTTCACCCCTTGAATCCTTTCATGTGCTATTGAGATAAATCTTCTCTTAATTCAATCAATATGTCTATGTGTTGGTTGTCTATATCTTGTGCTTGTCTTGATTTCAACATGCTAGGCTAGATTTATCTCGTGTTTGCTTAGATCTAATGAAACCTAGATGTTAATTATGTGTTGATTACTTGTTTATGGTTGTATTGGATGAATGATTTCAATGTTAGGCTTAAGAAAACTGGCAGATCTCCATTGTGTAACATGCTTGAACGTCTTAGCAAACATGAACCGATGTGTACTAGGTTTTATTGGTTGTATTTAATGCATGAGTAAATTCTAATGATCCCATGTTAGGAGCTTCTTAGCCGGCTCGACATAGGAGTGAAGTAGGCACTCATAGGATTGGGGAAGTAAGTACGCCACCCCATTAATGGTATTAAGGAATACAATCCGTCATCCACGCAACTATAACAAGTAATTAACGTGTAAAAGATATCTAGGGAGTAGTGAAATCTAAGTAAACACATTTCTCCCACTTATTGCTCACAACCTTAGTTTAATTTAGTTTAATTTCATTTCTAGTATTTTATTTTGATTGCATCTTAGTATTGGGTTAGTTGATTAGCAACTAATTCCGCCCAAATCCTTCAAAACCCGAGATTTTAATTTGCTTTCTAAAAAATATAAAAATACAAAAAGAACCATCCCTCATCTCTAGACCTAGTCTTTAGGTTTTCTAATCCTAGCGACACTATTCCTAGCTGAATGATCAATCCCCCGGTACTTGTCATTATACTATACTACATCGATCAGGTACACTGCCTGGTGGGGGTTGTAAGCTTCTCGAGATCCCTCGAGAGGTAAAGCCTGGTGCAATCCCTATGCATCACTGAGCTTGTGAGAATCTGGTTGCTTGTGTTTCTTGTGTTGCTTTGGTCAAAACCTGGACCTTGTGTGCGATAAGGCGATGATGAATGGGGTTTTCAACCCCGAATGGATGGCAAACAATCACGTTTGCAACCTTCAAATCCGAGCCTTACTAAACCTATTTTTTTTAAATTATGTTTTCAAATCAGAGCCTATAAGGCGATGACGAAAACCTGCACTTGGACTTTTTTTGTACTTGTGTTTTTTTTGCTTGTGTTACTTGTTTTGCTTGGACAAAAACCTGCACTTGGACTTTTTGCTTGTATTACTTGTGTTGATTGTGTCAAAACCTGGACTTGGGACTTTTGTTGCTTGTGTTACTTGTGTTGCTTGGGAAAACGTGGACTTGGACAAACCTGGACTTGTGCTTTGCTTGTGTTGCTTGGGAAAACCTGGACTTGGACACAACCTGGACTTGTGTTTTGCTTGTGTTATTGTGTTGGGACAAAACCTGGACAACAAAGGACAAAAGGACAAAAAATAAATAAATAAAAATAGTACCCTAACCTATGGGAGGGTTTGTACTTGCCTCCCATAGGGAGGGTTCGGTTAGTGTATCCCTAATAAATATATTTTCTCTCTTCAAATTCTAAATCAAATTCAAATCTTAAACCAAATTCAAATTCTATTCCAAACCCACTTATAAACCAAACAGACCCTAATTTTATAACTAATGTGTATGTTATGGTTAATAGAATGGTACGCGCGCAATGCGGCGGCGGGTACCTTTTAACGAATCAAGATTGTATTATTGAAATAAAGGTTAAAGTTGTAAAATTTTGAATAAAAATTAACCAAACTCACAAAAAATTTAAAAAACTAAAAACTTATAAAAATATATCAAAATGGATGTTGAATTAAAGAGCACAAAATTTTAGAAAATATGGTAAAATTATATGATAAAAAATAAATAAATATATAAGATATTTCAATTTGAAAATAAAGTGAATTTTAAGTTGGTAAGTGACACATGTCACCTCATGATTGAAGCTCCTTATCTTAAGTTTTTGTTAGAAGTTAGGTTTGGAGTTAGTTGAGAAGTGACACATGTCACCTCATGATTAGAGCTCCTTATCTTAATTTTTTTAGGAGTTAGATTTGGAATTAGGGTTGGTTATCTATGCATTATAATAAAATTTGAGACTATTCTATAATTAACAAGTTTGAGTCTGAATTTTTAAGGCTTTCAAATTATAGAATAATCCAAAATGCATTATAATATAGTATAGATAGTGGCAAATGATTATACTTTTAACTTGTGCTTTGCAATGAATTTTGATGCAATTTACGAGTTTAATATGTAGTAATTGCGAGAGAAAAAAATTTATAGGTTATACATGAAAAATGAAAAATGAAAACAATATATAAAATATTAATTTAGTAGTAGATGTTGTTACCATTTTTAATCAAGTGTATTTTAGTAATTGAAATGATTTTTACACTCAGTTCTCGACTTTTAAGTGAAAGGAAATTGAAAAGAATAGGAAAAGGAAAAGAAAGGGAAAAAGAAAGAAAAAGTTAATTGATATGTTTTTGAGATAGAAAAAAGGAAAAGGAAAGTAATAATAAATCATGTTTTGGAGTGTGAGGAAAAAAATAACTTGTTTAAATTACATGTATGCCATTTAGTTGCTAACGAGGTGGGAAACCCGCGCGTTGCCGTGGGGTGTTTTGCAAAAAAAAAGGTGTTTGTGTTGCGTTTAAGAACTCCTGTGAACTGGAAATGGTTGCACGAATATTCTAGCATTCCAAGATTGTGAAACTTTTTCCCGTATTTGCTTTCAAAGTTTACACTATTTTCTTTCATCCAAAACAATGTAAAGAACTAAAAAGTGACAAACCCACCCATTTACACTATTTTCTTTCAAAGTTTAGCAATACCCGCCAAGCTTCATTTTCTCTAACGTTCAACATCCTGCAAGATAATTTGACCACACATGGTCAATCACTCTGCAACATCTTGCAATGATTTAAATTTGGAAAATAAAAAACCTTGAAAGCGGCAGATCAATGAAAGCAGCTTCCAAATGACAGCAAGTTAAATGGGATAAGATTTGGACAAACGCTAGTTTATACTTGAAATGTGGTCAAATGCATAGAACTGTTGTTTCTGTTGCTACTGCTTCTTGTTCAGTGGCAGTTGTTTCTGCGGTGGTTGGTGATGTTCCTGTTGAAAGAATGTTGTTAAAGCCCAAAGCGAGCACTAATGGCGTAAATTTGACCACAACATATTGCCACAAATAATGTATTTGCAGAAGCAACAGACTTTGGGAAACTTTTGTTTATTACAATATCATTCAGTGGTTCGATCACATAATTTTTTTGACTGCTAGCAGTTAAGTGTGAAATGGCTGCAGTTACATTACCTGCTTGTCAATATATCCCAACTTGTTGATAAAGTGACCAAGTCGTTGTAGGCTTTTCGGAGTCGACATGTTGACCGATAACAATACTGGTATGAATCTCTTCCCTACTCATGTGAAATATCAAAACAAACAGTTTACATGCTACCATTTAAGATTTTCCACCATAAGAATCCATTTAAGATTTTCAACGCATTTTGAAAGAAAAAAAACACAAATTTCGGTCATAACAATAAACGGTCAAACTATATTAGAGAATAAGGAGCATACCTTCCTCCATCTGGTCATGGGCTTTAAGAAGGTAACACGTTCACGAATAGTTGCAGAAAAGTCCACGACTTGCTGATGAAAATAAAAAGATTAGATTACATAGATTACCATCCGCATTTGAGGTTACCCGGGTAGGAGAAAAAACATAGTAATCCCTATGTACCTTCGCTATATGAAAAACAGTTTTGATGCACAATGGGGATGGTTTATTCCTTATTTTTGAAAGTGATTAAAAAACATTGAGATGATAGTTAAAAGTGGCTGTTTAAGATGTTTGAAAACTGATGTAGTCTTATAGTGTTCTAAGAATGGTTCCCTGTTTTAACTCCCTAATGTATATTTAGTTAGAAGGTTTGACAGACCTATCAGATAATCAAACTAACTACACAAACAACCCAAATATTAACAAAAGTAAACCATACCTTATTTGTATTTGGTTGATGCGCAATGGGGATGGTTTATTCTTTATTTTTGAAAGTGATTAAAAAACATTGAGATGATAGTTAAAAGTGACTGTTTAAGATGTTTGAAAACTGATGTAGTCTTATAGTGTTCTAAGAAGGGTTCCCTGTTTTAACTCCCTAATGTATATTTAGTTAGAAGGTTTGAGAGACCTATCAGATAATCAAATTAACTACACAAACAACTCAAATATTAACAAAAGTAAACCATACCTTATTTGTATTTGGTTGTCGCGCAAGACATTAGTTATTATTATTATTATTATTATTATTATTATTATTATTATTATTATTATTATTATTATTATTATTATTATTATTATTTGCATTCGGTTATCGCGCCTGCAAATCCATATACACGGGTACAAAAAGTTGTATCGGTCACGCCAAAAATGTATGACAATATGCATATAGTCACACACGTTTTTTTCGTTGTGTGTCACTATAGGTCCCGCCACCGTAGGTGGCATATGGTCACATTTTTGAGTTCGTGGCCTTTTTCATCGAAAAAGAGTGACCAAAACCCCGAATATGTGTGACAAATTAGGCACAAGTTTTGTTGGATTAGTCAGTATCAGTGACCGTAAACACCTTATAGTCACACAAATATTTTTTGAAAGTAACTATTGTTTGTCCTTTGGCCACATAAATATATAATATATGTGACATTTGAGATTATTTATTCAAGTAAATGTGTATTTTGTGTGATTATTTCCGTCCTATGGCCACATGAATATATAATAAATGTGACGTTTGTGATGATTTAGTCACACAACGGGTGTTGTTTTTTTTAGTTAGTCACATATAATTAAGCAAAAAGTGGCTAAAAGTGTTAATAAGTGTGACAATATGCTGTTTAAAATAAAGAAATGTGTATTTTGTGTGACTATTGTTCATCCAATGGTCACATGAATTTTTAGTTTGTGTAGCATTTTGTAATATTTAGTCAAACAAAGCATGTTTGTTTTTGGTATTTAGTCACACACAATTAAGCAAAAAGTGACTAAAAATGTTAATAAGTGTAACCACATGATGTTTAAGGTAAAGAAATGTATATTTTGTGTGACTATTGATCATCCAATTGCCACATGAATTTTTTTTTGTGTGGCCTTTTGTAATATTTAGTCACACAACGAATTAAGCAAACAGTGACTGATGTGTGCTTATTCACACATCCTTTTTAGACCTAAAATCAGACCAAATACACCAAATACTAACCAAATATGCCAAGAGAATGTGTGTTTTTGTATTTGTGTATGTACAGGTACGGATACGTGAAAAACGAACAAAAACAAAGCCAAAACCGACAAAAACGAGCACGAGATTGGAAAAAGATAAAAAGCCGGAGCCGGGGAAGCAAAATGATCAAAGAAAGCTCGAATTATCAAAAGTTATCATCAGAGATTCACAAAGTTGCATAATTAGTCCCTGAGCAAAGTTTGGAAGAAATGGCAATTTTAGTCCCTGCACTTTCAAATAATGACGGAATTAGTCCCTGAAAGAAATTATTGAAGAAAAGTCAAAGTTAACCTTCAATTATCAGAAAAAGTCAAGAAAAGCCCTTGGATTGTACTATGGAAAAATGACAAATTTGGTCCCTCAAGATTTCAGAAATTACATCATTAGTCCTTATTATTACTATAACTTACAAAATGTAAACCTGATCCACAAAATCCAAATCCATGAAACAAAACTTACACCCTAGCCCAATACTTAAACAGCCCAACTCCTATTTCCCCTAGGCCCGATTCACCCACTATACACTAACCCGGTCAACACCCTTTACACCCAGTCAAACACATCAATAATAAAATCACACCCCGCCCCTTTTACCCCCAAATTCCCAGAATTACTATTCATCCTCGAACCCTAGAAATTACACGTCCACAATTACCTTGATTGGGTAATAATTACCCAATCATATATGCTTCTGGAAGGTGTCAGGATGTCAGGACACGTGGTCCAATGAGCACGCACACGCAGGATGCATACTTCACTCTCACATGATCCAACGGTGCAAATTAACGCGTATGAATCAAGGGATAAGATTAAAGGAATGAAAGCACACCTCAAGGGATCAATAGGCTTCTAATCAACCCTAGCAGGCTCACTCTTCAAGTATAAATAACCCCCCCCCCCCCTTATTCAGTCATAGAGTAGTTTTTGTATTACTTTTCTTTTATTTTGTTTAATTTCTTGCTTTCAAGTTTATTGTAATTTTCATTTAAATCATTTGTACTCCAAGTTCTTATTAATATAATTCATATTTTTATTTCAGCATATTGTTTTTATTATTATCTCAGCTTATTGTTTTTTTAAATTTTATGTTTAATCTCTTCATTAGTTTAATTTTCTACATTAAGTTTCTGTTTTATTAAAAAAAATAAAAAAATATAAAAAATAATAATAAAAAAAAAATATATTCCAAATTAGTTTTTATTGATTTGAATTAAGTTACAAATAGTTGTTTTCTGTTATTATCAGCTTATATAAGCCATTTATCTTACTGTTTCATCAAATTCTAAAAAATACAAAAAAGGTCAAATTCAGTCAACTATTGAGTGCTTATTTAATAAGCACAACTTATTTGGAGTAAGAGACAGCCAATAAGGAGTCCCATTGGTCTGTCTAAAAGACAGGCAAGCATAGTGACCCCCCTCTGTTTGAGCTGAGGGAGTATTGACTTGTAAGTTTACCTTATTTCAATTCCAATTCTGCATTAGATAGTTTTATAGTAGTCTAGTTTATCTTATATTGCTTATTTCTGTTTACTTAGATATAGTAGCTTTAATATCAGTTAGAATTTGCAATTTGATTCTAGTTTGAGTTGATTTGGTTTTCTACTGTTACATTGTTTCATCATATTTGATCTGTGTTGATTGTGTTTCTGTTTGTTGTTTTGAATCTGAGTTCTGAGTTTCTAAGTGATTTGAGGTCTGATTAAATCTTTTATTGCACTGAGGTTGATGTTTGGTTGGCTTTAGATTAATTTTGAGGTGTTGTTAAGTTGTGACAGTTTTAAGAGGGTGTTTGGTTTGTAGCAGTTTGCTGGTATAATCATCTTCACTAAGGTTGTGGTTGTTTTAGTTGAGTAACTTAGGTTGCATCAAAGGTAGTTCAAGCATAAAATAGGTAGGTCACAAAGCAAAAAAGTCTAAGTACTCTTCTAAGTTCAAATCAGGTTCAATAGGTGTTATTGTGATCCTGTGGTTTTTACGGCTGCTAGATCTAGAGTAAACTTAGGATAATCTAGTTTTATAATTAGCTCTAAATACCATTTAGGATTAGATTAGTGCTTTAGAAATTCAATTTAGTCAAATCGTGGTGCATTCAAAAAGTCAAAAGCAAGCTAATAAATTGTGTTAGCAGGTCCTGATATCAGGGGTGATTAGTGGTCCTATTGTGGATTGGATTTAGTTCTTTTTGGTTTTCTAAATTCCCTGTAGTTCAAACTTCATTTTGCCCCCCTTAGTTTTCACTCATCAGCTTATTTGGTGTCTTAAATTTAAGCTGCAAATAAGGTACCCGAGCATATGATATGTTTCTAAATTTGACCTGCAATTGAGTATTTGTGCCCATATTATGAGTTTATTTGTTCATTGGTATTAATTGGCTCATCTAATAGCTTTATTCATTGGTTGGTACCTTTTTGCTTATACTGCTTTACTTCTGCTTATTCTCACTTAGCTTATTTAAACCTGTTTGACCCTAATCTGTGTTTCTGAGCTTAATTTGGTCTTACCTCTGTTCATTAAGTTCATTTGAGCATATTATACATCTTTTTTTAGTTTCAGTCAAATTGGGTCAAGAGTGCTTATCAATAAGCACTCCAAAAAAGTTGTTTCAAGCCAAAAAGCACTTTTCTGGATTATTTCATTTTCAAAATTTTTTTCTCAAGTTTATTTTAATATTTTAGATTTTCTGTAATTTTTTTTCAAAATTTTCTGAGTCCATTTGATATTTTTTTTATTTAATTTTCATTTTAATTCAATTTTTAATACATTTTAATTACCAAAAATTCCAAAAAAAATCAGAAAAAGCCTAGAAAATCCAAAAAATATTTTTAAAATTTATTTTCATTTATTTTAGATTTTTAGAAATTTATTTTGCATTTTTCCCATTTATTTTGAATTTAATTTGAATTTTTAATTAGATTAAATAGTTTTTAATTCTCAAAAATTACACAAAAAGCCAAAAAAATTACTTTTTAGTTTTAAAATTACTTTTTAGTTATTTTATAAATTTCAAAAATTATTTTTCATTTTTCTCGCCTTATTTGCATTTTCTTTTAATTTTTAATTAGTTAATTAGTTTTTAATTCATAAAAAATAATTAAAAAGTCAAAAAAATATTTTTCTCTTTCTTAAAATTTTCTTTTATCATTTTTAACTTTTAAAAATTATTTTCAAGTCCGTAGGAGTAGTGTAGCTTAAAATTCGCGTTTTATTTCGTATGATTACGTTTATTTCACGTTTTCGATTCTACGTTACGTTTTTGGTTTAATTACTTGAAATACGTTTTTAAGTGATTATTTGTGCTTCATTTACTTATTCATTACTATAATCTCACAAAATCACTTTTTACCACTTTCACGACACGTTTTACGAATTGGGAATTTGAGAATTCCATTCACCCTTCACACGGACTACGACCTCGGGTTATCCGTATTTCTTTGCGGATATCTTGAGTAATACTTATACTATATATATAACTTCCCGGGGAAATACTTTCCTAAGCATTTCTTCGAAAAATAAACCTATACTTAAAAACGAAGACATCAATTTTGGTGCCGCTGCCGGGGAAGGTTGAAGTGAATTTTTCGTTTTCGTTTTTCGAAATTGTGTTTTGAAAACCTTGCTTGTATATATTTTCTATAAAAACCAAAAAAATAGAAAAATCAAAAACATTTTTCCTAAAGTGTTTTCAAAAATACCAAAAAATATAATAAAGTTACAGCCTCGACTCTCCCATGGAAGGGAGGGCGTTGTAAACCAAATAAGCTTCCCAATATAACAACGCGTGAAATTAATTGCTAATCGGATTACTTTGGATTCTACGACCGAATAAGCGGAAAATACGGAAGCTTAGACATTAAATTGCAAGCTGAAGAGAGATCTATTCTTCTCTCCCGTTCCGTCGCGAGTAGATTTAAGGGAAACGGTTTACAATTAACGTAACGTTTGAAAAAGAAAAAAACAAAAGTTTAAGTTTTTGAATTTTGCTTTATAAAAAATAAAAATACAAAAAGATTTTCTTTTCAAATTTGTTTTACTTTTTCTTTTTACTTTGGTTTTCTTTTTAGTGTATGATCACACGTTCACGGTCGAGATTAATCGATAATTCTCTGACCATACCGAACCAACACTATCGTAGACGTCGTAAACAAGCTTACATACCCGAGTTACGTACTCTTGTTGAAGCACCCATCACCGAGATGACCGATCAACGTACTATGCAAGAATTACTCCAGTGTCCCACCGAGGGATATGGAGATGCAATCGTTTTACCACCTATCCTGTCCGATAATTTTGAACTTAAAACTGGATTGATTCAACTTGTCACATCAAACCAATTTCACGGTTTTGAAAGGGACGATCCTCACGCACACATCCGATGGTTTAATAAGTTAACTTTGACAATGAAATTTAAGGATGTCCCTCACGATGCTATTAAATTAATGTTATTCCCATTTTCACTCGAGGGTACAGCCCGGATTTGGCTCAAAAAAGAACCCCCTCGTTCCATCCATACATGGGAAGAACTCGTCTCGAAATTTGTTAATCATTTCTTTCCTCCGTCCAAAATGACTAATCTTAAGAATGATATAACTAATTTTCAACAACGTTTTGATGAGAACTTTGGTGAGGCATGGGAACGTTTTAAGGATCTTCTTCGAAAATGTCCTCACCAAGGTTTCTCCAAATTGCACCAAATCGACACGTTTTATAACGCTTTAACTCAAAACGATCAAGATTCTTTAAACGCAGCCGCCGGTGGCAATATATTGAATCGTACGCCAAGGGATATTTTAATGATCATCGAGAACAAATCTAAGTTTCCGACTTCTCGTAACAAACCGAGTGTTTCGAAAGTGACATCTTTTACTCCTTCTTCTTCGTCGGTTCAATCATCGGAATTGGCCGAACTTACCGACGCTATCCGTTGTATGATGAAAGAGTTTAAGTTTCAGAACCAAAAACCCGAGCCCGTTAAAGCCGTTAATGAAAAATGTGTGATTTTTGTTGGACCCCATCCGTATTATGATTGTCAAGCCACCGATGGCCAAGTTTATAATGCTAACGTAGCAGCCGTAAACTACAATCAAAACCAAGATTTTCGTACTTAAAACAACCAAATAGGGCCACCCGGGTTTCCACCCGTGCAAACTCATCAAAACCGTTATCCTCAAAATAACCAAGGAAACAATCAAAACCGTGGAACCAATTTCATTCAAAATTATCAAGTCCCTCCACCCCAACAAGTTTATCAACCACCACAACAAGTACAACCTTCTCCTGAGCTTGCTAATTATATGAAAACAAACGATGTTAACATACGAGCTATGCAAAATCAAATCAACAACATGAGGGTTGAACTTAAGAAAGAGATCGATACAACCATGACTCGACAAATGAATGAGCTTAAGCAAATGATGAGTAGTTTTCTTCAAATGAATCAACCGTCGACGTCGGGCACTCTTCCAAGCAATACGATCGCAAACCCCCAGGGGCGAGATTAAGGCAATTACGACACGTAGTGGTGCTATATATGAACCCACGGTTCCGACTACCTCTTCTTC
Organism: Artemisia argyi; assembly: GCA_030686995.1. NCBI lineage: Eukaryota > Viridiplantae > Streptophyta > Magnoliopsida > Asterales > Asteraceae > Artemisia > Artemisia argyi. Next base: position 460,733 of record JARVZY010002396.1, on the reverse strand, counting down.
TCCTCCCCCTAAGGTAGTGGACCGTGAGACCGAGGTGACAAAGGACCCGGTACCTCCTATTAATAACAGAGATACTGGAAACGTCCAACCTCCGGTTGTCCAAACGTCTAAAGATAAAGAAAAAGTCGTTTTTGAAAAGAATGTTAAATACAAATCAAAACTGCCATATCCGTCAAGGTTTAATGATGAAGAGCTCCGTGCAAAATCTAAAAAACAAATGGAAAAGTTTCTTGGTATTTTTTAAAAATTGCACTTTGATATCAGTTTCATGGATGCTCTTGTTTACATGCCAAAGTTTCCCTCAACGTTTAAAAATCTTATAAGTAACAAAGAAAAATTGCTTGAATTAGCTGAAACACCGATTAATGCTCAATGCTCCGCTATCCTTCTCAAAAAGTTTCCCAAGAAGCTTGGAGATTCGGGAAAGTTTCTCATTCCTTGTTCGTTAAAAGATCAAGAGGTTTGCAATGCCCTGGCCGATTCAGGTGCAAGCATTAACCTTATGCCTTTGTCAATCTATATACAACTTGGAATGGGAGAACTTAAACCAACTCGTATGACTTTGGAGCTTGCTAATCGTATGATTACTCATCCGGTCGAAATTGCTGAAGATGTATTTGTTCAAGTTAATTCGTGTACTTTCCCAGCCGACTTTGTTGTTGTGAATTTTGAGGCCGATCCAAGAGTTCCTCTTATACTAGGGAGACCGTTTTTGCGAACTGCAAAAGCCCTAGTAGATCATTTTGAGGATACTCTAACTTTACGACATGATGATGATATAATGATTTTTCGTGCCGGTGCTTCTAAATCAAAGAATTATTCCGTTAAAAGCGTTGATGTTTGTGATTATTCATTTGATGATTTTGTGAAAACGTTCGTCTCCGACTCTTCCCCATCAATTCCTCCGACTGAGGAATATGATTCTTTTTGGGAAGAGGTCGATGGATTCCTTGCTATTGAAACGATTCCGTTTTCTGAGACTGACGAATTTTACTTTGATTCGGAGGGAGATATTATTTTTCTTGACAATTTGTTAAACGATGAACCGTCAATCCCTCTGAATAAAGTTAAGAAGAAGATTGAGCTTACGATTGACGATCCTCTGGAGCCCGAGCTCGAGGAATTTTTACCCGACTTTGAGAGTTTTTCATTTGATATTACTGAGGAGATTAGTGGCAATCCCACTTTTCGTCCTAATTTTTCTTATCCGACTTATGAGGCTTTTCATTTTGATGCAATCATACGGAAGAGACGAGTAGTGGCAGTACCACTTCTCTTGCTCTTATCTCTCTTCCAGAATATGATTCGTTTTGTTTTGATAAGATTGAATGTGATTTTGAAAAGTTTTCTAATCCAGAATATGAAATTTTTGTTTTGATATTGAAAACGATCATGACTCGGGTGGTATTCTAAAAAATGAGAGTTTTCAAGAAAATTTTATCCCATCCCTCCCACCCGGTAAAGTTTTTAAAATGAGCTTTAATGTTGAGATTCATAATTCCACAATTATGAAGTCTCCTTTTTATGATGATGAATTGTTCATGATTGTAATCATGACGTTCTTTCCTTTTATCACATTTGGTGTGATTTCTCTTCTCCGTCACTCTATCAGGAGTGAGGACACTATTTTTTACCCTGGAATCGTTTCTAATAGTTTTCACTGTTAGAATACCAGTGGTTATCTCATCGGGGTGGAACTTTCTCATAATTCATATATTTATCCAAATATTTTGAATGAAAGCCCGATGGAGATTATTTTCCATTTGCTCTCCCCAAGGACGAATTAATTCGGGGATCGAGTCAAGCTCATGTGACTCGGTAATAAAAAACAAGCGCTTCGTGGGAGGCACCCCATGCTTATCCATTTTCATTTTCTTTATTTTCTATTTCTAAGTAACATGACGTGAGGGGGGCGACCCTTTCCAAACTCGTGTTTTCATGGTTGTTTGTGAATGTTCAGGAATTTCCCGAAAGTTTGAGGACTCTCATGCTCGTGGTTTGTCGTTCTCTCCACTCGAGTCTCATTCATCGCTGCTCTTTCGGAAATTCACCATATCCAAAATCTTATCGACTAACGTTTATCTCTTGGCATACTTAATAAACGACCTTAGATTTTACGTAAGACTACCCGTACCCTTAAAACATTGAGGACAATGTTTCACTTTAGTCTGGGGGGGGGGTGAATCTTCGATTCGATTTGACCTGTCACCTTCGTCTGAGCTGTTAACTTACGCAACTCCGTTTTCCACCAAAATTTTAAATTTTTGTCACCTCTTTATATTCAAAAAAAAAAAAAAAAAAAAAAAAATTATATATGATATGAATAATAAGATTTGACACCTTGTTTTGACTTTCCTACCGGCGAGAGTAGAAATAAATGTTTCGACTTGACCGGGCGTGTTGAGCCCTAGCTCGTCTCCCTTAACCAATATAATCAAAAGATTATGGCTAAGCATCCGCGGATCTCATTACTTGGGATTTTAAATTTGCGGAGATCGAGGAATGATAGAGTTTTTTTAGAAGTTTCGTGCTAAACGTGGAGTAGTTGGATCTCTTTAGAGCCCACGAAAGGTACTTGTGGCCTCCTTGTTCCCACAAGATTGCACACCAATAAAAATAGATCTCTAGGATTAATTAAGTGTATGGGGTTTGGGCAATACTTAGTTTTTTCTCGTTCCCAACAAAATCTCTGCATATGGGGGTTTGGTACACATAGGGGTACTGCCAGTGTTACGGTGAAATAGTGTAATAATTCGCATTTTCGGATTACTATTCATTTTTACTATTCACTATTACTATTCACTTTTTACTATTCACTTTCACTATTCACTCCCGAAATTTTTATTTCATATTCTCTTAAGTTAAACTATTTTAATGATAATCCGAGAGTTTGACACTCGTTGGATCATTTCTACAAAAATCACGAAACCATGTCCGAGATTTACTTTTAGGTTTAAACGTCATTCCAGCATCCCGATATGTCTATAAAACACTATAAACAATAGAAATATGATTTTCTCTCATTTTATGACAATTCCAAAAGTTTTGGAATTTTACGTTTTCCAGTTCAGCGTTTTACGCGAATTACGCGTTTTAGACCCGCGTTTCCAGTTTTAACAGCGTTTAAGCAACCCGATAGAACTTGTCACTCATTAAATATGCTAAGATAGGTTATATTAATAAGTTCTAACATATTTATAAGTTTCATATTTTTAATATACCCGGTTTTACGTTTCGTGACTTAACGACTTACAATTAGCGATTAACGGAACCAAAACTGACTCCGTAAGCTAGATAAAACCAAGGCAACACATCTAGTCACCTTAGCCTTATCTTGGCCGCCATATGATGATTCACCAAGCCTTGGTGGCTTGGTGATAAGCCTTGGACTTTAGGATACAAGTATATGCAAGTAAACTTCTAAGCTAAGCTTCCTAAAATATCCTAAACTTGCACCTCCTCATTGCACCTTCCTAACACCTTCCTAACCTCCTTAAGGCATTATAAATACCCTTCCTCATCCTCTCCTAGTCGTTCACCACACATAACACACTTAAATCACACAACCTTTCATCTTTGATTTCCAAGTTCCAAGTTACACATAAGAGTTGAAGGCCTAGTTATTCTCTACATGAAACTAGTGTTTATTTGGTGATTCCATGGATGAATTAGGAGCTACACAATGGTACTAGGGCTGATTTAATAAGGTTTTCACAAGGTCTATATCAAGGCTAGCAATGTTTGCAAGAGCTGTGGTGAAGGATTAGAAGCTAGGGTTTTCGATTGAAGTGTATAGTTCTTGTCCTAGTTCATGTTTCCCTTTTACAAGGCCAAAAGTTGAAGAAAACTTGTACTCATCATCCTTACTATGTTTTCATAAGCTCTATATGCTATATATGTCTTGTTATATTGATCTCATGATGTACAAATCCTTAAAACAAGTCTAAACTTATATATAATTATATGTTATCATTTATAAAACAAATAAGTAAACTAGTAAGTTATGATATGATAAACAACTAGAAATATATACTTATAGACTTGAAAAAAGCTTATAGAATTATAGAGGATCTTACAAGGAAAACGTAGCAATTTGAATCACCTAAAACGAGTACACGAGTCAAAAGATATGGCTAATAGAAGTTACCAAAACTTTGCGGCAAAACTGTCCTAAAGTTTCTGTGACAGAACTTAAACACGCAAAAAGAGGCTTTTCTGCTCCGTTTCATCAAAAAGTTAAAACATGAAAGTTGTCCGGAACGATGTTTTCTTTAAAAACTTAAAACCACGGGTCCAGAAAACCCATGATGAATGCTATTTTTCTTCAAATTCTTAACAACCCTTTTTAATACCCAAATGACCATGTATTGGTTATGGCTAAGTAAAACCAAGAGGTCTAATGACCTTAAAGCCGAGACCACAACCATGGCTAAGGCCAAGGATGAGTCTCAAGACCATGGTAGCCATGACCAAAGCCACGGCAAGACCACGGCTAAGACCTCAAGGCTTTCTAAACCGAAATCATTATAACTATTATACATGTTTTACAACTTGAATACTACAACACTAGGGAACTTCATGTGAACGGTTTATTAGAGTAGACCATCGAGATGAGTTGTGGATTGACGATTTAAAGTGTCCTAGCTCCTCGAACATTTACTACATGACCTCTGAATTATGACGGCCCGAACGGTAGTAAGAGATATACAAATTATACATGTTTCATAAACCACTTTTATTCAACGACTTACGCTATATAATAAGTACTACATCATGAACAATTTGAAAGACATATATAGGCAATTCTTCGTATTCTTAGACATTACTCCAAACCTAAGTCGCAACGTTCTATTATAGGCTGCTCTTAGAGACTTTTGCGATTCGACTACCATTTTCATTACTCACTACATAACTTAAGGTGAGTCATAGCCCCTACTCTTTTCATACTTGTTTTAACTCTTTGGGGGAGATACATGCTCAACTACTTGCTTTTGCTTTTACAAATACTCCAAAACGTTTATACTTGATTGTGTTATACTTGATTGCATTATACTTGATTACGTTATACATGCTTGTTACACTATACTTGCTTAATTTAAATACAAGATGTGTATTTACATGCATTCACAATACTCTATACTGTCGGAGAGGTATTGATAGTACTCATGGGAAGATGCCCCTACCCTTGTGTCTATGCTTGACCTTGGATGACGTAGTACTATTTGGGAAGATGCCCCCGCCCTTGTGTCTATTCTTAACCTTGGGTGAATATAATCCGGTGTATTGTGTAAACTATCTTTTAGCAGTGGGTTGTGAACACACAGGTTGCAAATGTTGTATGGGCGGGATTTGCAACTGAGTGGATTTACAATGCCTTTGCTTTGTGAACATTCTTTAAAGGCTTTTCATCTGTTTTAAGACAAACTCTATGAACTCACCAACCATTGTGTTGACACTTTAGCATGTTTATCTCAGGCTAGTAAGACGATAGCTAGTGCGTGGAACATAGAGTCAAGCTGCATATTCTGAATACTTACGCTTTTTATCATTTACCATTCAAAACATTTTGTATACATTTATGTATCATACTTTGGAATCTCATATTTGTAACTTTGAATTCATTAATCGAATGGTAACTTTTCAAAACGTCTCATTTAGAGGTCGTTTTCTATAACTTGTACTTTGTATTATGAAGTAGCACCCCAAGTGACACAGTCTTCCGCTGCGGTATTTTGGGGGTGTTACAAATAGACTATTGCATCTTGCCGGTTCGCAACCGATGTTGTGATCTTAGTAAAGGCCGTATGACTCGGGGTTCGGCATATGATTATGAATATCAATAATAATAATCCAAAGCCAAATAAAAAGGCAGAGGAATCCAAAGCCATAAAAGGCAGCGGTAAATCCAAGGTCATAATAAAGCTCTTACATCTTGGCGGCTCTTAAACCGTTGTTGTAAAAGAAATAAAGGACTAAGGACCAAATATTATTAAAGTGCTTATAATTATGCAAAAATGCCAAGCTTCGACTCCGGGGGTTTCCCTAATAAAAAGCTTCTGTTTCGGGTCTCAGACATGGGATGTCTAGGTCGTAAATAAAAAGGGGGGCCTCCACAAATCGTGTTAAATCAGAGACCTTCATGTGGACCCGATTTCTGTATGCAGGGGTTTTCGAGGGAAAGTTCTGAAACTACTCAGCGTTCAAATTTTGTGCTCTTATCGGACTAACAAATATCAAAATGAGAAAATATGAAGCAATTCATTTCTCACAAATTAAAATCTTGAGATACAAAACTTAGGACTTGGGAACAAGAGGTAATGACACAATTAACTTTTGTGGGTAGTGTTAGCACCTAACTTGTGGATAAACAATGATCTCGATTTTACGCTTAGTTTGGGAGCTTGTGAAAAATCAAGGATGACGATTTTTATTCGTATGGTCTCTTCTCTGTGAGAAGTGTTTCTACTCATTGACCCTGAAAGTTATCAACAGATAAGAATTGATAATGAAAGTCAAGGCAAACCGTCACATATATAAAAATGAGAAATACAAAAAGAGTAGTTGTAGTTATTATTCATGAAAATCATAAAACGAAGAGTTTTTGAGAATAAATGATTTTGATATCTCTTTTGAACATCATTGCTACTTTACAACGTCAGTAAAGAGAGGTTTTGAAATTATTTATCTTTTAAGCGTGAGGTGATGACATTGCGTGAGGACACGACAATACTTTAGTCTGGGGGATTTTGATGTGTGCTTATTCACACATCCTTTTTAGACCTAAACTCAGACCAAATACACCAAATACTAACCAAATATGCCAAGAGAATGCGTGTTTTTGTATTTGTGTATGTACAGGTACGGATATGTGAAAAACGAAAAAAAACAAAGCCAAAACCGATAAAAACGAGCACGAGATTGGAAAAAGGTCGAAAGCCGGAGCCGAGGAAGCAAAATGATCAAAGAAAGCTCGAATTATCAAAAGTTATCATCAGAGATTCACAAAGTTACATAATTAGTCCCTGACCAAAGTTTGGAAGAAATGGCAATTTTAGTCCCTGCACTTTCAAATAATGACAGAATTAGTCCCTGAAAGAAATTATTGAAGAAAAGTCAAAGTTAACCTTTAATTATCAGAAAAAGTCAAGAAAAGCCCTTGGATTGTACTATGGAAAAATGACAGATTTGGTCCCTCAAGATTTCAGAAATTACATCATTAGTCCTTATTATTACTATAACTTACAAAATGTAAACCTGATCAACAAAATCCAAATCCATGAAACAAAACTTACACCCCAGCCCAATACTTAAATAGCCCAACTCCTATTTCCCCTAGGCCCGATCCACCCACTATATACTAACCCGGTCAACACCCTTTACACCCAGTCAAACACATCAATAATAAAATCACACCCCGCCCCTTTTACCCCAAAATTCCCAGAATTCTATTCATCCTTGAACCCTAGAAATTACACGCCCACAATTACCTTAATTGGGTAATAATTACCCAATCATATATGCTTCTGGAAGGTGTCAGGACGTCAGGACACGTGGTCCAATGAGCACGCAAATGCAGGATGCATACTTCACTCTCACATGATCCAACGGTGCAAATTAACGCGTATGAATCAAGGGATAAGATTAAAGGAATGAAAGCACACCTCAAGGGATCGAGAGGCTTCTAATCAACCCTAGCAGGCTCACTCTTCAAGTATAAATAACCCCCCTTATTCAGTCATAGAGTAGTTTTTGTATTAGTTTTCTTTTATTTTGTTTAATTTCCTGCTTTCAAGTTTATTGTAATTTTCATTTAAATCATTTGTACTCCAAGTTCTTATTAATATAATTCATATTTTTATTTCAGCATATTGTTTTTATTATTATCTCAGCTTATTGTTTTTTAAATTTTATGTTTAATCTCTTCATTAGTTTAATTTTCTACATTAAGTTTCTGTTTTATTAATATATATATATATATATATATATATATATATATATATATATATAAAATAAAAAAATAAAAAAATATATATTCCAAATTAGTTTTTATTGATTTGAATTAAGTTACAAATAGTTGTTTTATGTTATTATCAGCTTATATAAGCCATTTATCTTACTGTTTCATCAAATTCTAAGAAATACAAAAAAAAGTCAAATTCAGTCAACTATTGAGTGCTTATTTAATAAGCACAACTTATTTGGAGTAAGAGACAACCAATAAGGAGTCCCATTGGCCTGTCTAAAAGACAGGCAAGCATAGTGACTCCCCTTTGTTTGAGCTGAGGGGGTATTGACTTGTAAGTTTACCTTATTTCAATTCCAATTCTGTATTAGATAGTTTTATAGTAGTCTAGTTAATCTTATAATGCTTATTTCTGTTTACTTAGATATAGTAGCTTTAATATCAGTTAGAATTTGCAATTTGATTCTAGTTTGAGTTGATTTGGTTTTCTACTGTTACATTGTTTCATCATTTTTGATCTGTGTTGATTGTGTTTCTGTTTGTTGTTTTGAATCTGAGTTCTGAGTTTCTAAGTGATTTGAGGTCTGATTAAATCTTCTGTTGCACTGAGGTTGATGTTTGGTTGGATTTAGATTAATTTTGAGGTGCTGTTAAGTTGTGACAGTGTTAAGAGGGTGTTTGGTTTGTAGCAGTTTATTGGTATAATCATCTTCACTAAGGTTGTGGTTGTTTTAGTTGAGTAACTTAGGTTGCATCAAAGGTAGTTCAAGCATAAAATAGGTAGGTCACAAAGCAAAAAAGTCTAAGTACTCTTCTAAGTTCAAATCAGGTTCAATAGGTGTTATTGTGATCCTGTGGTTTTTACGGGTGCTAGATCTAGAGTAAACTTAGGATAATCTAGTTTTATAATTAGCTCTAAATACCATTTAGGATTAGATTAGTGCTTTAGAAATTCAATTTAGTCAAACCGTAGTGCATTCAAAAAGTCAAAAGCAAGTTAATAAATTGTGTTAGCAGGTCCTGATATCAGGGGTGATTAGTGGTCCTATTGTGGATTGGATTTAGTTTTTTTTGGTTTTCTAAATTCCCTGTAGTTCAAACTTCATTTTACCCCCTTTAGTTTTCACTCATCAGCTTATTTGGTGTCTTAAATTTAAGCTGCAAATAAGGTACCCGAGCATAGGATCTGTTTCTAAATTTGACCTGCAATTGAGTATTTGTGCCCATATTCTGAGTTTATTTGTTCATTTGTATTAATTGGCTCATCTAATAGCTTTATTCATTGGTTGGTACCTTTTTGCTTATACTGCTTTACTTCTGCTTATTCTCACTTAGCTTATTTAAACCTGTTTGACCCTAATCTGTGTTTCTGAGCTTAATTTGTTCTTACCTCTGTTCCATTAAGTTCATTTGAGCATATTATACATCTGCTTTTAGTTTCAGTCAAATTGGGTCAGGAATGCTTATCAATAAGCACTCCAAATAAGCTGTTTCAAGCCAAAAAGCACTTTTCTGGATTATTTCATTTTCAAAATTTCTTTCTCAAGTTTATTTTAATATTTTCGTTTTCTGTAATTTTTTTCAAATTTTTCTGAGTCCATTTGATATTTTTCTTATTTAACTTTCATTTTAATTCAATTTTTAATACATTTTAATTATCAAAAATTCCAAAAAAATCAGAAAAAGCCTAGAAAAATCCAAAAAATATTTTAAAATTTTATTTTCATTTATTTTAGATTTTTAGAAATTTATTTTGCATTTTTCCCATTTATTTTGAATTTAATTTGAATTTTTAATTAGATTAAATAGTTTTTAATTCCCAAAAATTACACAAAAAGCCAAAAAAATTAGTTTTTAGTTTTAAAATTATTTTATTGTTACTTTATAAATTTCATAATTTATTTTTCATTTTTCTCACCTTATTTGCATTTTCTTTTAATTTTTAATTAGTTAATTATTTTTTAATTCATAAAAAATAATTAAAAAGTCAAAAAAATATTTTTCTTTTTCTTAAAATTTTCTTTTATCATTTTTAACTTTTAAAAATTATTTTCAAGTCCGTAGGAGTAGTGTAGCTTAAAATTCGCGTTTTATTTTGTACGATTACGGTTATTTCACGTTTTAGTTTACGTTTTTGATTCTACGTTACGTTTTTGGTTTAATTACTTGAAATACGTGTTTAAGTGATTATTTGTGCTTCATTTACTTATTCATTAGTATAATCTCATAAAATCACTTTTTACCACTTTCACAACACGTTTCGCGAATCGGGAATTTGAGAATTCCATTCTCCCTTCACACGGACTACGACCTCGGGTTATCCGTATTTCTTTGCGGATCTCTTGAGTAATACTTATACTATATATATAACTTCCCGGGGAAATACTTTCCTAAGCATTTCTTCGGAAAAATAAACCTATACTTAAAAACAAAGACATCAGTGACCAAAATAAGTGTGACTATATGCATCTTTTAGTCACATTTAAGAAATCAATATATATCAAAAAAAATTCAAATATATATCAAAACGAATTCAAATACAATAAAATTGGAATGTATATAACTGAACCACTAATACATATCATATAAGCAGTACTAACTATATGAACCAACAGTACTAACTTATAACTAGCAGTTGTAACTAATACACTAGCAGTACTAAATGAGATACATCCTTTCCATTTGGTTGAGTAGTTCTTGATCCATCATAATTATTTCCACTCTTTTCTTTTGATCCATCAAAATCGCTAAGATGAAACCGGAAGATAAATGTTCAGATCGAATGAACTTTACCTACACTATAATCTGAAGGTTTCCTCTCACATTGACTATAAAAAAATCTCTCATGCACTCTAGTGCCCATTTCTGAGATAGTGTTCCAAAGAATTCTACCGGAAATAGAAGATAATCAGCTACAAGTAAATTAAATATATTAAGGTGTAAAGGTGTAGTACACAAAGATCAGTAAGAAAGAATGAAAGACCTGTGGCTCCATTGCATGAGTGTTTGATGAGGCGAAAAATGATCCGTTTTTAGGGGGTCATTTAAGCCCGGAATTGAATTTATTTGATCAAATATTGCCCTAAATCGTTCCTTTTGTGATTTTAGGTACTTTTGGAGTGAATTCTGGAAAAGGAGGCATTTTGGACGTTTTTGGAGCATAAAAGTGAAGAAAACGGCAAAGTCTTAATTTTCCTTGCTGGGAATAGTACCTGACGGGGTCACCAAGTTCTTAATGATGGCGTCAAGAGGAAAACAAGAGGTGAAGAGGGTAGAGTCCATGACGATCCAGAATGTTTTTACACTAGGGCATGACGGCGTCACCATAGGCCGTCATGGTCCCTTTACACGTGACGGCCCAGAGGAATTTGCTCTTGACGGCGTCAGATCTGGATCTAGGCAATCCGATATTATTATGGGCGGCGGGTTGACGGCGTCAGAATTATCTTCTTGATGTCGTCACATTGGAAAATCTATATATAGTTTTGTAATTTTCATTCATTAAGAGAGGACAATTTTAGGGACGACTTGGAGAAACCCTAGCACGATTTTATCAGTATTTTCAAGGGTTTTCACCCCTTGAAACCTTTCATGTTCAATTAAGATAAGTATCCTTTCAATTCATTCAATATTTTTATGTGTTGTTTGAATATATCTTGCGCTTGTCTTGATTTTAACATGCTAGGCTAGATCTCTTGTGTGTTTGCTTAGATGTAGTGAAACCTAGATGTTGATTATGGGTTGATTGCTTGTTTATAGTTGTTACGGATGAATGATTTCGATGTTATGCTTAAGAAAACTGGCAGACTTCCATAGTGTAACTTGCTTGAACGTCTTAAGTAACATGAACCAATGCGTACTAGGTTTTTATGGTTGTATTTAATGCATGAGCGAATTCTAGTGATCCCATGTTAGGAGCTTCTTGCAGGCTCGACATAGGAGTGAAATAGGAGCTTATAGAGTTGGGGAAGTATGTACGCCACCCCACGATTGGTATTAAGGAATATAACCCGTCATCCACGCAACTGTAACAAACTATCAACCTGTAAAAGATATCTATGGGGTAATGATATCTAAGTAAACACAATTTTCCCATTTATTGTTCACACCACATTAGTAATTAGCTTTATTTACATTTTTGTTATTTTATTTTGATTGCAACTTTAATTATTGGGTTAGTTGACTAGCAACTAATTCCGCCCACTCTTCCAAAACCCGAGATTTTAATTGCTTTTATAAAAATATAAAAACACAAGAAGAATGATCCCTCACCTCTAGACCTAGTTTTTAGGCTTTCTAATCCTAGCGACACTATTCCTGAGTTGAACGATCAATCCCTCGGTACTTGTCACTATACTATACTATAACGATCAGGTACACTGCCTGGTGGGGGTTGTAAGCTTCTTGAGATCCCTCAAGAGGTAAAGCCTAGCGCAATTCCCACGCATCAGTGTTCATAATGACACGTTTGATATCCGGCAATTCACTGTAGTGCTGCAAAGTAAAATAGAAGTGTTGGTCATGAAAGTGATAGAACTCCACAGAGAAAACAAGTTCTTGAATATTAACCAACCTGAAGGGCTTGAACATAGAGACCAGTTGTAGTAAAACCAAAGGGGGGACTTGTATGTTGGACCTCCCCTTTTGTCTTAGCTTTCACACCAATCTGAAAACAAAGCAAGTTAAAAATTAAAACCAGTTATATATTATTCAACACATTTTTACAAATGCTAAAAAAGATCAATTGATTACGGTTCTTGTGCTATAAGCCCATGAGTTCTGCCACACCATAGCCTTTTCTCCCTTCTCATCTTCGAAGTTAATCTGGAACCATCAGATCTGGAAGCAGCAAATGTGCCATGAACCTGAACAAAAAAAATTTACAATTAAGTTGTTAAGGATCAGAAGGCCTAAATGCAATAGATGAAGCGGCTAGAGCTGCTGCTATCTCACCAGCTACATCGTTTTGGTATATGCACATTGTATAAACTTCGATTTGTGTCCATGTCCTCTAGCCTTCCTCGACAGTTATGAAATTCCCACGGATCACCAACCTACAATTTTGTGATGTCTAGTCAACGTACATGCGTTGTCAATGGAATAAGAGCATTATCACACATCCGGTTGAAAGTACCGTTTAATTTCACTTCCCAAAATGGATAGAAACCCAGACATGGAACAATTGGAAAGAAATCAAATAAAGGATTGGGACAATAGTTAACGGACAGGTAACAGATAATAGTTCACATCCTGACTCTGAGCTTACATAGTTTGAAAAAAACTTGACGGAATGAAGCTCAAAAGTAGTTGCAAATACTTCTAGAATTGTTGTCGCGTCGCCTTTTCTCAAGACTCTGTGAACGTACGTTGGTGGCTCCTATAGGCAAGTGACAGCCATGAGTCGCCCTCATATCCAACTACATTCAGAACCCTTGGAAAGTTTGATTTATAAAAGTTTCACACCTGTTGTCACAGAAGGACGAACTCGGGGCCTATGGGCAGATGGTCTGGAACCACCTATAGCGGTACGGCGGTACCTGAAGTATATAGTTTGACAACATGTCAGACACAAGTTAATACAATAGACAACACATAGAGAACGAACATGATATTGAAAACTTTGAAACATGAGCACATGAACAGACCTGTTGCTGCACATGTTTGGACAATTGCTCCTACAAATGACCCATCAATTTGTCGTCCAGGGTATTGGTCATGGCCAATGACAAATTCATTTGACACCACTCATGTGCAAGACCCCTGTGCACAACAGCAGCCTCAAAGTCTAGCTGCTGCGGGCCATTAAGATATGCTACACCTTCACGAAAATCCAATACCACTGATGTTTGATTGTTTACCAAACCTATTTGACAAAAGGAAAAACTGTAAATACTTTGTCAAAACCTATACAGAAACATATATACGTGTTTTTTCAAAAGCATACCCCAAAACGTGTCTATAATACACGATAATACCTTAACATCTCGCCACATTAATTCAAGATTGGTTTCTGGCATTAACTTCCATGAAACAACATTAAGAGGAGCACGAGCCCCACATTTTGCAATTCCACCAAGTAAATTTGAGAGATCAGTACTACTATCCCTGATAGGCTGCATGCGCTCATTGAAAGCATAAAAGATGATACCTCCAAGCATCTATCTGCAAATTGCTTGCTCCTCGAGTAGTCACCACTTTTGAAATAGCCAACAACAAGTAGATACATCTTTTCTCTCATTTGCAATGGGTCACTAGTGCTAGGCAATGCAACTGTACAACCAAGTAAATAGGGTACCCTCGTTAGCTAAACACAACAAAAGTTGAAAGAAATTGCATGTGACCATTATAAACCAATCTTAGTTTTTAATTTTTGTTCAACAATACAAACATCTCAGGAAACTAATCTGGCACGTTCATTATAAAGAGAATTGAACTGTTGTTGAAACTGTCAAAGGTTTACTATTAATGAAAAAGGCAGATACTCAGAACTGATAACCAAACATATCGAGGTTCATGTGTTCACCTTCAAGCATAGCTATCCCACGTTGTACATCTTCAGGACGCTTTGAATGAACAAGAGCCCATGATAAGCGCAGACGACACTCACTTTTGCATTCTTCAGAAGAATCTTTCTCAGCTGCAATAACCTCACGCTCACAACCCTGAAAGTTAAAAATGTCACCAGTAAAGGAGGAGGCCTTTAAAATCTTGTAGCTACTATTACCACTACTTGTTACTATAAATGCCAGAGAAACCAGACAAATGGAAGTTAAGGAAATAAATAAAAGCATCAATGTTGAGATTTTACTATTTGGATATCAAATGCAATTGCACACTTGATTGCTTAAAGAGATTGAACACTCAAGCATAAATCATATAGTACCAATACAACATTCAGAATACTCTTGGTAACAAAAAAGTGGAAACCATCGGCACTCAGCAGTTTGATGTGCTCATGAAAACGTCCCTAGCAATACAATGTATATAAACCACGAGATACTGATGGTACATGTTAAAGAAAAAGTCTCCACTAAATACTTATACAAGAATCCATTTGCCTCATCACATCATAAAAATGGCCTACTATTAACCCATTGCACTTTCAAAACTACAAGTTTTTAGGCTTTTGTATGCGCCCCTTAATAATTAATTTATGCAGATCACTGCCGATCGTCAATTTGCCAACCATATCTGTAACACCCCCAAAATTTGGTACAGCGGAAGACTCAACAAGCTTTCGGGGTGCTACGGGGATTGGTATCCAACACAAGACGTAAAAGAACGAGATAAAGTAACAAGAGAAAAACACAACCAAACGGGGTTTTAAAGTTTACATTTATCCCAAATTCATTTAGAGTCAGGCCCAAAAGAAATAAACATAGGTCCACAATTTAATATAAGAGTTTTAGAAAAATAGATCCATAACCAGGTGCCAAAGCCGAGCCTTCCAATCCATGCATCCAAATCATCACTTAATTACCTGAGAAAACGTGCTAAAAGTCAGCTTTCGCTGGTGAGATCATAGGTTTAAATTCATAATTCAATATAGTGGACATATACGCAAAACGCTTGCTAGCTATACTAGGGATTCACTACAGCCTTCGGATACCCTCCGCTCCATCATAAATACACGGACACCCTCCGTAATAAACCTGCGGATACCCTCCGCTCCATCATAAATACTCGGATAACCTCCGAAGTATCAATAACCTATAGGTGCACACTATAGTATCCAAAATCCTCAAATAAGCCAATCTCGTAATCCAACCATTATTTAGTCCACACGCGATGGTTCACTATGTGACTAGGGTTGATGTAACTCATCTAACCAAATCTAGTCCAGACGTGATGGTTCACTATGTGACTAAGGTTGTTGTAACATTCGTCTAACCATAACTAGTCCACACGCGATAATTCACTATGTGACTAAGGTTGACAAATCTTCCTAGTTCCATAAGCATAGCAAGTTTTGAAAAGTAAAAGCGATAATAGTCCACATAAAACAATTTGCACGTTTCTCACCCCAAGTATTGAAAACATAATTCAAGAGAAAAAGTGGGGCTATGACTCACCTCAAGTCCAGAAATCAGCAATAAGAAATTGGTAGAATTAAGATGTATAGTAACTCAAAAGACGGCAACTACGGACTCGGCACTTCCTAACAATATCAACTCGTTCATAAATCATTTCCTCAAAATCAAATATTCCCAAACCCGAACGTATTCCATTTTACTTTCCGAAAATCCATTTCTCGTATTATTCTCGTATTAGTTTGGAGTTGCACGTTTGGTATCCATACGGGTGGTGGGTCGACACAACTCAAACCAAGAAGTCACAACAAAAAGGATAATAAAACAATCTATATGTCTAATATTAGTCCAATATATTATTTAAATAAATCATCGAAGTTTATCAAATCCGTCGATTTGGTAATCCCCCATATTTATTTACTTAATATACCATTCTAAGATTGTACCCGAAACCTAGGTCACACATTGCACATAAAGTACTATATAGTATATATCAAAGTTTAATAAATTCTCTAATTATGCCGTTAAGCTTACCAAATTCGTCAATTTGGCAACCTCACGAGATACTTAGTAATTTATTATTCTTGTACACATACCACAACCTATGGGAGTCATAGGATATGATGCCCATTAATATACTCAATTTAAATAACTAAATAGCTCTTATTTAACCTGCCGATTAAATAAGTTACGTAGTTATCGAAAGTGAGTGTATTAATCGTCATATATCCGTGATAACACAAACGTCACAAATAATATAATCCACTTGGACTCAAGTGACCATGACCCCGTATAACTCGATGGTTTTCCTCGTTTATTTAAAGAAATTATTTTATTAAATATAATTATTCAACGTTAAAGATTTCGTCGTTGTTTATAGTGTCTAATTATAATAACGCTCCCGACATTATTACACTACTTTCATAGTATAATATTTATCGTCACGTTATTGTTATAATATTACTCGTGATCATTTTATTTTTAATATACGCATTTATATATACGTTATTCACGTCTATATATTTATATAAACATTTATATTACCAATAATATTATTACGAGTTTTATTATTTGCGTTTGATTATAAGTATTTATCGAGTCATACGAAATGGTCACATGTCCGAGTCATCACTCTCGGCTCATTGTCCAAGTCCAAAATAAAAATAATAATCAAGTCAAACCAATTAATCAATCTCCGTCCAACAATTCCCAAAACACGTGCTACAACAATAGGGTCTGACTACGGCACCCGACTAACCTATCTCCGTCATTCTAGTTGACCATCTCACAATCGGTCCCCAATTCATACTCGTCAACACAACTCCACAATTAAAATCATACTACCATTTTATTCCCGGCTCCAAAGTAACGACAACAACCTCAAATATTAATCATAATAACAATAATAACATCAAATAATAATAACAACACAAGATCCTCCGAAATCTGTCCGAACCCAATTTGGTTCTCTGCTTGGGTACACTAACCGTGAGACCAACCCCGAGACCACGGGGGTCTTGGCTAGGCTCCATCGAGCTACAATCAAACCCAACGGACCCTTGAGGTCATCGTTAACCAAACAACAACAACAATAATATATCAAACCCAACAACAATAATCAGAACAAAGTCACAAAAGTCAATCTACCCTTAACCCTTGGTCCTTACCTCTCATTACTCATTCCACACGAGACCAAGATAACAAAATCCCCACAAGGACTAACCAAGTATAACAAATAATCACCAAAACTCAAAAAAAAAAAATAACAAGACGTGAGCCTGGGCTGTTGGTTTTGGTCTCGACCACCCACAAAACGACAAACCCGGATACCAAACTTTGTTATAATCACGTTTTATTCAAAACCCACATGTTTATTTCGTTATTCATCAAAACCCAACCAGAAAAATACAACTTGCGACCTCCTGGTCACGTTTTTAGTAAAAAATCCGAGTCACAACCTTCTTGTGACTCGCCTTACCTTCGATTTGACAAGAAAAGAACACGAAATCTTCAATTAAACCAATAAATTAGCGCGTGCACCGGTGGATCTAAAAGATCTAGTGATAGGGATTATTTTTATGGTGGCGGTGTGGTCGTAATGGTGGCGGTGGAGCAGCAGCGGGCGGCGGCTGCTTGTGGTGGCTAGGGTTTGTAAGAGAGAAGAAGATGATGGGAGAGAGAGGTATAAAGTTGTGTTTGTGTTTTGTGTCAAAAACCAGGGAACCACAAGGACGGTTTTGTAGTTACTCTTTATTATTATTATTATTATTATTATTATTATTATTATTATTATTATTATTATTATTATTATTATTATTATTATTATTATTATTATTATTATTATTTTCTTCTTTCTTTTAATCTAACAATAATAATAATAATACTAATAATAATATTACTAAAGGTATTATTAATATTTAGGGTAAGGTGGCTAGGTGTATTTACACGGACCAAAACCCGAAACTCGTTTCAAATCATTTAATATCTCACGAGACGTTCCATAAATAAATATATATAGTCGAATTTGTAAACTCAAGACATAAAATTTTTAGTTAGGTTACCCTAATGCCGGAGTCAACGTAGTGCCAATAAAATCTCGAAATAAATTCTCATCACATCGATAATTCAAATTGATTCCATAAAAATTTTAAATATATAATCAACCACAATATAGGTTTTACAAGTTCGTTACGATTAAAATTCCAAATAAAAATTTATAAACGAACTTCACGTAATGCGGGTTTTCAAAAGGGCTCCCTAATTTGTCAGTTGTCACATCCTCTCAGCCTCAAAAGAAACCCGTCCCGGGTTTCTCTCGGAACAATCCATCTACGAAGTGAAAAGCTTAGGATATCTCTTTTAGAACTCGTCCTCACGCTCCCACGTAAATTCCGGTCCATGTCGGGAATTCCAACGAACCTTAATGAGTGGAATGCGACTTCGCTTGAGTCGCTTAATCTCATGATCCAATATCTCGATCGGCTCTTCCACAAAGTTCAATTTCTCATCAACCCGAATATCTTTCATCGGAATAACCGGCACCTCATCAGAAGGACACTTCTTCAAATTACTAACATGAAACACATCGTGAACTTTACTCAATTCATGTGGTAATTCCAACCTATAAGCCACGGGCCCAATTCTTTCCAAAATAAGAAATGGTCCAATGTAGCGGGGGTTGAGTTTCCCACGTTTCCTGAAACGTATCACACCTTTCTAAGGCGAGACTTTCAGCATCACTTTGTCTCCAACCTGGAACTCTAGGGGTTTACGTCTCTGATCAGTGTAACTTTTCTGTCTATCCGTAGCTGCTTGCAATCGATCACGAATTTGAGTCACTTTCTCAGTAGTCTCCAAAATAAGTTCGGGGCCTGTGAGTTGGCTATCTCCAACTTCAGCCTAACCAATTGGCGAACGACATTTACGACCATATAAAGCTTCAAACGGTGCAGCTTTAAGACTTGTGTGGTAGCTATTATTATAGGAGAATTCCGCAAGGGGTAGATATTTCTCCCAGCCTTTACCAAAGTCTATGATGCATGCACGAAGCATATCCTCCAAAGTCTGAATAGTCCTCTCACTTTGTCCATCGGTTTGGGGTGATATGCAGTACTCATATCAAGTCTCGTCCCTAAAGCAGTTTGAAGTGATCGCCACAAAGCTGACATAAAGCGGCTATCACGATCAGAAATAATCGATATCGGGACTCCATGATGAGAAATAATTTCCTTCACATACAACCTCGCAAGTTTATCCACGCTATCATCTTCACTAATCGCCAGGAAATGAGCAGACTTAGTCAACCGATCCACAATTACCCAGATAGCGTCACAACCGCTAGCTGTCTTTGGTAATTTGGTAATAAAGTCCATTGTAATCCGCTCCCATTTCCAAACTGGGAGTTCTGGCTGCGTCAATAATCCTGACGGTCTTTGATGTTCGGCTTTAACCTTTGAACATGTCAAACACTTACTAACATACAATGCTATATCTGCCTTCATATTTGGCCACCAATATAACTTTTTCAAATCCTGGTACATCTTGTCAGACCCAGGATGAATAGAGTATTTTGACTTATGCGACTCATGCATAATCAACTCTCCAATTCCTCCTTACAAAGGTATCCAACTTCGGTTTCCAAAACATAATACTCCATCAGAACGCTTAACGAATCCTTTCTCATTTTCTGCCATCCCAAATATGTTCTCAGCAGGTCGATTTTCTGCTTTCAACGCTTCCGTTTGAGCTTCTAATATTTGAGATGGTAATGGCGATACGATAGTCATTCATAATGACTTAACTTATAACGGTGGTATTCTCTCCTTTCGGATAAGAGCATTGGCAACAACGTTTGCTTTACCAGGATGGTAACGAATGTCACAATCATAATCGCTTAGCAACTCAATCCAACGTCGTTGTCTCATGTTGAGCTCTTTTTGATTCAAGATGTGTTGTAGACTTTTGTGGTCAGTAAACACAACACACTTGGTTCCATACAAATAGTGTCTCCATATTCTCAAGGCAAAAACCACAGCACCTAATTCCAAATCATGGGTGGTGTAGTTCTTCTCATGCTTCTTGAGCTATCGGGAAGCATAAGCTATCACTTTCTCTCGTTGCATTAACACGGCTCCCAAACCTTTATGCGAAGCGTCACAATAGACAACAAAGTCCTCACTACCTTCAGGTAACGCTAATATAGGAGCACTACACAACATCTCCTTGAGTAATCGAAATGCTTCCTCTTCCTTATCTCCCCATTCGTATTTAACACTCTTTTGAGTCAATTTGGTCCACGGTTTTGCTATCTTCGAAAATCCTTCAATGAATCTTCGGTAGTAACCGGCTAAACCCAAAAATTGACGAACTTCTGTTGGGGTTGTCGGTGCAGCCCAATCTTTAATAGCCTCAATTTTTGCAGGATCAACATGAACTCCTTGACTATCAATCACATGACCCCAAAATTGTATTGTCGAAATCCAAAATTCACATTTAGAAAACTTGGCATACAGCTTCTCCCTCCTGAGAAATTCTAAGATAAGCCTTAGATGCTCCTCATGCTCCTTTTCATTCTTCGAATAAATTAGAATGTCATCGATGAACACAATCACGAATTTATCTAAATAAGGCTTACACACATGATTCATGAGATCCATGAATACCGCCGGTGCGTTAGTCAACCCAAACGGCATCACCTGAAACTCGTAATGCCCGTAACGGGTTCTGAAAGCCGTTTTCGGAATATCTTCCTCGCGAACTCGAAGTTGATGATATCCCGATCTCAAATCGATCTTCGAATACACACTCGATCCCTGAAGCTGATCGAACAAGTCGTCGATCCTCGGTAATGGGTATCTATTATTTACCGTTAATTTGTTCAGCTCTCGGTAATCAATACACATACGAAACGATCCATCCTTCATCTTCACAAATTAGACCGGGGCTCCCCAAGGTGAAGAAATTGGTCTTATAAATCCTTTTTTGGCTAACTCCGCCAATTGTTTCGACAACTCTTCCAGTTCGGTGGGTGCAAGTCGATAAGGCGCTCGTGCTATAAGTGCAGCACCAGGTATCAACTCAATCTGAAACTCTACTTGTCTAGTAGGCGGGATTCCCGGCAAATCATCGGGAAATACATCAGGAAAATCACGAACTATAGGCACATCTCCAATGCACATTTCCTTCTTCTCCTTCCCTCCTTTCTCGGAGATTTGAGCTAAGAAAAGGCAACATCCTTTTTCCACTAGCTTCGGTAACTTAGTGCAAGAAATGACCGCTAATCGTGATGGGCTCCTCGAACCTTTTTGATCTCCTTGTATATTTAAAATCTCCTTTCCGTAAGGCACACACACGATCTTCTCATTGCAAAGTATGTAAGCACGATACTTCGACAACCAATCCATACCAATGATGACATCGAAACTTACTAACGTGACGGGTAGAAGATCTATGTTGAAAGGGTGATTCAAGAAATTTAACGTGCAACCGCGAATGATAGTCTTAATCCTTTCTATGTTTCCATTAGCTAACTCTACATCATACCCAATTCCTAAGGCCATCGGGGGTTTCTCTAGTAATGGTGCAAACGTAGTGGACACAAAACTTCTATCGGCACCAGTATCAAATAGTATGGAAGCATAACGATTATTGAGAAGGAACGTACTAGTAACGACGTTCGGATCTTCTCCTCTCTCGTTCCCAAGTGCATATACTCTTCCATGAGCAACTCCAGCTTCCACATGTTGGTCCCCATTATTTTGTCGTCCACGGTTTCCTCCAGTTCCACGATTTCCATGATTGTACCCATTACCACCCGAGCTTTGATTTCCTCGGTTCCACGATCCTCTACACTCACTCTTATAGTGTCCTTTCTTTCCACACCCAAAACAAGTAACGTCCGCCTTACTTCTCACTTCAGGAGTAGCTTGAACCATAGCAAGGGGTCGTGCTCTACAATCCCTAGCTACATGTCCTCTCCTTGAGCAACTCTGACAAATCACAGTACATTGTCCTGTATGATTCTTGTAGCAACGACCACACTTGGGTGCATCATCATTATAGTTCTTCTTACTTCCATCCCCAATAGCATAAGCTTTAGCAACAACTTGTCGCTTGTTTCGGTGATCATTACCCTTAGAGTGATGGTCTCTCTTTCTCTTTCCATTCTTATCCTTATCAGCTCCTTTCAATTCCAACGAATCCATTAATTGTTGAGCAATTGTGATGGCCTCATGGATATTTGCAGGTTTAGCAGTAATCACATCATTCCTTGTAGCCACAGGCAACCCATCGGTATACCGCTCAATCTTTTGAGTCTCAGTTCTAACCATATATGGGCAAAGCAATGCTAACTCCTGGTAACGACGATTGTAAGTCGCCATATCAGTACCCTTCACTTTGTGATTCCAAAACTCAATTTCCAGTTTCTTAACCTCATTTCTTGGGCAATAAGTCTGAATCAGCAAAGACTTAAATTGCTCCCAAGTCATGGCATAGGCCACTTCACTCCCAACCGAATTTCAGTAATTGTTCCACCAAGTCAAAGCTTCATCCTTAAAAGTGAAAGAAACAATCTTTACCTTTGCATTCTCCGCACAGTTGCTGACATTGAACACTGACTCAGCTTTCGCTATCCACCTGGCCAAGTAGACCACTCCTTCAGTTCCACCAAACTCAATGGGTCCACAGATTCGGAACTCCTTGTAGTTACAACCATTAGTACAAATAGGTGGAAAAGTTCCAGCAAAGTTATTGGAGTGATTCGACTCAGCTAGTAGTTCAGCAACTCGTTGCTCCACAAGTTGATTGCTCATTGCTTGATCCACAGTAGGTGAATTAAGTGGAACATGATCATTGTCTCCCTGAACATCAACATTTTGATTCCTGTTGTCGCGGTTAGTAGTGTCTAGGTTATCAGGAGTAGGGGTTTCAACATTTCGTGTAGGACGGCGTCCTCGGTGACCAGGGGTAGTCACTGCAGGACCAGTTCTGGTAGCTCTAACAGGGTTTCGTCATGGGGCCATTGATCAACTTAATACCAACACGATATCAACCAAGCAATTTGAAACACAATTCTCCATTGTACGCCAATAACCCTAGAATATCATACGAAATCACCATCATCCATACAAGTAGCGATCAATACATCGTTCCATACGAGACGAACGTACAATCCGAATATCATGACATAAGAGATATAATAACTAGCTCTCCTAACCAAGTACTCCCTAGCTTATGTAGCAACACAACAACACAAATCCAAATCAATTTAGCCACGATGCTGGAGTAGACTCCTCAACTCTAATCTCAAACCATCCAACTCTCTCCACGACAATCCCAGCTCAACACTCTGAGTATCGCTATCTCTCTTGAGGTCTGCTACCTCCTTCTCCAACTTATTGTTTCTCTGCTACAGCTTGCTATCTGCCTCGCGAGCCGTGAGGAAACCTCTTTGCAGAATCTCTATCTGCTCATGCATCTCCATCATACCTCTCCTAATCGCTGTCGTCCTGCCCATGACAGTAGTCAAATCAACTCTCAACTCAGCAATAACCATCTCAAGTCGGTCAGACATCTGCGAGATCTTCTCGCCCTGTGCAGTAACCCAAGTCCACATCCTACCAGTCTCACCCAAATCTGTAGGCTCAGCAGATATCTCAGACGGCGCGTCCGACGCTACGGGGCTACTAGGTGGTGAATCAAACAAAAACGAGTGATCAGGTGAAACTGGCTCTAACAGATGTATCGGAGAATCGAGCTCCTCAGCATGAGCTGAATGTGCTGGCAAACCATCATCAGCAGGCATCTCCTCCTCCTGAGGATCATCATCCTCCTCATCATCCTGAGGGTCATCATTCTCCTGCTCACTCTCGTACTCCCCATCGGAGGGGTACTCTATCAATCGTTGTCTCCGAACAGGTGAACCACGAGGCGATAAAGTCGGTGACTTAGGGCAACAATGGGAAGACGAAGTAGTAGTGGCTGAACGCATGACTATCTCGTGTATGGGTCATCAGGGGCTATAGTGATCTGTGCTGGGCGACGCGTGCCAGCATAAACGTCCTCAATAACATCGTGCGAATAGGAGGCCATGGTTTGTGACAACGGCGTATGGTAGGTGTAAGTGTTTCAAAACAACTAAAGCGCGAACTCAAAATATCATATCAAAAATCCTCATATAAATTCAATCATATAATCTTAACAAAGAATTTCAATTACCGCATTACTAAAACATTTATAAAACAATTAAGCCATATAATCCCTCGAAACGCCATCTTATCACTAAATCAATATATCCTGTATTCTCAAGTCATCTCAAAAATCTCATCTCAATCATTATCTCATAATACCTCAAAATAATCGAAGATGCTTCGGCTTGGCGGGCTGGCGGGCAATGGTCGAGGATCGTTTTCTATAAAAATCGGTTATAGTTTAGGTGTTTATTTACCTAGTTCTCTATAACCTTGGCTTTGATACCAATCTGTAACACCCCCAAAATTTGGTACAGCGGAAGACTCAACAAGCTTTCGGGGTGCTACGGGGATTGGTATCCAACACAAGACGTAAAAGAACACGATAAAGTAAACAAGAGAAAAACACAACCAAACGGGGTTTTAAAGTTTACATTTATCCCAAATTCATTCAGAGTCAGGCCCAAAAGAAATAAACATAGGTCCACAATTTAATATCAGAGTTTTAGAAAAATAGATCCATAACCAGGTGCCAAAGCCGAGCCTTCCAATCCATGCATCCAAATCATCACTTAATTACCTAAGAAAACGTGCTAAAAGTCAGCTTTCGCTGGTGAGATCATAGGTTTAAATTCATAATTCAATATAGTGGACATATACGCAAAACGCTTGCTAGCTATACTAGGGATTCACTACAGCTTGCGGATACCCTCCGCTCCATCATAAATACACGGATACCCTCCTTAATAAACCTGCGGATACCCTCCGCTCCATCATAAATACTCGGATAACCTCCGAAGTATCAATAACCTATAGGTGCACACTATAGTATCCAAAATCCTCAAATAAGCCAATCTCGTAATCCAACTATTATTTAGTCCACACGCAATGGTTCACTATGTGACTAGGGTTGATGTAACTCATCTAACCAAATCTAGTCCACACGCGATGGTTCACTATGTGACTAGGGTTGTTGTAACATTCGTCTAACCATAACTAGTCCACACGCGATAATTCACTATGTGACTAAGGTTGACAAATCTTCCTAGTTCCATAAGCATAGCAAGTTTTGAAAAGTAAAAGCGATAATAGTCCACATAAAACAATTTGCACGTTTCTCACCCCAAGTATTGAAAACATAGTTCAAGAGAAAAAGTGGGGCTATGACTCACCTCAAGTCCAGAAATCAGCAATAAGAAATCGGTAGAAGTAAGATGTATAGTAACTCAAAAGACGGCAACTACGGACTCGGCACTTCCTAACAATATCAACTCGTTCAGAAATCATTTCCTCAAAATCAAATATTCCCAAACCCGAACGTATTCCATTTTACTTTCCGAAAATCCATTTCTCGTATTATTCTCGTATTAGTTTGGAGTTTGACGTTTGGTATCCATACGGGTGGTGGGTCGACACAACTCAAACCAAGAAGTCACAACAAAAAGGATAATAAAACAATCTATAGGTCTAATATTAGTCCAATATATTATTTAAATAAATCATCGAAGTTTATCAAATTCGTCGATTTGGTAATCCCCCATATTTATTTACTTAATATACCATTCTAAGATTGTACCCGAAACCTAGGTCACACATTGCACATAAAGTACTATATGGTATATATCAAAGTTTAATAAATTCTCTAATTATGCCGTTAAGCTTACCAAATTCGTCAATTTGGCAACCTCACGAGATACTTAGTAATTTATTATTCTCGTACACATACCACAACCTATGGGAGTCGTAGGATATGATGCCCATTAATATACTCAATTTAAATAACTAAATAGCTCTTATTTAACCCGCCGATTAAATAAGTTACGTAGTTATCGAAAGTGAGTGTATTAATCGTCATATATCCGTGACAACACGAACGTCACAAATAATATAATCCACTTGGACTCAAGTGACCACGACCCCGTATAACTCGATGGTTTTCCTCGTTTATTTAAAGAAATTATTTTATTAAATATAATTATTCAACGTTAAAGATTTCGTCGTTGTTTATAGTGTCTAATTATAATAACGCTCCCGAGATTATTACACTACTTTCATAGTATAATATTTATCGTCACGTTATTGTTATAATATTACTCGTGATCGTTTTATTTTTAGTATACGCATTTATATATTTATATATATGTTATTCACGTCTATATATTTATATAAACGTTTATATTACCAATAATATTATTACGAGTTTTATTATTTGCGTTTGATTATAAATATTTATCGAGTCATACGAAATGGTCACATGTCCGAGTCATCACTCTCGGCTCATTGTCCAAGTCCAAAATAAAAATAATAATCAAGTCAAACCAATTAATCAATCTCCGTCCAACAATTCCCAAAACACGTGCTACAACAATAGGGTCCGACTACGGCACCCGACTAACCTATCTCCGTCATTCTAGTTGACCATCTCACAATCGGTCCCCAATTCATACTCGTCAACAGAACTCCACAATTAAAATCATACGACCATTTTATTCCCGGCTCCAAAGTAACGACAACAACCTTAAATATTAATCATAATAACAATAATAACATCAAATAATAATAACAACACAAGATCCTCCAAAATCTGGCCGAACCCAATTTGGTTCTCGGCTTGGGTACACTAACCGTGAGACCAACCCCGAGACCACGGGGGTCTCGGCTAGGCTCCATCGATCTACAGTCAAACCCAACGGACCCTTGAGATCATCGTAAGCCAAACAACAACAACAATAATATATCAAACCCAGCAACAATAATCAGAACATAGTCACAAAAATCAATCTATCCTTAACCCTTGGTCGTTACCTCTCGTTACTCATACCACACGAGACCAAGATAACAAAATCCCCACAAGGACTAACCAAGTATAACAAATAATCACCAAAACTCAAAAAAAAAAAAAAAAAAAAAAAAAAAACAAGACGTGAGCCTGGGCTGTTGGTTTTGGTCTCGACCACCCACAAAAACGACTAACCCGGATACCAAACTTTGTTATAAGCACATTTTATTCGAAACCCACATGTTTATTTCGTTATTCATCAAAACCCAACCAGAAAAATACAACTCGCGACCTCCTGGTCACGTTTTTAGTAAAAAATCCGAGTCACAACCTTCTTGTGACTCGCCTTACCTTCGATTTGACAAGAAAAGAACACGAAATCTTCAATTAAACCAATAAATTAGCGCGTGCACCGGTGGATCTAAAAGATCTAGTGATAGGGATTATTTTTATGGTGGCGGTGTGGTCGTAGTGGTGGCGGTGGAGCAGCAGCGGGCGGCGGCTGCTTGTGGTGGCTAGGGTTTGTAAGAGAGAAGAAGATGATGGGAGAGAGAGGTATAAAGTTGTGTTTGTGTTTTGTGTCAAAAACCAGGGAACCACAAGGACGGTTTTGTAGTTACTCTTTATTATTATTATTATTATTATTATTATTATTATTATTATTATTATTATTATTATTATTATTATTATTATTATTATTATTATTATTATTATTATTATTATTATTATTATTATTATTATTATTATTATTATTATTATTATTATCATTATTTTTTATTATAAACCGTCACTTTTCATTGAAACCACAGAAATTACATGAAATTGGAGGGGAGTCTAGACACGATCTGTGCTCCCACCCCTTTTTGAATACACAAACTAACTCGATGAAAAATAAAAGCACCGCTCTTAACATTGTTAGAGTGGCTGCTGGCAATCTCCCCGACACGCGAGAGTGTATTCAAAGCTTCCACATCGAGTTCCCCAAACGTGGAAAAAGCGAAAGGGACGAACTTGTATCCATTGTCTTCACACTTGGACGCATACTTCTTCCTTTTCTTTTCCACAGCATTACATAGCGCAGCCCCCGGAGCCCATGTCGTTGCCCCAGACCCAGCAAACGGGGAGACCCCAGTCACATCCAGACATACGTCCTTACCTTGGAACCAGTTAAACAATAGCACATCTGCAGGACGTAATTCTCTCCCTTCCTCCGACAGAAATCCCAATGGAGCCTCTTTACGCACCATAATCCCGGCTTTGGAACATATATCAACCAGGACATCACGCACCAGATTATGCCTGAACTTAACACCCACTTCGCTAGCGCAGTGAACCGCGTGATCCCCCCACTGGTCCATACGGTGTACATTGCAACTCGGGCATAAGCTGCCTTCGGAGAACATTGGAACCGCAAGCCTGTAGCATAACACCGAACGAAATTGGCGAGGATTCATCCTTTGTCCGAGACCGTCAATGGGGATGACGAAGAGGAAGTCCTGCGCATGCGGGGCGCGAAGATTACTAAGTATAGCCACCTGCCTTGGACTTAATGAGTACTTGGATACAAGGCCTTTCTCAATGACACCGAAATAACACTTTGCCAAGGTTTTCATCATTTGGGGGGCAGAAGCGCCCCCGATGACATTGAGGAAGTCGGTGTTACAAGTAGCGGTAAATATGTCCAAAGCATGCTGGAATGAAGGGCCGTGTGTGACAATACCCGTTTTGGTGAGTATCTTATCCTGTAAGTCGTTCGTTTGCATCCGAGAAGCGAGGAAGGCGTATTTGACGATATCCCCCGCTGAAAGGATGCCAAGCCCACCGAGCTTTATTGGAAGGGTGGCAAGCCTCCACTGCCAATCACCAAACCCAGGCCCTGAGGCCGTAACAATCTTCTCCAAAGAGGCACGTAACGTCTGATCGAACTGAGCTTGGGCCTCTGATAAGTGCCAGGGGGAACATGTTCTCAAAGCATACGATAGTTTCGAAACTCCTGCACAATTACGCAAAAGAAGAAGCTCACATTGCGGATCATTGAGTTTGTTAATTGCCTCAATTAAATGTATGGTTTTGGAGACCCTTTTGGAAGCCAAATCTCGACAGAACCCTTCGTCCAAACTAACCGACCCACCAAGGAGTTTGACACCATTTAGCGGGCGTGCAATATTTATAGGAAATACGCCCTCCACTCTGCTTCTAGGGTCTTCGACAGGCCAGAAGAGTTCCGTCTTGTCAACATTTAAAAACAAACCACGAGCGGGGCCCTCTGTCCTAATGATATCAAGCGCTTTGGCAACCATGAGCGTATCACCAACAATAGTACCATCATCTAGGTACCACGCCTGAAGGGTAAGTTCACATGACTGATTGATAGCATGAATCAATGGGTGCAGAGCTAAGGCAAACAACAAAGGGCCCAACGGATCACCTTGTTGGACACCCTGACACGACCAAAGGATGGAGTCCTCATAATAGAGCCTGGCAGGGCGCGCATAACAAAACTCAACCCACGGTGCAATAGAAGGGCATGCCCCCCTCGCTTCCTGAAGCAAGACACTCCTGTCAACAAGATTAAAAGCATTCTTGAAGTCCACTAAAAGCATGGAAAGTCCAACTTCACACCCCTTAGACTTAATGAGCCTATTTACAGAGTGAAGGACAGCCTCGCATCCCCCAGGGACTCCAACCCCAAATTGAAAATCCTGCAAGTAAGAGTTCATGGAATCGCCAACCGACGAGGAGGCAACCTTTGACACAAGCCTACGCCACACAGTGCCAACAGCAATAGGACGTATACCACCACCGGGCTTGACTAATGGAGTCAAGGGAGCACTAGCGATATATTCCCCCAGTTGACTAGGGCACTTTCCACTAAGGAACAGATTAACAACTCCCGTAATGGACCCAAGCAGGTCATCAGCAATAACAGACGCCGCCCCTCCCAGAATATCCATCAAATGTTGTGCCCGTAGCCCATCACGACCACATGACGTCCCCTTGGGGAAGCTGCGGATCCTGTTGAGTACCAAGTCCTTATCGACAGAAAGGGCGTCCTCATCAAGTGACAAAGGTATTATTAATATTATTTTCTTCTTTCTTTTAATCTAACAATAATAATAATAATACTAATACTAATATTAATAAAGGTATTATTAATATTTAGGGTAAGGTGGCTAGGTGTATTTACACGGACCAAAACCCGAAACTCGTTTCAAATCATTTAATATCTCACGAGACGTTCCATAAATAAATATATATAGTCAAATTTGTAAACTCAAGACATAAAATTTTTAGTTAGGTTACCCTAATGCCGGAGTCAACGTAGTGCCAATAAAATCTCGAAATAAATTCTCATCACATCGATAATTCAAATTGATTCCATAAAAATTTTAAATATATAATCAACCACAATATAGGTTTTACAAGTTCGTTACGATTAAAATTCCAAATAAAAATTTATAAACAAACTTCACGTAATGCGGGTTTTCAAAAGGGCTCCTTAATTTGCCAGTTGTCACAATATCAATTGCTAGTTGTTACTCAATGTTGAATTAAGAGTCTGACATTACTATAGTCTCCATGATATCATTCATTAATCATGATTCAAATTCTTTGGAATTCAGATTCTAAATAGAATAAGCCACCACCCAAATGACCCAATAGTAGTACTTAGTTCTTTGTTTCCTGAGTAGCTAATTATGAGTAGCAATAATTGGTTAAAGATGACAAAAGTTCAGATAAGTAACCATTATAATAGCAAGAACGTTCTGAGTTTGTGGTAGCTACAAGCATACTATGATACAAGAGGATCTAACTTTTAGAAATAAAGCATAATCTATCATGCTTTCAAAAAGAAAGGTAGGTGAAATATGTAAAGTTACTATGGTTTAGGCTTGTTATGCTCATTTCATAATTTTGGGCACTACTTTATTTGCAAACTGTAGAGACCAAGATTCACGTTCCGGAAGTCGAGGTTGATCGAAATATGTGAAAACCATGGTTATTTCTAGAGAGAGAAAGTAGAGAGAGAAAGGTGGAGAACTATGTGTTTTATTAATATGAAATGAAGTGAAGCTTACACACACTTTCCCACACCCCTCATGGAGAGTCATGAGGGGTATTTATAGGCTCCTAACATTACATGTTTGCCTACTTGACAATAGTAGTCCTTGTAGTTTCTAATCTAGTCCAATTCACTTGTGTGACGTTATCTTTATAAAAAAGCGAGGCTAACAATCTTCCTCCAAGATATCGTCACACGAGATTGGTTACAATGAGACCTATAAATACATAAACAATGTAAATTACAACAATAGTAAACTATGTTGATGTTGTTGAATCGCAGAGTCTCTGTAGTCTAGACACTGAGGCAGACTTGAAGTTCTCTCTTCCGAAGATCTTGGCGTTTGATATTTGACACTGACGACAAAGGTCTTTGTAGCTCTGAACTTCAACTGTAATGGTCTAGTTAGGTTATTACTCCCTCCTAACTAGCGAGCCTTTAGTTCTTTTTCCTGCTCCCTCCTGAATCGACAACTCTCTTTTCATTACGCAGCGGATAAAGTAGATTCAAAAGTGTAAGAACATGGTTGTCGTTCGGGTAGTAGCATAACAACATAACTCACATAGTATTGCATAGAAGGTTGGTAATAAGCTCTGATGTACACATACTTGGTACCTCATGGTACTTGTCTGGTATTAAGCACAGTTCCCTCGATCAACCAACGTACTGAAGACGAAACACTACTTCTTTTGGCATGTTCTTCTCCCTCCTGATGGTTGCGAGTTATCGGAATCATCATAATCTTGTGTACATGCCATACAATTACCTGTACTTTACACTTCTAATGCAATTTAGAAGTCATAACAGCTTTTTGGAGCACATTCTGCGAGTATATGTCGCTAAGATATGACTCTCGTTATCTACAATCTCCTTTCTTCTCTTCAACCTATAAGCGACCTCTTCAAATTCCAACCAGCTAGTAAATGACCAATGACTAGAGAAACAACCCGATATAACCAATTTGAAAATGAAGTAAACATCCCTTAGATATGTGACTTAATCTTGTACGATGGTGTGACTAAGAACCTATACTGAGCACTACAACGTAACTCCTTTAAGCATAGATAGATCCATATACTCAAACGTACAAACGGTATATGAAATCTCTGCCTCTTAAACTATCCACAACTTCATGCGACACTGAGTACTACAATGTAACTCCTTAAAGTGATAGCTATAACCCGTGAGTACTACAATGTAACTCCTTACATCGGGTATAACCAAATAATCCAAGTCTTAATCACTATCATTGTCAGTGAATGCACAAACAAGTATCTTCGAAAGTCATGCATCCATCCACCCCTAGACTTAGAGATAAATAAGTACACATGCCCATGAAATGTACTTTAAACCCAGAAAAGTGATAAAGAATTATCCCCATAATCACAAAATCCAATACTAGCCGTTGTCATTTGATTGTGATTCTTGATCAGGATCTTTTAAGCAATACGTGGTGTGTTTTTGGTGAAGAATGAAGTTCTATCTCGTTGATCTTAGTGATTTCGTATTTTCCCTCTAAAAATAGAATGTGAAACTTTGCTCGCCCATAATTTCAAAATCACTATAAAATGCAATGCTAAGGTTACCAGAAAAATTTGAGTTTTAAAAATGTTTACGCCGAATTTTACTGAAAAAAAATTTGAATTTTGGCCTAAAAATTTGAATTTCGGGCCAAAATTTTCAACATTATACCAAAATTTGAATCTTGCGTAAAAATTGAACATTTAGTCTCCTCTCAAAAATAAATTTTACCGAATTTTCCTGCCAAAAAACTTTTTTTTTTTTTTTGCTAACTCGATAAAGTCCTAACTTGCTAATACATTTCCATACTCGGTAACCTTTGTAACTCGGAAAAATTATTGTAACTCGATAAGATCTTGTAACTCGATAGAGTATATGCTAACTCGATAGATCTTGTAACTCGTTAGAGTATATGCTAACTCGATAGATCTTGTAACTCGGTAAGGTCTTGTAACTTGGTAATGTTTGGGCTAACTCGATAAAATGAAGAAATTTCGACAGAGTTTCTAACTCGTTAAACCCAAGTGAAATCCTTACTCGATAAACGATAAAGTTGATCAATCCTAACTCGGCAAAACTTATGTAACTCGATAAGAGTCTACAAACTCGATAAGCTAACTTGAAAAATAGCTAACTCGATAAAATAGCCTCCTAACTCGACGAAAAATGCTACCTAACTCGATACAACCCTGTTCCTAACTCGGTAAAACGCCGATGAACAGTAACTGATCCGAGATTTTCACCCAAAAAACACGATTTTCACCCAAAAACACCACGATTTGCCCCTGGTTAGCTCTGATGCCACTTGTTATGACCAAGAAACATGTTTCGGAGGTCGAGGTTGATCGAAATACATCATTATTCTAGAGAGAGAAAGTAGAGAGAAGGTGAGGTGAAACAAAGATACTTTTATTATGATAGATAATGTTGCACACCCACACCCCTCTAGTGAAGCCTTGAGGGGTATTTATAGGCCTTACATAAGACAACTATTACAATATTACATTAGTAGTCCCTGCACTTTATGCATACTAGTTGTCTACTCCAATACACGTAAATATCGCTCAGCTTCATTTCTAACAATCTCCCTAGTATTCAGCTAAGGACTCGTTCTTCAAAGAAAGGAAAGTGCTTAAATCAAAACAAAGGTTTTACATATTCTTTGAGCACTTATCCTGAAAACAAAATGGCTTATGCACACATAACAGTGTATAACCCGTGATTTTCAAAGAAAGGACCCTGTTGTACATTTCTGTGCGACAATCCTAAAAGATAAGAAGACTTCTCACCATAAAGCTTATCAAAGTCTTCTTGATTTTTTGAGCAAAATTTTGAAAAATGTTTCAAAAGGTTTTCAAAACTTTTCATGATGTAGCTCAAGATATTACTCCCTCAAATCCTTAAAAGCTTAAATTTACTCAAAATGTTCTATTTTTGAGGGGGAGTAATAAAAAGATGTTCCAAAAAGTCATGCTCAAAAGAAACTAATTCGAAATTTACAAACATCCGTTTCTCCCATATGCTATCCAAAATGAAAAGGTTTTAATCAATTGGTATCAAAAATACCATGGATATGCTATTTTTGAGGGGGAGAAGACGTGATTAAAATGTGATCAATGTGTTTAAGATTGTGGCTGAATCTCATGCGAGCTCGACTCAGAAATGACCCAAGAATTGATGAAACAACAAAAGTTAGTAATCGAAAAGACTTATCCTCGACGGGTAATAACATCAAGTTAGTTACTAGAGCTAGTTGTCACCTAAAATCTAACAATGGAACTCTTTAACTAGCCACGTAAGCGTGTCTCTAAAAGGATTTGTTTGAGTAGAAATGTACCATTTCGAGAAACTTTCTGTGGACTTGACCAGGCCGGGTAATAACTTCAAGCTAGTCTAACTAGTGATGTAAGCGTGTCTCGAATCGGCTGTGTTCACTGAAAGTGGATCAATTCAAAAAGTGCAAACTCCTCCCACATGTGCAAATTTCTCAAAAATCCATGAGCACATGCAAAGGGGGAGTCCTTCATGAAATGCAAAACTCTCGAAGTGTTAACAAAGTATGTTTTATTATCATAAACACTTTGAGAGATTTTCACAAATGGTTTGATGGCAACAATAGGATAGTCATGAAGATATAAGGTGACTAAGGTTTGGAAAAACCGTCCTATGATCCGTGAGATTCATTAAAAGATCTCTTAGGATACACTTTCTATGAATACACTTGTGTTCGAGTCTAGAGCCAAATTATGCACTTATCGAGTCTAGAGCCATGAGATTCATTAAAAGATCTCTTAGGATACACTTTCTATGAATACACTTGTGTTCGCCAAAAAGGACACAAGTTGTAAGAGTCTTTATGAGATCTATGGATCTTGCCTTATCTATCATGATGGTTACTATGTCTCAAACGGTCTACAGTTGTGGGGTGATCTCCAGCAACTCACCTGAATCATTGATGTACTTCGGTGGATCTAGTAAGCCCTTTCAGGGGTATCTGATTCAGGAACGGCCTTGGTAAGGGTTAGAAGGAGTCTTCACACTATGCTGTTGACGATCTCTAATTCCGAACCTGTAAGTACCACATACTTTATTGCTAACTATTTTATGCAAGTTCTCATGAATGTTCCTTGGAGAAAGACCGTTACCATCACTCAAAGATCCACATGCTCATACCCTGCAAAGCTCTCTTCAAAGATCAAAGCAAAGGAAAGTTCAGAATGTTTCTAAGTCAAAGTCAAAGTCAAAGAAAAGAGAACTTCACAAAGATTCAAAGTCAAACAAAGTATGAGCATGCTGGAAAAGACGTAAAGACAACAGAGTAAAGATGTTGATCAAAGGCAAGAAAGATCACAAAGCATGATTGGAACAAAGGATCTAGCAAAACTATTACACAACATGACTCAAAGTTCAAAGAGAACAAGCTTCAAAGATCAAAGATCAAGGTCACAAAAGAGAGATCTCAATGATCACCCTTAGGGGGAGATTGTTAGCATTTGAAGTGTTGATCATTTATGTAATCAAAGAGAGATCTCAATGATCGTCACTTAGGGGGAGATTGTTAGGATTAAAAGTGACGATCATTATTGAGTCAAATAGTTAGTTAAATATATTCATGTAATAGTTAGTAAATGCTAGTCCATTATGTTTATGTAAAAGCCTAAATGTCTTGGCCAAAAAGAAGGCCCAAGGAAAGCCCATTGAGGCCTAATGTAAAGACTATAAATACCCTCCTAAGCTTGTTAGGAAGGGTGAGAGTTCATGCTAATCAAAGGTTTTATTTCACATAGTGCTCTCCACCTCTCTCTTTTTACTTTCTCTTTCTAGCTCTTCCATCTCTCTCTAACATCATAATCTTAGGTGATAAAGATAGATCTAAGGTCTTCGTCTACAAGTAAAGAAAGATTACTGGGGATATTTATGAAAAAAGAGCTATAAAGTCTTCCTGAGCATTGCTGCGCTTACTTTGATTGTTTTATTTTACTTGTTAGGAATCATTGTAACCAATTCACGTATATCTCCAGCTTCATTTCTAACACAAACTATCATTTTACTTATGAAATCATCAATTTTTAAGACACAATAAGCAAATATAAAAACATAAATCAGAAGCCATACCAAACAGGTACCCCACTGCGTTTTGTTATAGTTTAGTATCCGATTCCGAATACAAGGAGGCTGTTTGGGATTGCTTATATAAGTATTTATCTGCATATATATATATATATATATATATATATATATATATATATATATATATATATATATATATATTTAAGCAAATAAGTAGTTGTACCACTTAATTGCTTATATAACTCTGAAATAAGCATTAATAGATAAACACATAGTTAAAAATAATAATAATAATAATAATAATAATAATAATAATAATAATAATAATAATAATAATAATAATAATAATAATAATAATAATAAAAAATCCAAGCACCCGAATTACTAAGAACATATACAGTTTATATAATTCTGAATAGCAAACACCCTTGAATCGTAATTCCAAACCAATCTTCAGAAATATTATAAGAAAATAAAAAAGAAAGATACATGCAGAGATCATCAAGGAGTTCTTTAGGAGGGATACCATCTTTTACACTCATATAAAGCCAAAAATTGAAGTGCCTGTAAAACAAGTTGGACCAAAAAATTGGTCAAACCCAAAACTGAAAACCTCTAATTGAAATTAAATAAGGTAAGAATGAGAATCCTCAAAGATGTAATCACAATGATAAAGTTACAGAAGTGATTTTTGTACAATTAAATGGATGATGAAAGTTGTTTTTTGATCATCAATCGTCATTTTGATTTGGGATTAGGGGATGTGGAAGATCGTTGGTTTTGTTTCGAGTATGTGTTTCTAAGGGTGAAGGTGGAGAAGAAGAAGGTCGAGACCTGGTGTGATAGAACATATGCGAGTGTGGTGGTGGTGGTGTGAGCGGTGCGAGTGTGGTAGAAGAAGAAGAAGAGGTGCGAGTGTGGTAGAAGAAGAAGAAGAAGAAGACCAGATCTATGTGAAAAGTTAAGATGATATTTGGGATGGTTAATGAAATATTTTGGAATTTGGGAAGGAGGGCAATTTGATTTTTGGGGAAAATTTAGGCGGGGCTTGTGAAAAGTTGAGAAGAGGGAAATTTTATTTTGAGAAAAACTAAGTGCTGTACATGTATATGGTTTAGTCACTTTTAAATAATGTGTGACAAACTTGACTATATGATTTAGTCACTTTTAAATAATATTTGACATACTTGACTATATGATTTAGCCACATACACAATTACTTCATGTGACCATATATGAATTTTAATTGTGTGACATATATTTGTCACATACGTATATATATAATGTGACTAATGTTTCAAACTTATTTGTATCCGTTACACGTCTCAAATTATATGTGACTAACTAATCAAAAAAAAAATAAAAAATAAAAAAAAATTACAAGATACCTCTAGTCATGAAAATATTTGAA
The DNA here is from genome assembly GCA_030686995.1 of Artemisia argyi. Classification (NCBI taxonomy): domain Eukaryota; kingdom Viridiplantae; phylum Streptophyta; class Magnoliopsida; order Asterales; family Asteraceae; genus Artemisia; species Artemisia argyi. Next base: position 422,706 of record JARVZY010002396.1, on the reverse strand, counting down.
TGTGTGACTGTAGCCTCAGTTGGAAAGTCGAAATGGTCACACAAGTCGGATCAAGTGTGGCTGTTTATTTTATTCTGGTACATTTAGTCACGTAAAAATGTTACCGTGTGACCGTTCAAAATCGACCATGTGTGACGATAAGCCATTTTTGTACTAGTGATAGCAGAAATAATAAGTTACATGAAAATAGCAGGCAAAGATTCAACAATAAGTAAGTCTTTAGAAAATGTACCAGACCTCTTTTATAGCACACGGGTTGGGTATCTACCTTTCGTCGGTTAGTTAAAAGCATAAATAACGCAGTTTCTGCACCCATTGATGTCTGACCTTCAGGATGACACGTCTGTGCACCTGTACAAACATGTAGCCAGCAGGCGTAGTTAGTGTCTATACGTCCCGTGAAGAAACTTTTGCAACCCAATGAATAGCAACACGAACTAAATGGTATGATGTACGTGATATGTGAGGTTCTTTCCACTGCTAGTTGGCATCAAGACAAAAACATCCTTTCCGCTCATTGTCGCATTAATTATCTCTCTTTGGTTGGGATGGAAAGAATGATTCCAAAACACTTTATTGCTATTAGCCTGAGAGCAGGATTATCAGACCAATGTTATCACTAAAATTAGCATACGCAAAAGGCAAACAGTACAAATGCCACATACCTCAAGGTTTTTGCTCCATCAAAAATCTCTCTTGCTCCATTTCTTGTCATCTGAACCTTCCATATAATTGACTTCAACATACTTTCGAACATAATCCCTCTCCACAGGAGCTGAAAATTTGGCAAAATTACCCACACAGGAACATGATAATGATGGTGGATCCCATTTATGATTCCCATCAGCGTAATTCTGCATGGAAAAATTGATCATCGAGTCTAATAGGATCAATCTTGGAGGCATATGTTAAAAGCGTTCCATACTGAAAAGGTAATTGTAACAAAAAAAGGTGTGAAAGTCGTGCTAAAAAAATGCTCATAGCGGCTGATTACCGCTTAATAAACACCTCAAGACATTAAACCACATCCTCCAAGTTGGTAAAAATTTCACCTCTATACTACAAAGAAAAAAGTGAATTTACCAATTTAGTAGGCAAAGAACGACATACCTTTTTAATCAAAGCCTACATTTTTTTATGAGCTATCTCGAATTTGGATCCGATTCCCGAGGTCACCTAATGGTCCCTTGGCTTAGAATCCCCCAAACCTACATTACAGATATGCAAAGTCCATTATTTCCCACATAATAAAATCTCATAAGCGCTCAAGAAATGCAAGACCAACTTGAAGAGCAACTTGGGTAAAAATTAAACCTTCTTTCTGCTAATATCTGTGTAGCTTTTATCATCGTTTGTGTCTTGATCAAGCATCTGTTTCTCATAGTCAACTTTTCGATTCTCAATTAATTCAGAAATTTGAGGATTATTTTTAACATTCCTCTCGGCTCATTCTAGTGTAAAACATGATAGCTATTAGTATTTCTATAACATGTCAAAGATTCAAAGCATACAAAGTCATGAATCAAATAATATTATTATGACATGATCAATAACATGTATAAACAATAACCTAAGCACCTAATTACAGTAAAACACAACATATTAAAAACCCCTAATTTAGCGTATGAACCCTAAATCCAAATCCTAACAATTGATATTCCAGATTACGATTAAGAGTTAAAAACATGTTTAGGATCACCAAATACCTAAAACCCACTACACTAGTTAACCTCTAACACACAAAATCACAAACCCCTAATTACGCATAAACCCTAATCCTATTAATCGCCATATCTAAAAATCAATCCGTTGGATTTACAATTCCTTCAAAACCACATCTTATAATATGCTAAATATCACTAAACTACTTACTGATTGAAGATACGAAGGAAAGGGAAAAAACGAAATTGAACAAAACCGTTATTAATCTTGTTTGTTGATTACCTTTGTTTGTGGATGATCGATATTTTTTTCGTCTGTCTGTGTGTGGTTTGTGTTTTGTGTTTTGTGATGTGTGTGTGTGTGTGTGTTTTGCGTTTTAACTGAGAAGTGTGAGGAAGGATCGGGAAGCGTAGGAATAAAAAATATATATTTTTTACTGTAGTTGTGCAAAGTTGGGGGGTTGGGGGGGGGGGGGGGTGGGGGACATCCCAACGGATAGTATATAGGAGTAATGTCAAAATTTTTAAAGACAACTTATAATTTCCTTTTCCTTTCCTCCCAAGAATTGGAGTAAGTTTTTCTTAACAAAACTTCCTCTCATCTTCCTTTCCGCTTCCTTTTCCCCTTTTAAAAAAAACTAACGCTATGTTCTCGACTATAAAACGGAAAGAAGAGAGATGGAGAAGGAAAAAGAGAGATAAGTGAGGAGGAGAGGAATAAAAAATTATTATTTTTATCTTGTATTCCCAAGTTGAAAAGATAGAGAATGATGTAACAAAAAAAACTTTAAAATCAACTTCACTCCATTTCATCCAAATTGGGGAAGAAAATTTATTATCATTTACTTTACTCTCCCCTCCTAAAAACCCTCGGGAACACAAATTTTTTTTATTACCATCCCAAACCTTTCGCTTTCATTCCAGAAAATAAACTCAAAAAAAGAATACAAAAGACTTTTCATTTCCTTTCCTTCCTTCTCAAAACATAGCTCGAGAACTATGTGTTAAAGTTTCAAGATTAAAGATTAAAGAAAATGGTGTAAATGTTTTATAGATAATATAGATTATGGAGGATGTCATTTTTTTTCATTTAACGTAGTAAGACATTTCATAAATATATATTAAGCAGTAGAAGTTAATGAAAGGTTAATGTGTGTAATGTTTTCCCATCTTTGTGGTCAAAACTTTTCTTTGTAACGGATGAAGTCGATGTGAATATTTATTTTGGTTTCACACTAGAATTAAAGCCGTGGTTGTATTTTTTTAATTAGGTATGTAAGAACTTGTTTACTTAATTTTAGAGGGATGGGTACCGTAATATTTCTCATGCGCCACATGTGGCATCCATTTTGGCACCGTGAGTTGCATGTTACCATACCAATGTGAGTTGTTGCGCAAAAAAAGCTCACGTTCACGTGCATTTTTTTTAATGCGTGAATGTTGTGTTTCAATTGGGTATGATAGGTACCAAAAGGAGTATTTTGGCTTGAGTTACGAATGAGAGGTGTATTTTTATGTGTGAGTTGGTGATGTGACGCTGAGATGGCATCAAAAAGTGAGTTTTGGCATGCCACCATAATGAGTGCTCTCTGGGGTATCAATCAATTGATGTCAAGTGGTTTCATGTGACATGATTGAAGTGTAAGTTTGCTTAACGTCAAAGTGGCATATGCAAGTTCAAGAAAATTTTGAGCAAATACAATCCTTGTACTAGAGTTTCAACTAATTTATACATCGACAAAAAATATACGGTTTAATAAAACATCATCATTAGCTATTATAAATATTGTTTATGGGCTTATGTCTATTCATCCTAATCTTTACTAAAAAATTAGGGTTTTCCTATTAGCTTATGTTTACGTATGGTGTGTAAATTGATTTATAGATGGGATAGGAATGATTTTATTGTTTGGTTTCCCGTGTAGAGCGGTAAGGACCCAATAAGATTGATAAGGATCAAGAAGGTCGGGTAACACTTAAACAAAGACCATACTTTACTACTACGAGACAATATTTGGTCAAATGTGTGAAAACTGAAGTTTATTGTTAAACACAACCATTTGCTTATCCCAAAAGAGTTAAGACATTTTACAAAGAAACAAAAACGATGACTCACGTTTCCTTCACTCCAATCCAAAAACAGGATATGTGTCTATGTGAAATTGGATTCATATTTCAAACGCGTTTAAATTTATAAAGACATGATCAATCCATTATACGAAATGCCAAAAGCTTGAGACAAGCATATAAAGTCGAAGGTTAAGATCAAACAAAAACTCTTTCATGATGTGTACTTAGAGTGAATGGTCTCGACAAATCATACAAAACAGCGCGCATTCTCATCGTTTGCAAAAGAACTTATCAAGAACTTGCAAATAAAGGATCACTGATCTGTCCCATTTGATACGTTGTTTAGTTTTGACCTTTGCCCTTTTTACCCTTCTTCCCCTTGTTTTTTCCTTTCCCTTTCTTGTTTTTTGCTTCCTGCGTGCTACCACCACTAGTTTGTTTGTCGAGCACTGGTTCCACCTGTAAAGCATCCCCTGCTTCCTCATCATGATTCTTCTTGTCACCTGTTTCTTCGACCTGAGCCGTGCTGCTGCACTCTGACACTAACATATGTCCAACCTTGCAATCCTGACTCATGACATAACGCCTCAAGAAATCATCTATCTTTCGCACATTACTTTGCAGCCAATTTGTAGCATCTAACACACTCTTTATGAAAACTGAAACCTCCGGCTTTTCTTGTTGACTGAAAAGTATGCAACACACCATAGTTTAGATTGGTTTAAACAGTAAGAAAAAACAACTTATAATATCAAAATGTAGCATGTCTAACCTCATGTCAAATGCTTCTGAAAGCACTTTCAGGTTGCTTAATGCACATTGTAGAAGTGTCGTATCCTCCCCAGCACAAGAATTTCCGTCCTCCAAAACAGTAGCTAATGTCTGTATATCTGTATTCAGGTCTTTCTGAAAAAAATAATAATAATAATAGAAAAAAAAAAAAAAAAAAAAAAAAAAAAAAACATATACTTAGAACGCATACAAAATTTAGACCAACAATGAAAAAAAAAATAAAAAAAAATAAGAAGAAACACAATGCACTTGCCTTTATTTCAGCAACAAGTAAGCCCAGATCCCTCCTCTTCCTACCAACAAAGTCAGATATCCCTCTGAAAAATTTCCAACTCATGCACGCTTTTACAAGAATCATACTCAGGTAAGCATCTGGTAACGTGTTTGAACAAGTCGGACAAATATGTTTATCTTTCCTTGGGAACAATACGCTCATTATTTCCTCTCTAGATTTATTAAGGTCCACAAATATAGCATCAGAAACGTCGATTCCTGGACTCGAATTTTCCAAACTAAGAATTAGGAGAGGGTCCTCTACGCTTTCAAACGCTTTTGCAACCACACTTGGATCCAAGTTTAGTTTGTAACCAACTTGTTTTCCTAACAGATGGCCAACAAACTTCTTTGGAAGCAAATAAGAAACATTGTCCGTCCCCGTCAGTATATCAAGTATCACTTGAGAAACATATGGAATTTGCAGAGATGTTAAGGCCAGTATCATAACCATCTTCAGTATAAAAAGTGGGTAATAAGAGCTATCAATGTTGTATTTTTTGATCCATGCTATAGTATGCTCTTTGTTAGAGATAATTGCAGCGACTGTTTCAACAATATAGGTTACATCAAAAGAAGATGGTCCAAGAGATAAACCAGTAGACTGCATAAATGCAAACGATCCAACGAAAGAAGATTTTGTTGTGTAAGAATCTCCTGCATAAGGTGTATTCATTAAAAGAAGACGGTCCAACAGAAACACAAGACTGTGAGGTGATATGCTCCTAAAATTAGTCTTCAAAGTATCTTCCAAAGCATTCTGGAGTGCTGGAGAAACATGTTTAACTTTTAATCCGGCATCCCTAAATTTCTCAACAAATGACTTCCATTTAGGGTTCCTTCGAAGCTTATTTATGATATGCTCGTACAGTGCTACAGATATTCTTGAGCCAAGACATATCATCATCACCCTTCCTATTGTCCCATTGGTGAGGTCTCCCTTGATATCAAGATTTTGAATAATAATCTCATTAAGCAAGCTGACAGAAAGATCAGTTTCACTTAAGGAAACCAGGTCTTCTGAGACTGATTTCCGCCAGTCTAGTGGAAACACAATATCGAAGTAATTTGAAGAAATCCCAAGGAATCTTTGCAGCTTCCTCCTATTAGGATTTGTGAGGTTAAGATGTTCGCAGTCCAAAAGAAACTTAGAAACCTCGAAAATGTGCAAGAGCGATGTACTTTGGTGAAATGCGGAACCGTTTGACTTTAGCTTATGAAGGTCTTCAAGAATTTCAAGTACCTTTAACCCAACAGAAAGTAGTTCCTTCTGCCAATAAGACCTCATAGCAAATACCAACTCCCTGTCATCAATAGTTAGAAATTCATCGTCTTTATGAAGAAACTTTTGACCATAGTTTTTTTACCCAATCAGCGTCCTTCTTAACTACCAAGTAAACTGTGTTACCTTTAACAAGCTGTTTCCTCACACCAAAATACATTAAGCTGAATTCATAATGACCCTCGTGTTTATTTGGTTCTTCGTTTTGAAAACTTCCAAGACTCACCAAGAGATCCACTACATTTCCCCTCCATAAATTCCAATAAAACACCAGAGTTCTAATAGAAACCAGGTTTTGAAACATTATTTTTTCACAGTGCTTATTCATATCAACTGGTAACTCGTTTTCCCACTCGTACTTTGAGGAACTTAAATGAAAATGTGAATCTAAAATTCTCCTAATCAACAAAATTTCTCCCCTTAAACTCTTGTTTTTGTGGCAAACATCTAAATCTTTCTTTAGCTCATTCAAACTACTTCGTTTATCAGAAAGTACTTTAAGCTCGCTACAAACAAAATCATGGAAAAATTCTGAATCCAAGTTTGCAAGCAACTTTACTCTATTACAAAGTTCTTCCTTCTGATCAAACTGCTTCACTGGCCAACCTGTGTTTCCATTTCCCCATAACGAGCTTAAAAAGACGTACCAAAGTAAAACAGTCGCTGCCTCCATATAATTTCCAGCCTTCTCAAAAAGATCAACCTCTTTTAAAACATCACCACATGACCTCGCCAGCTCAGCAGCTTCAAGAAAGTGACCCAATTCTTCTTCCAACAACATAAGGCCGTCAAGGCAGCCTAGCGACCTTAAGAACATACGTTTAGATTCCATAGAACAAAAAGATCTTACGAATTTCATCATGGATTTAGGATCTTTATGCTCATGGTATTTCAAAGCACAACCTTCTAGAAATTCTTGTTGAATTTGTTGTATGTCAAAACTTTCAACATTAACATGGTCTTTCCAGTAGTTTATATACTCCAACCCTTTATCTAAATAGTTCCCTTTTTTGCAAACCGACAGACATTTGGAGATCTGATCTCCCTTGGCATAAGCTTCTGCAGCTTCACTATAACACCCTGCTAACATGAAACACTCTGCTGCTGCATCAATCTTTCCACATGCGCACAAATAGATTTTCGCTGCGGAGGTAAAACATTAACGTTAGCAGTGGCTGATGGGCAAGTGGTGTAGGGATGAAACAGGTTACGGGTCGAAATTGGTGGGGTTCAACACTTTTTTGCTCTTTTTTATTCACCTTTTTACATTTATTTCAGGAAATGATTCAAATGTAGCTATGAATCCAAACAGAAATATTCAACCTGATTGACCCATCTGACCTATTTCCCATTTAGTTTATTTGTTACGTTAGAGATAAAAAAACAGGTTCAAATCAAACCATAAAGTAGTGCAAGCACTTAATAATTAGACATGCATCTATGTTTAAAAACAGAAGTTACCAGCTCTTTCATACTCCCCCAAATCACAATAACATGATGCGGCAGACTCAAACTTTCTAATAGACTCAAACATTCCTGCTGCTTCTCTAACATAACCTACAAAAGCTTCATGATTTGTTCCCCTTATTTGATCGGCGGATGCTCTAAGACCAGAAGCTTTGGCCAATTTTTCCCATGTTGTGTCGCCAGCTCTTTCAAAGCATAATGACGCCATCGCAAAATCGTTCTCATAGAAAAGCTGAAAACCAAAGAACAGTTATGAAAACATGTACAATAAGGTAAGAAAAATAAGAAATCATGTGAAAGCTACAGCAGTAATAGATTAAATAAGACCTTTTTCCCACGCTCCCGCCACTCCTGAGGGGTGCTAGTGACCCGCATAGCCTGAGCCACTGAATCATCCAGTTTTCTAACCTGAACGAGTCCCCTCATTTTCCAGTAGTCAAACATCGGCTTAGAGAGCTCCTGTTTGTTCTCACATATCCATAGCCTTTGCCTCGTTCGAGTTATTGCAACATATAATTGTTTCAATTCAGAACACAAAATACTATGTCTAGCCTCATTGAATATCGGGAAAGATTGAGGATGATCTTCATGAAGCAAATTATTCCTTTTCATGTATCCATATAGAACTCTCCACTGGTCTTTCATTGGGGATGTCCCAAAAAAGTTGTACAGCAATACATCCTAAATAATCATATCAAACATTATAAAAAGAAGTAATTCAAAATCAATAAAGATGATACTTTCGTGACAGGACTGACAAGAAACTGACCTGAAACTCAAGTCCTTTGCATTCCATTATAGTGAGAACAAGCGCGTTTTTTCCAACAAATTCACAAACTTCAGTTTTTGCATGATCATCACGTACCAATATCACTTGCTCTGCCCCAAACCCTACATTATCTTCACCACTTCCACTGCCACCAAAAATAGTCGCAATTGCATTTTCATCGTTACCAGACTCAAACAAAACAGGAGCTTCACCAGATATAAGACTAATTTCAGGCTCTAACTTGTCAATTGAGTGAATAAAGTAGCAGTACAAAATGTCAATGACACTTTGAGCTAAATCGAGCACACCAGCATGTGTTCTGAAATTCTGTTTCAATTGTTTAATCTCGGATAGAAAACGTTTCTCTTGTTTATCAGTAGTTGTTCTGGTGCTCAAGAACTCCTTATAGAACAAAGATCGTATATCTTGAAACCTAAAATCAACCCCTCTTGCTATTGTCTGTGCTGTATCACCGGCAAATATAAAACCCTCATCAACATTTTCGCAAATATATTTGAAAAGAGATATCTGCCTCATACTAAGATCTTGCACCTCGTCGATGTACACAAAATCCATTTGGTCACCTTTGTACATTTCATTCTTAAGCCTAAGATGAATGTCATTTACGAAATCTCCCAAATCGAAGTCTCCCCTTTCACTTTTCATCTTTTCATAGGTTCCAAATAGGGTGTAAACGATCTCTCTTTTCTCTTTACTTAAAGCGGAAGAACGACTTTCGGCCAATAATGAATAACCCTCATAGCTTAAATTTCCATCACTGCCTCCTTTTATATGAGATATAATTTCGGTGAACACTCTTGAGGGATCAAGCTTTTTGGTTAGATTTGAATTAAAGTGGGGCCAGTAAAGAGAACAAAACCTATCAAATGTAACTTCTTTAAATCTTATGAATTTTTGCAACGCAACAGATCTTGCACTTATATTAGAACCTTCTCTTACTTTAGGAAATCTTTCAAAAAACGAGTTCCCCAATGTACCATCGAGCATCATCAAAAACTTTTGAAATGTTATCACAAGAGGGTAAATCTTTCCAGGAATGTCAATAAATGTGTCCGGGATATCATGATTGATACCTACTGATGGACTACTCCCATTACATGAAGTACTGTCATATACATAAATTTATCTTAAAGTCAGTAAGTAGCATTAATGTAACAAAAATAAGATAAAAAGGCAAGTATTTACTCACCTTGTAAGATGGGATACGTGTTGCTTCACAGCATGACACAATCTTGGGCTGACTGTCACAAAAAGCTGGCGAAGAACACTTGTATTGCTATTTTCAGGATCATTAACAGCTTTAACATCTCTAGATGGGCTGCTTTCCACTTCATAAATCCCTTCAGAATCAGTGCAATAACGCTGTCCATTTTGGAACAGTTTCATTGTCAAAACAGTGGTTTTCCCGGTTCCTGATCGACCAATTATGAAGGAACTTTTGCGAGATTGAAGTATGTCCATTTGTTCATCAGTCGCTTGCATGGGAAGATCAACGTCTTTACCAGATAGCAAATGGCACACCACTTCACACGATAACGAGTAGAACTTCATCAGCAATAAGCTTTCACCCACTTTCAAGTTTTCGACATAAATTCTACCACCAACAGAATTCATGCTCACTTTATCATTATGACGAAATCGGATAATTTCATTGGATGCAGGCCAATACCTAGAAACTACCAATTTCCTGGATTATACGAAAACAAAAGAACAGTATAAAGAAATGGGGATAAGCATGTATAAATTAGCAATCACTGTTTTAAAATTAGTAAATTGAAAATGAGTATACCCCTCCACACGTTTTGATGTGCATCGTTTTATATAACTTTCTGTGTACGCAGAGAACATGTTCTCAAGTCGTTTTATCAGTTTTGGAATCTCTTCAAAAGGTAATATATCCCAAACCTTCAAAACTTGTACATATTTGATATCCTTGATGATGTCATTTGTGCAAACAATATACAATCCTTCAACAACTAATTCTTGTTTCAAACTTTGCGAAGAATTTTCACACGACAAGTCTACCCTTGTGTTCTTGGGCCGCCAGCCAGCAGAAAGTTTCAATAAAATACTTAAAACCAACATCCTCAAGCGATCACTCGTCAGCTTTCCAAATGATCTTCTAAAGTCATCACTTAAGAGAATCTAATGACATAAAGTGAAACAAATACAAAAAACATGAGTACAATCCACTATTAGAGACTAATATATATTTGTAAGAAGAACAGATATTAATTTATACCTTCCATTTTGCATGCTTATAAAGTGCACTATTCCCGTTAACAAGATCATCAAGTTGAATGTTCTCCGCCTACAAATTCACCATCAAGTCATCAGAGATATTCAGATTTAATCTAAATGGAAAAACCCAATTCGGTATATGCAACAACAAGAATCAAACAGTCTTCATGCTTATGTTTTCTGTATCTCAAAACTAATTACTGTATCAACATCCTTCATGTCAGTTTAAAGATCTTCATAGTTTTTTGAGATATATCTAGTTCCTGTGCTCATTACAATGTACATTATAGTTGATTAGACACAAAACCGTATCACTTGTTTTTGTAAACCAAGGGTTTACAAATAATTGGATTAGCTTATTTTCCGGGCTTATGGGCATATATAAATTTGGAAAACTTGTAAGCTCACTTTTTCTAGCTTATGAGCTTATAAAGTTGAGCTAAGTTTTTTTTTTTTTTTTTTTTTTTTTTTTTTTTTTTTTAATAAGCCAAAAAAAAAAAAAAAAAAAAAGCGCTAAATCAAACACTCCCTAAATAAGCTCATAAGCCCAAATAAAGCTTAAACAAACACTTCGTAAATATGCTATAAGCTGAAGTTGGTAAGTTTATAATACGAGAAAGGGGCAATTTTCCTTTTAGTTAGAAATTTCATATATATACCCAAACATGTATTAAAAACATGGTAACACCCAAAAAAACATTAAAAAAATAAAATAACCCCCAAGTTATAAACAAAACATTTTGGTATCAACAATAATGGGTATACATACACACAAGTAACAAACAACAAAATAATGTAAAAACAAGAAAGAACCTTGTAGCCATAGAGTTCCTCCTCATCAAGACACCATGAAAATATCAACTTTGAAAACTCGTCTTCAGCAGCACCTCCTTCCAAAGAAGGCCCTTTATCCATTTTCACCTAAAAATATTCCAAAAAAAAAAAAAAAAATGTTTTTGTAAAATTTAAGAAATGGGTTTTACTTGTTTGTTAATAAAATGAAAAGGGTAACTTTTATTTCAAGAATCAAGAAACCCCATTTTGTTGTTGACGGTTTTTATAAATTTCAAGAAATGGGTTTTGATAAGTGTCCACAATGATATCTTTGATTGTTCCGTATTAAGTGTCTACTACATTAAATGAAAGAATCTTGATAACTCAATTTCCAATTTTGTCCTTTGTCTTTTATATTAATTATTACACCTAAAACTTTGTGCTTTATATTAATTGAGGGTACAATTGTCATTTGGTTAACAATCAATTATACTAATAATTAATACTTCTAAAACTTTGTGCTTTTGTGTTATGGACACTTAATATGGGACGAAGGGAGTAGTATATAAAATGAAAAGGGATTTTTTTTCCTTACAAGATAATGATGGTTTATAAAGCTGTCAAGAAATAAGAATCAAGAAACCTATTATTTTAATCTGAGGGGTTTTACCTAAAATGGTCTGAAAAGAAACTGAAAAGGTTTTGAAATGAAACAGGGGAGGATGCAAATGGAAAATAAGAGCATAAGGTGTAGATAGCAAGGTTTGCTAGTCCACATGTACCACATCACCCAACACCTCAACTACATCTCTTCACAACAAACTCTCTCTTCACCAAACAATAAAACTCAACTTCTTTATTAGGGCCTCACCATTTACACATTTATTTTTTTATTTATTTTATTAAATAAATTAAATTCATTTCACAAATACTTAAAAATAACACAACATACTAATTTATTTTATCAAATAAAAAAGTTACAATACGGGAAAAAAAATACGAGACGAAAAAAAAAAATATACAACACATACGATACTAAAAAAAACGAACCTAATTATTCCTATTTTGTTGAATTTATTCCCATTGTTGTTGTTGCCAAACATGCTCGATTAGACATCGTTGAAGCCATGTGTATGTGCGTCTATCGTGTAGTTCTTTGGTTTTTCTTTTTTGCGTTGCGCAACGTTCAACCCATGACTGTTGCATATTTGGTGTAGGAGGAATATACATTTCGGCAGCTTCGGATATCGCAAAATTTTGATCTTTCAAAATCATGTTATGCATTATGATGCATGAGTACATGATTCTCCGTAACTTGCCCACAGTAAATGCACGCGCCGGTTGGGCAATAATATGCCAACGTCCTTGGAGGAGACCAAAAGCTCTTTCGATATCTTTTCGAGCACTTTCTTGTTTCGCTTTCCATGCGGCATTTTTTGGGTTGCTTGCAACAGTAAAGGATTTGACAAACGATGCCCACTGTGGGTAAATTCCATCTACTAGATAATACCCATTGTTAAATGTACGTCAGTATACTTCAAACGGAACTTGAGGGCCAATATCATCAATCAGGTTGTCGAATAACGGAGAATTATATAAAACGGTCAGATCGTTATTCGCACCTGCCACACCAAAAAATGCATGTCAAATCCACAATTCATACGACGCAACAGCTTCAAGCATTATAGTTGGATACTTTTTATCACCTCTGTGAAATTGCCCTTGCCATTCTTTTGGACAATTCTTCCATTCCCAGTGCATACAATCGATGCTTCCCAACATTCCCGGAATCTTATGAACCATGCTATGTGCTTGGTATAAGTTACGAACGTCATCCTCAGTTGGTTTTCTTAAAAACTCCTTCCCAAACAACTGGATTATGCACATAGTAAAAAAATCTAGACAATCGCGTGCGCAGTGTTCACCTATTTGTAAATACTCATCTAATAAATCAGGTGATATCTCGTACGCCAATTAGTGTAGGGCACATGTGCATTTCATAATCACACTAAAACTCATTAGATCAGTAGCATTGGGTCGTTGTCTAAAAAAATCAAAATGTGCAGGAAGAGGATGATGAGTGTCAATATATGTTTCAATACCTTGACTATTTCTAAGAATAGTATACGGCTCATACGGTAACGACGTCGAAAATTTTCTTCATGATATTTTGGTTGGTCGCCAAAATAGTCGGCCCGTAGATGTGCTTCAGCAACTTAACGTTCACGCCGAATGTATCTACAGCGATGTGAAGGACCGGCTTCTTGATTTTGCAACGCTTGCTCGTGTTCAAACTCTTGGATAATCAGCTCTAGCTCCTCTATCTCTTCAAAGTCACTAACTTCGGAATAAGATGATTCACTCATGGTTTTTGCTTTGGAATGAAATGTGTTAATTTTTTGGAATGAAATGTGTGAAATATGTGTAGTATATATAGGGGTAAATATGTTATGGTTTAGAAAGTAAAAAAAAAAAAATAAAAAAAAAAAGAAAAAGACCAACGTCTATTTTATAAACGTTATCCAACGTTTATATTTCAAAAGCTGCAAACGTCCTCCTTTTCATCCTCGCCGTGGCGATACCCAACAACGAGGCTATCGTGGTGTAGCAACGAGCTTCGGCTCGCCGTTGGCTTGTACACGTCGGACGGCGAGATTACACAACGAGACTGCACCTGGTGCTCTAATTGAAACACTAGTTACATATTTTCTTCAAAGCGTATTTAGGTTTAGAGAAAGGGAAGTAATTTGCATACTATCAAATTATTTGCCAGCTCAAAATTTTGTGTCATGACCTTTATTCTTTTATTATTTGTCTTTTGATTTGCACACTCCATCACATGATATAAGGGAGTAAATGTCATGACACAAACATTTTGAGTGTGCAAAAAAATTGATGAAATGTGCATAACCACGAATATTTATAGCAATAAATGCGTTTCGATATTTAGTTTATAAATAGAAAGTGTTTCATTTTCTTACGTGAAACATAAAGATGTTGAATTAAAGCATTGGGCATGGTAACATGCCGTTTGGCATGTTGTTTCGTCACAGTGAAATCTCATCATTTCACATTTCACATTAACACATAAAAAATATTCTTTTTGTAGTGGCTCAAGCCGTTTGCCAGTTTTTGGGCCTCATCATTTTATTTCTTTTTCAATTTTCAAACAAACTAAATTTTTATTCATAAAATGAAAATACAAATTACAATATGAAAATTAAAAAAATACGAAAAAAACTTAAAAACAATACGAAAATATAATAATACATCAAATTATCAATAAACTAATTTTGTTGTCGATGTCGTTGCCAAAGATGATCCATAATATCTTTGAAGATTTGTGTATATTGCTTTATCATGTAATTCTTCGACTTTCTTCTGTTTCAATTCGCATCTCTCAAACCAATCTTGTTGTATATTTGGTTGCAAACTAATATACAACTCATTGAATACACTTATCACAAACTTCGGATCTTTCAAAATCATATTATGCAATATGATGCACGTGTACACAGAGGCGGATTTAGCTTGTAGACAGGGTATGCATGTGCATATCCTATCAAAATTTATAGTATATATATATATATATATATATATATATATATATATATATATATATATATATATATATATATGTGTGTGTGTGTGTGTGTGTGTGTGTGTGTGTGTGTGTGTATATATATATATATATATATATATATATATATATATATATATATATACATATATATATATATATATATTCAATGGTTACTTCAAAATATACTAAAAATATGAGAGTGCACACCCTCCAAAATGTAGGATAATTATGGGTCCATACCCAAATCGATCTTAGCATTGTTAAGTTAAAATCGGCCTAGGCGGCCGATTAATCGCTAGTCAGGGATTAACCATCCAGATTTTACTAATCGGAGTTATTAATCGATTTGGTCAAAAGAAGTAAACATATCAATTAATTGGATAAAAATCGGCCAAATCGGGCTTAGATCGGCCAAATCGGACAAAAAACGGATAATTCGGACAACTTGGTTACGGATAAAATCGGCCAAATCAGGCATAAAATCAGCCAAATCATACATTTGCTTACGTGACATGACCAGTTACCAGCTAAACCGGTTATTTTTGCTTATTTGACATTTTTGTTTCAAATTTATGCTTATTGCAAAACCCTTAAATCCGAATACTTAAATTTATGTATATTTTTTAATTTTACCCCAAACTTTGTAATAATTTAAATTAAGCCCTATACTTTATTTTATGTGCTAATTAAATACAAAACTAACTAACCTATGTTATGTCCGAATAAATAAATGATGACACAAATTAAACCTTCCTAAATTAAAACTACCTAGGTCACGTTTGAAGGTATATTGTAACCACCGATTTTTGTTATTATGATCTCTTAAATTTCGGCCATATGTAGACAAGTATAACCGAACCTTTAACACCCAATTAAAACTAATCAAATCTTTTTAATAATTTCCTTATTTGTAAACACCCTACTCGTTGGATACTAAAAAGATAGAACTGATTTTCCCTTCAAGATAGGACCTACAAAACCGTTTATTAATTATGAGATATTCATCCATATCTCTTTGCCTAGACTCTTATACGACATTCCTAAACAAACTACACGGTTTTCTTATTTCTTTCCTAACCTAATTATACGCTTTTTTGTTTCCTTTCTAAATCCGGTTCTCAATTATCCCATTCTCTCTAAAACTTAATAACGAAACCAAGAAGGAACATAAAGAAGACTAGACCAAATCGGTTAACAGAAATCTAGAAGAAGAGTAGCAAGCTTGGATAAATCTTTGATCGTGTGTATTGTGTCATTAGTTTGTTCCTTTGTCCATCATACAATCGGCCAAAGAAGGTATTCTCATCAAACCTCGTCTTTCTTTACATGTTATACGATTTAACAAGACTCAAAAACCTAAAATCTATATATGTATGTCTCGTTAATTTTATGCTCAAAAATACGCCACATAAAATCATGAATACATGTTACATATGTGTCCACCCATAATTCTATTTTGGCCATTTGAATCAGTTAGCTATGTGAATTGGGGTCTCGTTAGTTAACCTTAATTGGATATCATTAAAACATGTGTTAGTCACTTAATTACACATCTAATATGGTACATGTGATAAAGAGAACCCTAGTTGATGATTAATAAGAGTTAGGGTTTGTAATGATGGATTTAATAACCTGACAGGATTGTTACTTGCATTAAATAGGCTATAAATCAAGTTATGCCGTAGTATTTTGCATGATTCTTTATTCTAGAACTTAGTTTAAGATGTGTACTCTTTGTATATTAAGTTTCGTGGTCATTGGAGGTCGGGAAAGTAGTCTTTTGATTTTTGGGAGGTTAAGTGTCGAAACTGAATTTTAAGAGTCTGAATCAGTCGACTTGCATGATTTTTCATTTCTAATCTATAAAGAATTAAGCCATGGGAATCTGGAAAAAGTAACTTCTATATGTGTAGTAATTTCATGAATTTTTGTGGATTTTTACAAAGTGTTTTGATATGCCTTTTTAATGCATACTTTCTGGGTACACTAGCAGGTCACATTTCTGAGTAGTCTATCTTTGTGAACTTTTAAGACATGGTTTTACTATCTGACAAATTCTGGAAAAATTCATGTGAACTTATAAGACATATAAGTATATGCGAAAATTATTTGAGCCTCTCAGTAGGTGTTTATGTGTGCTTTGAAAATTCATAAAATTGGGGGCAGATTGTGCTAAAACTAGTCATTTGAGGAACATGTGTGCATTATGTCATTTAAGATTCATTAATGTATTGAAATCCCTAAAATGCACTTAAACATTTATTATGATACAATTGGTCATGTGTTAACCTAATTCTGATAATGAAACCCTAACTCAGTAATTGTAAACACTAAACCTAATTTGATAATCAAGTAATCATTTGAACCTTAATTAGTCACTAACCCAATCTGTAAAACCTAACTTTCTACTTTGGTAACCTAATGAACCCTAATGTGATTTAAAATGAGTTAATAAAACCAATTATGATATTAAATGTACATATAAGTAATATATGATATTAATTCGTGTAAATCCGGTGAAGTCAGAGTGATCATCTTTCTTGTGTCCTTTTGCCCTTTTGCTTTCATTTCATCAGGTACTCAGATTTACATATATATTTGGTTGTAAATCTGTTGGACCCTTTTACTTGGTTATGGTTAACTACAAAGTTAATCTAACCAAGTTCCATGATGTAGCGAAGTATTGATTAATTATCAAACGGAAATAAACGTAAAATAAAAGACACAAAGTTTTCAACGTTTAATTCTTTATTAGAAATTAATCAAAAGAATTATACCCAAGTGTTTGCGGAACAACACTTGGGATTGAAATGACAAGTATAGTATACTCCTCACTAAATTCAAACTAAGTTTGAGTGACAACTAAGATCCAGCTGAGCTATCTCAGGGATTGTGTTGTTCTTTGGAGAGAGTAAAGATTTGGTTTGTGAATGTCTAAGCATTAAGTGCACAAACTTAATCTTTACCTCTCCCACTTATTCTCTATTTATACAAAAGTTAGATTCTAACACATACCTAATGGACAAGGACTATAATACAAATTACATCATCCTACATTGGACAAAATACATAGGTATTTTGTCCCTGTTACAAATAAATATAAGTAGTAAAGGGCAGAGATGCTTTCTGGTCTTCAATGTTGACACATGACTTGGTATTATACTCATTCAGGGAAAGTTGACCTTTGCATTATAAGGACCTTCCCTTATCCATTCAAACTTATCCCGCCTAATCCCACCTTTACTTAAGTCTTCTTATCTTTAGTCTTTGTTCAATCAGTAATCTTAGTTGGTGAGGAGTCATGGGACTGAGTGAGTTATTGTCATCCCTCACTGAGTCCATCATCTTCTTCTTTGGCTCAGGTATCATTCACTGAGAACCGCTCACTGAATGGTGAACCTTTCTCCATAGATTCGCCCTGAGCATCTTGAGGATGACTCACTAAACAGCTATGCATTCAGTGACTTGTTTGGTGTTCTCAGTTATCAAACACTTATGATATTTTATGTTCAAATCCTAGATTAAGGAGTTTGGGTTTTAACAGACCCAACAAAATCAGAGTGTAAGAAGAAACCATTATGCTCACTTACCTCTAATTAACTTAGACCACCTTAAAATCAGATGTTTATGTTTTTCATTCTAGGTTGTAAATCAGAATGTAAGGAGAAGCCGTTATGCTCACTTACTTATGATAAACTTAGGCTAATTTAGGTTCAAATAGGGGGAGATTTTTTAGTCAAATTCTGATCAAATTATCTCTCACAAGTATTTGAATAATAAAATAAGCCTAAGTTAAATAGTTGATTAAATCAGAGAGCCAAGTCGCTCTTTGATAAAGTCAAAATATAAACCATGAGCAGTTTATCCCCTCTATCAAAAGACTCACAAAGGTATAAACCTTATGAGCAACCTCAGGAGAGTCAGAGTCAAACCAGTTAACATATATTCAACCACTGATATAAAGAACAATGGTTTTGACAAAGGGACTCACTAAGTGTTTACATATCAAAGGATTAAAAACCCAGATATGTTGTATACTTCTTGGTAAATATAGTCTTGCTTCGTGACGAAGACCAAACTGATCGAATACTTTAAGACCTGATGTGGAGTCAGCTAGCAAAGTACAAGAATATACAAACAACCATAGTCCTAGAGGACTGACAAATGTCTCTAGGACTCTGAAATACTTATCATCTTAAGCCATCCAGAAGAACCAGTTACACTGGTCAGAGATACTTAGACTCTTAGAGTATACTTCAAGATACTTGCTAAAGTATATCAAAGGATCTAGCTGAAGTTCTCAGACACGCTTAGGCATGAGTAATTTGAGATAAAGCAAAGTGGGAAAACCCTTGGGAAGATAAGAACTCACCGAGAGAAGGGAAAGCAACTTGCATGTACAGAAAAGCTGTCAGCACAGTAAAGCAACCCTAGCCACACAAGTGCACGTGTACCTTACTTCAAGTTTAGATATCACTATTCTCTTTTAAGTACTAGTGTATCTCCCTAGTATATAAAAGGAGGCTAGTAGTAGTGATAACACTGATAAGCAACCGATTCCACCACTAGAATCTTCCTCCTCTTCTAAGTGGAATCTTCCTCTTCATAACTTGAAGAGTATCATTTGTCATCACGGGGATAATATTCCGCAACTATCCCCTTGAAAAGACACTCAAAGATGTTATTAGTAGCCAAGTGGGTATTGAGTAATCTTGTAATCATTGTTGATCATATATAATATACTAATTATGATTTTTTTTCTTATTGATTCATGTTTTACTCAATGTTATCGGACCAACAATAGTAGTGTAATCACACAGCTTATGTAGCCATATGTAACAATAAATAGTTATTAATAACAATCAATCCGTTAAATTTCGGGTAAAATTACACTTTGGAAGACTTTTAAACCGTTAATTTGATTTCTTTTGATTAAGAATTTGGATCATTTGACCCATTAGAGACAAAATATATAAGGAATCGACTAGGGTTGAAATTGCCACCTCTAGCACCATAACTAATTCTCTTTTTAAATCTGTTTGAATGTGTAGGAGACCTGACATTACTGAAGGATTGGTGAAACTAAAATGCAGAACACTTATATTCATTGGGGACAGCTCCCCGTTCCATTCTGAAGTACTCCACATGACTTCAGAACTGGATAGAAGATATAATGCTTTATTAAAGTTGCAGGGTTGTGGATCATTGGTTACAGAAGAGCATCCACAAGAAATGTTGGTTTCATTGGAGTATTTTCTAACAGGTATGGATTGTATAGACCGAGCCAGTCCAATGGCAGCACAAGGAGCCAACTCAGCCTGCCTCGCATCTCAGCAGAGCTACTTTCGCCTGAAAGCTTGGGGTTGAAGCTTAAATCGATCAAGACACGAGCGTCAAGAGGGGGTGATAGTGCTTGGCGTTTTTTGTAGAAGTAAAAGCCAATGGCAGTATAAATTAAATTTGCTTTCTGATTGAAAGGGTAAAAGATGTCACATGAATTAGGTTCAGGAAGAAGATAAAACATTCTTTGACCTTGTTTTTCTTGTATTCATTCATTCATATTTTGTGATGAGAACCGAAAGATACATCTTGATTGACAATTTGTTATGGCCATAAGGGAATTCTCTAATACGTATTTGTTTTGTATTAAGTATGTTCATATTTGTTGTTTAAGAAAACCTTTTGAAGCAGAAGTAACCTTTTGAAAATAGTTGGTGGAAGAAGATGAGTAGTTTGATGGGTGCTATTAAGAGTGTGAATTGTATCAATGTGTGTTTTGAAGAAGAAGAAGATGATGATTATGATTGATTAGGGGGTTTGGCGTGTTTGATTTGGGCAGGAGAAGGGAAAAAGTAGAATTATCTATAATGACTCATATCAAAAAGTATAACGAGAGTTGACTAAAAAATAATAGTCAAATGGACAATTATAAAAAAAATATGGAATAGAGACCTCTAATGATAAAAAATAAATAAATAAAAATAAAAAAAAAATTATTTAGACCCAGCATGATGTTTTGGTACAAGTTTAAGGACAAACGATGTATTTTACTCTTACTTGTATTTATTAATCTTTTATCACGGATTCACAAGGTTTAACCATCAAAACATCAACTCACAAAAACTTGGAATAAGAGGCCTAGTTACCCAATGTTTTCTCATGCGTTTTACTGCTTAACGCTACTTGATGGTGCGAGTTAGGCATCGGGGCTCGCGTTTTCAAGTCCTGAGCTGTCGTGACCAGCCGAGATGGTCCCGGTAAATGCAACACGATGGCGCAAGGTGGGTACTGTGGATCGCGTTTTCCATTTTTTTTCAATTGTTAAGAAGAATGAATCTTGATGGAGATATGTTTTGTTTTTTCAGTTGTGAAGAAAATGAATCTTGATGGTGATAAAGAGATGAAGATCTGTTGAAAGAGAAATGGCTCATAACTGCCTGAGCTGTTTTTCAATTGTTAAATGTTGTTTTTCAATATATATATAGGGTGGGGTTATTATAAAAAGGGGCTTATAATAAAAAGTGTAGGAAGGATTGTGGGAGTGACATGTGTCACCCCCTTGCCACATCATATGACACGTGTCACCCCACCCCCCCCCCCCCCCCCCCCCGCCGAAAAAAAAAATTTTTCCCGCCAAAAAAAATTTTTTTTTGGGGCAAAAAAAAAATTTTTTTTTTCCCGCCAAAAATTTTTAGTGCATCACAGTTATAAAGTTACTGCATCACGGTTATAAAGTTACTGCATCACGTTTACTGCATCACAATTATGATTTTACTGCATCACGATTACTGCATTCATGGTTTTAATGTTACTGCATCATGGTTATAAAGTTACTGCATCATGGTTATTAATAAACTGAATTATCATAAGTTTTATGCATCATATATGTATGTAACTGCATCACAATTAAAATACGATTCTTTTTTAAGTTTTGGTGCATCTTTATTATAAGTTACTGCATCATAGTTAATAGTTTAGTGCATCAACTATGTTGCAGTAACTTATAACTTTAATGCACTAAAATTTAAAACTGTGATGCAGTAACTTTTATAATTGTGATGCAGTAACTTTATAACTGTGATGCACTAAAAAATTTTGGCGGGAAAAAAAAAATTTTTTTTTGCCCAAAAAAAAAAAAATTTTTTGGTGGGAATTTTTTTTTTTTTCCGGGGGGGGGGGGGGGGGGGGGGGGTGGGGGTGGTGACATGTGTCATATGATGTGGCATAGGGGTGACACATGTCGCCCTCACAATCCTTCCTACACTTTTTATTATAAGACCCTTTTTATTTTAACCCATATATATATATATATATATATATATATATATATATATATATATATATATATATATATATATACTAGACTGCAAAGCCCGCCCGATGGGCGGGCATGACTTTTAATTATAATTTGGATGTTTTTAGTTAACTTAAAATTATGTTTCAAGTTGTAGTTTTTTTTTGTTCTAAAGTTTCGCTCCGCTAATATCGTCATTGTCCATTCGGATCCTTCATGAGCCTTCAGCTTTATAATGATGCACCATTCCTATGTGTTTCCTTGTTATTGTAATCCCAATATAATTCTCTAGTAAATATCCTTTGAATGGGATATGACACTTAATGGAGCGATTGTATAGTGAATAATACCTACAGTTAAATAATTATGTCACATAAATTTAACCCGTTAAATTGTTGGGCACCACATTCTACGATTAACTAAAAATGCTCAGTTAGTGTTAAGAGGTGTTTGGGATTAGCTTCATTTAGTGTGCTTATTAGCTATGGAAATATATACATCTTATTTACGGGTTCTAACTGGTTACGTCTACATAGAATTTCATATTCTCTAAGTTCATTTAGAGACATAAAAGGTAATAGATTCACATCCAAGGAATAAATTAAGTAACGGTTAATGAATTACGAACGTCGCAAAATATTTATATAGTGAATAAAGAACAAAAAGAAATGAATGGTAATCCGATAAGAGTAAATAAAAGTTATTAAATTATCCGTCATTACAAAGTATATGCTTTTAGTTTAAATACATGCCTATAAATAAAATGTTTATGACCCGTGCCGTTTAACTGCAGTGACCCATCTTAATGTGACCCGTCTAATCTGTGTTTTTTGAGTGGGATGTCCCGTTTTACCCGTGTCTTTAACTTGACCAATTTGAGTGGGATGACTCGTCTGACCCGTGCCTCTATTCAAAACAAAGAAAAATCACCTTGACGACAAATATAACAAATAGTATGAAGTGAATTCTTAAAGAAAGAGGAATAATGATCCCCATCTTTATGATGAAGCCTGCACCATCATATTCGAGACACTTAACAATGATTAAAGGTTGAATTTTGTGTATACCTTACTAATCAGTAATGATTGTATAAAGTTTACATACTGTCTACACAGGCCCAGAGGCAATGTCGGATCCTGACTACATAAAAATAAACACAAATTAGCCAAAAGAGAATGGGTTTATATACTAAAATATGAAAAATAAACAATTGGTAGATTTACATACCAACTTAACCGAAGATAAAATCATAAGCTTTCCTGGTTTCTTCGACCCTCTGGACCCTTCCTGTAAATTGTTCTTTCGACCAATTCATTGTCGTTTATTTTTAAAATACAATTTCTTCAATGGTATAATCAATACGCTCAAACCCTTTATATTAAAATTTAAACATTATAAGCCGTATTTGAGTTGTCTCTATAAAGATTGTCCTAAATGCCTTTTAAAAAGTAAATAAATATTTAAAAAAATAATCCCAAACACCCTTGTGTTCAGCAAAGCCTACTTAATGTAACAATAATCAAAGTCTTATTATCTAATATGAACAAAGGTTATGACAGTGT
This sequence comes from Artemisia argyi, assembly GCA_030686995.1. Taxonomy (NCBI): domain Eukaryota; kingdom Viridiplantae; phylum Streptophyta; class Magnoliopsida; order Asterales; family Asteraceae; genus Artemisia; species Artemisia argyi. Next base: position 398,917 of record JARVZY010002396.1, on the reverse strand, counting down.
TGGGCCTTTGGAAGAGCATTTAGGTGTTTTAACTCACCACATTAGTGCTTGAGGCACGGTGTTTCCATCCGTATATATAACTGCTCGCAACGATGTCACATACCTGCAAATTCCAACATGATTAATACTTTTTTGCCATCTCATTATAAGTATAAAGTTGGGATCTTTTCAACTCACCACCTTGGACACCTGTTAGCTATTGGCATTGGAATAGAACACGATTTCGCTACAAATACAAACCAATACACTCGTAAGCAAAAAAAAAAAAAAAAAAAAAAAAAAAAAAAAAAAAAAAGAGAGATTCAACACTTCTAAGTGAGCAATTCATCTAGATTGTAAAAAGAGTAGATGTGAAAATATTTGACCCGTTTACTGATAATTTGTTCAGTTTGGGTGGTCTTTGAACACAACAGGTCAAAAGGGACTATCGGGTCAAATGATTGAAAGTCGTCGCAAGTCATTTTATAAATTGTTATGCATAGCGTTTCCTAAATTGTGATGCAAGTCATTTTATGAAACTCCTATCTATACAAAAACTATGTCATCAGTCACATTTCACAATTGATGATTCAGACATATATTAAAAATGGCATTCCTGTAAATAAGAAGATTAATGAAACCTTATAATTCATAAACTTGTGGAACCAAACTTAAATTCTTGTATTTTGTGCAAGTAAACAAAGTAAGTGTAATTTTATTTAAAAACATATGATAGTTCTGGAAATGTGAACCAAACCTTTTTCACCACAAGTGATGTTCTCCCGTACTCTTTGAAGTGCCAGGTTGCCATGATAAATGAACTTGAGAATCAGTTTGTGGAAAGGATGAGCTCGATCCAACTTCGGTGTAGATCAACATGTTTGGTACAAACAGTGCCTTTTGCAGCAAATTCATGTTGATACTGCTAAGTCAGCCAAACCAATCGACTCTATCTCCATATCGAGACCAAACAACCTCCCTGGTTTCGAACAATGCATATGCTTTACCACCTTGTACAACATAAATGGCTGCAAGATCTTCTTTTATCAATCATATTTTTTTATTGAGATTTATTTACGAAATGCACGACACATTCCAAACACCCATCATAAATTGCCATCTTCATCATCATCAAAAGTTTCCTACTATCTTTTAAACTCTTTCCTTCTCTTGCGGCAGCTAAACTTTCTACTTCAGTTGCAGATTTGTAAGCCATGAGTCTGCAAGAGCAACAAACTTATTTGTACAAAATATCAAGTAGTCATGAATCAAATCTTAATGTGTGACAGGATGGTATCCATCATCAAGTGTACTCAACTTATCATGTCTCTGTCTATGTCTATCATATGCAATCATGTTCGAAAAGAATAGTAATACACCAAAATGATAGCAATCTGATGTAACTCTTTTTGTGATCTATAATAGTAAAATACCCCATGGAGAATTTGTTCAACTTATTTTAGCCACTAATTGAAGTGGTAGTATGAACAATAAAATAAAACTTATTCCAAATAGTAAGACATATTGATCAAACAGGTAGCCAAAAGTAAGTTACAGACAAAATCATGAAATTGTTAGTGCAAGGCAAACCTGAATTAGGACAAACATTGTGCGTGAGAGACCCGCCTGTCCGAAACAAACAGATATGGTAGTTATTGTATGCTTAAATGTATAAATGATGTTAGCAGCAATCAAGATGAACCTGAAGCGCTTTAGTGGCATGTTTTTTAGCTGGATATCAGCCCACATATTCTGTTACCTTTTGATCTTGCTCTTGCATTTAAACCTTGTGGTATTATATACAATTAAATGGCCAAATACCGTAATACACTAAAGTTGTGTATATAGAGGTTGGTTACCCGTTAGGAACTCTTGTGGGTGGCTTTTTGTTAGTTACTCAACTTCTTCACATGTAAACCTTCTGCGAAAGTAAAATTTCAATGTAAGCTATTAAGCATACATAACATGTACGTGCAAGATCACATTTAAGTAGGTGAAATTTACCTTATGAGTAGTAATTTGACATTGTGGTATTGCAGACCTGTTCCATTTTTTACTGAATCATCCACCTTGGCTCCAACCAAAGTTACAGTGAGCGTCAAGTTTTAGGAAGGTTTACATGAAATGCTTATCTCTAAAAGCGTCTTTAGTAATTTTTCGACGTTGCCTTGGAAGTGGAAACCTGTCTTGATTACCTAGCGGAACTCGAAAGCCGCAGACTGTTTCTGTAAACCATAGCAGTAAGAACTGATCAATCGCTTATTAATGAAAATATTTATACTGAACTTTTACAAAAAGAAAGCTAAATACTAATAAAATAAAATTTTAAGTATTTGAACAAAATGTTCCTGCATAATACTTCGGTATTGCATATTTAGGCCCGCACTTTATCCGTTTTTTGTTCCAAAACAGCGCGTTTCAGTTCTCGAAAATGTGAATGCACCTCCTTAGTCTTAAGTAAGTCGATGGTGGCTCTGAATCATAGATGCGCCTGACTTTCGGGGGTAGCTGTAGATTCAGTAAGTGGATTGGAGAGATTAACAGCTGAATGATGCATCGTTATTGGTTGCCTCCCATGAAGCTTCCATCCGCATGGATTTTGGTCTCTCTCTCTTGTCTGAGCTGACTCCTCCATTGATTTTGCTGCAAATTATTCTCAAAATATTGGAGGTGTTAAATTGACAGATACTTTATCGGGGTAAAACGGGAATGGCTAAAATGGGTCACTGGCCGAAACTCAAATGTTCTCCAATGTGACAGATATTAGTCTTTCATGAAAAAGTTTCTGTTATCTTAATTAAAAAATTGATTATAACCCATTTGGACATGTTATTGAAAGTTAGACTTAACTTAACAATAACCGACATAAAACCCGACAATGAAGAACATAATAAACAATCAATGTCTTACGCCTACCTCATTCATTTTGTACACTGTATGAAACAAACATGAAAGAAATGCAATAGGTACACTAATATGTTGATTTTAAAGTATCCACGATTAATAAACATAACAACGGTTCAAGGCTTTTCATGGTACATGTCACTACAGCATTATCGGGGTTTTTGACCATAAGGAACAATCTCAGTAAAGCATTTTCCCGGGTTCGACCATTTTACCTATGCTAACCAATCTTACTTTCAGAAAACAAACACCCAAAATATTATATATAAAACACCGTTGGGAAAAGCATCATTCATAATGTAAAACACATTAAAAGTCATGACACTGTAATAAGCACATAAAGAAAACTATATGAAGTGAGAAACTCGCACCTAAAGATGATGGTGGTGGTGTCCATGAGACAATTTAAGTTAATAATTACGGAAGAATTGAATGGCTTTTAAATCAGTAAATATGAATTTAAACTCATTCCTAAGACAGTAACAATAATTAGTTTATTAGTATAAGGTGAGCGTTAACTTTAACATTCAAAGACATCTTGACCTGTGACCCAATACAACCATCTTGCAATGTTGACATATTTTTTAATTGTAAATCGACACACCCACGTAACCAAGCTCTCTTCACCCTTAGGATGTGCACTACTTATTGGTTTCCTTTCTGTAAGAAGCTCAAGAAGCACAGCACCAAAAGCATAAACATCGATTTTCTCAGTAACTTTTCCATGCATAAAATACTCTGGAGCCAAGTAATTGCATCATATAAGGTCATGATTGATTAAATAAGTAAGTAACTTTCATTTAGTAAGTGCTCATATAAGGTAGTGATTGATGATTGATTAAATAATAATGCAACTTCCAAATTCATATGATCTTGATCTGATTGAAAGGAGCAAGATTATATTGTCGATTATTTTATTTTATTTAATCGAAGTTTTTACACATAAAAAAAATGTTGTAGTAAAGATACGAACCCGAATGTGCCAGCAACATCAGTACCTAAGACTGTAACAATAATCAGTTTATTAGTATAAGGTGAGCGTTAACTTTAACATTCAAAGACATCTTGACCTGTGACCCAATACAACCATCTTGCAATGTTGACATATTTTTTAATTATAAATCGACATACCCACATAACCAAGCTCTCTTCACCCTTAGGATGTGCACTACTTATTGGTTTCCTTTCTGTAAGAAGCTCAAGAATCACAGCACCAAAAGCATAAACATTGATTTTCTCAGTAACTTTTCCATGCATAAAATACTCCGGAGCCAAGTAATTAAATCATATAAGGTCATGATTGATTAAATAAGTAAGTAACTTTCATTTAGTAAGTGCTAATATAAGGTCATGATTGATGATTTATTAAATAATAATGCAACTTCCAAATTCATATGATCTTGATCTGATTGAAAGGAGCAAGATTATATTGTTGGTTATTTTATTTTATTTAATTAAAGTTTTTACACATAAAAAGAATGTTGTAGTAAAAGATATGAACCCGAGTGTGCCAGCAACATCAGTACAGGTTATATGTAGTCCGGTGGGCGTAGCCCATTTAGCGAGACCAAAATCATAGAGCTGTAATACACAAAACAGTATGATCAGGTTACCATCAAATTTAACGTAGGAGGAACTAAATATCCAATTATTATTATTAACAGTAATGGTAAGCTGCAATTATCACTTTATGAGTCGTAGATATTAGGATAAACAGCTTAGTTTAGTTATACAATCAAACTCTAATAATCAGTTTCATACCTTTGACAACAAAAGCGATTTTCAAAGAGTCTAATAAAATAACAAATTTACCTTATTAAACATTAACAAATACCATTTTTTGGAGGACTCACTCGCCTTCTAACTATTTGTGTAGTAGAAACGGAACCATCTAAAACGAAACACACAATATAGATTACTTCAAATCCAAAATGAAACCTACAAAAAAAATCATTGTAACTAATGCTAACTATTACCTGGTGTGCTCTTTGTATTCAAATCTCCACCATCTAGAAAGAATGCAACCATCAGCATCCTCAAATTCACTTTAAATTCATCTGGGTTAGTTGGTTCAACTTTATTTGATTATGAAAAAATTAACAATCGCGAATCATATAACACGTTATGTATCCTTTGCAACACGCATGGAAAGAGAACAAAATCTTCCATATAATGTTATGATATAGTAAAAAAAATCAAAACCTTGTGGATATATTGAGCGGCAAGTAGACAATTTGTTCAATGCGGCTCACTGCAAGGCACGATAACCTTGATACAAATGGGAGTACCTGTTATTACGCATATGTATACGAAATTTGATGGGAAACTTGGTATATGTGAGTACCTGGTATTGTGGCAATTCTAGGTTGAATGCAAATGGGAGTTTGAGGTAATGATGATATTTCATTACTTGATATTCTTGATATTGTCAATATTAGTATCTGTACTACTATTGTTTTGATACCATAATCAATCATTAACTAACAACATAAAATTTAAACAATTGCGCAAAGAAGTTGTTAGCATGTCTTCCCAACCAGACATGCACCTAAACTGGCCCGTTTCAACCCATATTAAAATGACACACTTCAACCCGAATTGATCTAGACCTGTGATGGATTACTCGTAAAGGTCAAATCAAGGGCCCTAAGAAACATTATCTCTTATAATGATAGACATACCATGATCTTGATATAACTCAATCATACTGGTCGTAGTAAAGTAAAACATATCTTTTCTATATCGCTTTCTTAAACATCCCAAATCACTTGCAAAGATGAAGCATAGTATATTTATACAATCATGCTGATGCTGTCGATGAATCCCTGGTCTGCTCCATGTCTTACGATTCCTTTAATGATAATATACTTACCATGCCTCTTTCCTTGTTGTTAAATAACAGCAACAATTACATAACGCAATTATTCGAAAAATATAACTGCGTGCATAAAAATTATATAGGAAAGGAACATGGAACTTCACAATATCAACATAACAACTCATGAAATTAAGAACATACGTAACAGATAATATTATTAAATATAGAAGACATGATATCCAACTTTACCTTAAGGTTACGAAAATCCAAGATATCCATATTCCATACGATCCATTATGTCATTTAATCTACCCGGTGTGCCTATTAACAAAGTAGCTCCTTCTTCTTCTATTTTTCTCTTTGTTCAACTGTAACAACAAAGACATTAATTAACAACAAATAAAAAAAGAAAAAAGAGACCATACATATAATAGATCAATGTACGTAGGGTAAATTACTTTTTGTTTTTCCTTTATAATAATCTAATATAGCCTCATATTTTTGTTAACCGAATGATATTAGGGTTTTGAATAAAAAAAAAAAAAAAAAAAAAAAAAAAAAAAAAAGAGATGATATAATGAATGAATCGTATTAGGGTTTTGAGATTATTGTCAACCAATTAGATGCATAATCTATTCCTTAAATATAGCTTAACAATATCAATTTTTTAAGCATGACTTAGTTAGTTTGCATTGTAAATAACAAAAAAATGGCTTGGTCTAGTGGTTGAGGCATTTGTATGTTGATTAAATGACCCAGGGTTGAATCTTGCAAAGGACAATTTTTTTTTAAAATTTAATCCGAATTTGATACATTAAATATACGAATTTAATTAAAAAAAATTTTGAATTGCTTACATGGCGACAATGTGTGATGACATGGCTGATAATGAATTACTGGGCATTGACTGGGCAATGAGTTGGCATATTCTTCAAATGCCTGTTATATATAATGTATATATATATATATATATATATATATATATATATATATATATATATATATATATATATATATATATATATATATAAAGATCAATCTTAAAGTTGTAAAAATAATATCCAACTAAAATCTGACAAGTGACACTCTCGCTAAAATAAAATAAAATTTTTTATTGAGTACAACTAAAATTGTTAAAGTTTCGATGGTTTTCTTTTTTAAATGGACGAAACCAAGGTGATACACTTTGATTCGTCATGTAATGTATCAGGTTAAGGTGATACACTTTGATTCGACATGTAAATTTATAGTTGTATATCACTAATCCAAACTCATGTATCAGTTGGTTATTAGTTGCTAAAATGTTAATTCGTATTAATACCTTATTTTTTGTGTATTATTGCCAATATAATTATTTATAAAATGGTTTATGTGATTGTTTAGACTAGAAGCTTGTTATGACTTATGTGTAACGAGTATGGATTAAAAAAATCAATAAATGCAAACGTTACAAATATAACAATAACTTAGTTCATGGAGCATTTATGAAACTTAATCACTAAATTGTAATATACTAGCAGGATCCCCGCACGAGGCAGCTGCGGGCACCCTGTAATTTAATTTTTACGGCTAATAATATATTTTATTTGTACGTTTTTTGGCAATAGCTTTACTGATTAGTTTTTTATAGCAAAAGTTTGATGAAATTTTGCTTAGTTTGTATTATTTTATTTATTATTATTATTATTATTATTATTTTGTTTAGTAGTTTGCTTGGTTTTAGAATATGTGAACATATTTTAGTTTATTATGTTCTTTTGACAATAAATTTACGAATATCAAAAATTTCGTTTAGCTCGTGTCCGTTCTGGCTCGAGCCCGTTTGACCTGTGCCCGTTCGGGCTCGAGCCCATTTGGCCCATTGCCCGTTCGGGATTGAATATTTGTATAACATGCTTTATTTAATGTGGGAATTGTGTGTAAGTTGGTTGTACAATATGCTTGATAATTTGTATTTCTTATGTAAGTGGTGTTTTAATAAGTGTATTAATTATATTTATTGACCAGTTAATTAATTGTATTTAATGTACATAATGATTTATTTATTGTATTTAATGTAAGTATTAATTTTATGTTAGAATTAAATATGAGGGGAATTTCTATAAGTAACATTAGTTGTTGTACTTATAGCATTAGAAGTTGTATTGCTTAATTTTAAGTATTTCTATTAATAGTAGGCGTTCATGCTTTATAAAATAGTATGATATGATTGTTACTTTTAATGTATATTTTATTTTATTTTTCACTTATTTTAATGTATTTTTTTATGGATGAAAATTTTATATTTTTATTTTAGTTAAATGTGTTGTTTTATTTAAATAAGTAAAAAAATATAAACAAAATATATGTGATGTTCAAGAGGCGAAAAAATGTTGATGTGGCTATTGCATGTTATTTTTCATTAAGAGAAGAGTTATATTAAATTCCAAACTTTTCTTACATATGATGGGACTCATCCCACCATCCATCTAAAAAAAATCGATTAAAAACATTTTAATATTTCACCAATTTTTATAATTTAAATATCTCTTAAACCGCTAATCGTTAAGCGAAAATAATTACACCATCGCGACGAGCATTTAATTATTTTTCTATATACGGCCACTTTGATATACTTTCGACAAAAAAAAAAATCGTTTTTTCACGTTTTTTTTCGTGGCCGAAAAAATCATATATGATATTAAATATCATATATGATATATCATATGTGATTTTTTCGTTTAACGATTAACGGTTTGAAATATATTAATATTTGAAAAAAAAATGATGAAAGTGGGTTTTTTAAATTGTTGAGATTAATCTCATCCATTAGATATATCATATATGTTATATCATATATGATAGATCATATGTGATTTTTTCGTTTAACGATTAACGGTTTGAAAGATATTAAATATTAATATTTGAAAAAAAAGGATGAAAGTGGGTTTTTTAAATTGTTGAGATTAATCTCATCCATTAGATCAAATAAAGATGGAGGGAGGATAAAAAGTTTGGTGATTTGTTTCATTAAATGTATTAAGAAGCTTTTATTGTTATTTCAGCGTATCTAGCAAATTCCCGCTCGTAAGCTTGAACTTTCAGGGTGGCTCTTCAATGCATATAAGACCTCAGGATTACCTTCTTCAAGACAATTCAAAGGTAAGTTATATGACATCATGCTAATTGACTATAGTAAGTTATCTTGTTCTTACTGATTTGAATTTTGGCTTAGCTTATTCTAATGAACAAAAGTGTTTGTAGGGTGGTGCTTGGTGCCTTGGGTTTCAGCAGACTCAAGGAATAACAATTTTAGGAGGTATAAATTATAATCATGGAAACTGAAATTCCCTTCAAGTTATTGACTACTTTTCACATATGTTGATATTTGTTTATTTTACTTGATGACACAGACCTTGTTCTTAAGGACAAGATTATCGTTTATGACTTGGGTGGTCAACGTCTCGGTTGGTCTGATTATAATTGTAAGTTCTCTTCACTTTCGACAATTTGTTACAGAGTAATGCAAAAGAATCAATCAGAAAAACCTGTTTATCTAAACCTAAAAAACTAGTTATTCTGAATGTAGTTATAATCATGTTCTCAGGCTCATTGTCTGTAAATGTCTCTTCAACCTCAAGTCGGGGCAGAGGAGCAACATTTCATTTCCAAGGCATTAACATTTAGTAGTTTATAACCATTTAATAGTTCATTTTCTCACTTCTCTCTCTTGAATTAAGTTATTTATCATTAGGATGGTAGAAACATGTTTGCCTCATATCTTTCACTAAGAAAATGATAAGGAGTTTTAGGAGACACTGTTTTGAAGTATGTTCGTGGGTCATTTATCAGATATTGTAACAATAAAAAACTTCATTATAGTTGGTGTTAAGAAAATAGTATAATCATATTCATGCAAAACGTTGTTAACCAGCAACACAAACCAGTCCACATGCTATAGTATGATCATATCCGTCAGAGACGGAGACAGTAGGGGAGCCAGGAGGTGCTCGGCCCCCTCCAACACACCCAATCATTTTGCTATTTACCTTATAAACTATAGGCAAATGACCCCTTAACCTTTAGTTAAATTACTTTGTTAGCTCGAGAAAAAAATTTCGGCCCTCTTATTCCTAATTCCTGGCTCCGTCCCTGATATCCGTCATTTAATAAGGTTGCCAATTCAAGCATAAAGATATAAAAAAAAGCCAAGATCGATTAAAACTTTAACGATCGTAGTAACAGAGGTCTCAAGAACGACTCTAGATAGAATTAAAACAGTAACATATATCTTCTACTAGACCAAACATTCTACTAAAATTCGTGAACTAATAAGAAAATGATCTTTATGTATCAAGATCTTGCAGTATGAGATCACATTTCATCTGATCGTGTCATTTCTTTTTACCTTTGCCCTTTTTACCCTTCTTTCCTTTGCTGTTTTTCCCTTTGTTGTTGTTGCCTTTTTTATTGTCACTTTTGGTGTTGTCATCTTTGCCTTTCTTGTTTTTCGCTTCCTGAGTGTTACCACCACTGGTTTGTTTTTCTAACATCGGTTCCATCTGTAATGTGTCTCCTGTTTCCTCATGATCTTGATTCTTCTTCTCACCTGTTTCTTCAACTTGAGTGGTGGTGCTACTCTCTGGCACTACCATTTGCCCAGCCTTCGACTCCTGACTCATGGCCGACATACCGTTTTAAGAAATCATCTATCTTTGGCCCATTACTTTGCAGCCAATCAATAGCCACTTCCATCCTCTGCATGATATCTGGAATCTCTGCTTCTTGTCGACTGTAAAACATCCAAACACCAAAAACTTCTTTAAAACGGTTCTAAAACATTCAAAAAAAAAATTGCAAATCTAACCTTGCAGCAAACAGGTTTGAAAGCGAACGCAATTGATGCGTGGGAATTGCACCAGGCTTTACCTCTCGAGGGATCTCGAGAAGCTTACAACCCCCACTAGGCAGTGTACCTGATCGTTATAGTATAGTGTAGTGACAAGTACCAGGGGATTGATCGTTCAACTCAGGAATAGTGTCGCTAGGATTAGAAAGCCTAAAAACTAGGTCTAGAGGTGAGGGATGATTCTTTTTGTATTTTTATATTTTTATAAAAGCAAGTAAAAATCTAGGTTTTGGAATAGTGGGCGGAATTAGTTGCTAGTCAACTAACCCACGAACTACAGATGCAATCAAAATAAAATAACAGAAATGTAAATTAAACTAATTACTAATGTGGTGTGAACAATAGATGGGAGAATTGTGTTTACTTAGGTTTCTCTACTCCCTAGATATCTTTTACATGTTAATTGTTTGTTACAGTTGCGTGGATGACGGGTTATATTCCTTAATACCAGTCGTGGGGTGGCGTACTTACTTCCCCAACTCTATAAGCTCCTACTTCACTCCTATGTCGAGCCTGCAAGAAGCTCCTAACATGGGATCACTAGAATTCGCTCATGCATTAAATACAACCATAAAAACCTAGTACACATCGGTTCATGTTTCTTAAGACGTTCAAGCAAGTTACATAATGGAGATCTGCCAATTTTCTTAAGCCTAATATTGAAATCATTCATCCATTACAACTATAAACAAGCAATCAACCTATAATCAACATCTAGGTTTCATTACATCTAACAAACACACAAGAGATCTAGCCTAACATGTTAAAATTAAGACAAGCGTAAGATATATTCAAAGAACACATAGACATATTGAATGAATTGAAAGGATACTTATCTCAACTGAACATAAAGGGTTTCAAGGGGTGAAAACCCTTGAAAATACTGTAAAAGTCGTGTTAGGGTTTATTAAGTTCGACCCTAAAATTCTTCTCTCTTTAGAATGAAAATTACAAAAACTATATATAGATTTAATAAGGTGACGGCGTCAAGAAGAAACTTCTGATGCCGTCTACCCGCCGCCCATAAAATTCTCGGACTGCCTAGGTCCAGATCTGACGCCGTTATGTGTAATCATGTTCTGGGCCGTCACCACTTTTACTCTTGACGGCCTTGTCTTGACGCCGTCACGTTTCCTCTGGGCCGTCATATTTTTTGCTCCTGACGCCGTCATAAATTTGCTCTTGACACCGTCAGGTACTGTTGAGCTATAGACCTTGATAGATCTTCTTGAGCACTCTAGAATCATTAGTAATGTCATTGTAATCAATAACACACTAATAGACAATCTCTGCAACTTGTATTTATAAAGCGAAAACAAAACACAAGCTTGATACTAAGAACTCTTGATCCTCTATGGATCTTTTAATTATAATAAGAATTCTCTAAAAGGTTATTCAATACATGAACCGTGTGTTCCTTTTATACTCAAGGAACCCTAAACCGTTTCTCAAGAAACGTATACTCTAAAACTTCTAAAAGATATGCATTATCACTTCCTAAATAAACTCATGCATATCCAAACTACATTACATAAAACACGGAAATACTATATCCGCAGAAACTAATAATGCTGAACTATGTCTTCAGCAGATACACTGCTTCAGCAGAAACCAACTCTTCAGCAGGAACCTTTCAGCAGAAACAGCAGCAGAATTCTTACTTCACAGAATTCCCAACAATCCTCCCCTAATCTTGAATTTGACCTAGTTAAGTTCAAGATTCTTGATAGATCTTTAAAGTAATATACCAAGAGGATTGTAATAAAATAGCACCAGCAAAGAAGTATCATCAGCATAATCTCTATGATCAGCATATACTTGAAAGCTCCATTCTTTGCAGCAACAAATGACTAGATGTACATCAAAACAAATTAGTTTCATACTATTCTCATCACTTCCAGGTGTGTTAACTCCTGTGAGAGGTGAATCATTGAAAATAATGGATTTGATGTCTCTTTACCAATAGCCATCACTACTGGAGTAGCCAAGTGTTCAAAGGTACACTGATAACCACATGATTTTTAGCAAATCATCAGCTATAAACGGATTTGAGATGTCTTTACCTGTAGCCGTTTGCTCAGGACTAGCCAATTATCTTGATGAAAATCATCTTGGTTAACTGATTACCAAATATGGTTTTCCACTGCCTTTACCACAAGCCATATACATGTGGGCTAGCCAATTATTCAGAATCCATAAAGGAAAAATCCATGGTCAATTGACAACCATTTCAACTACTCAGCAACAAAGCATGGGTGAGTTGAAAACCCTATGGTTTTGAGCAAACCATTACAGCTATCAACAGATTTGACATGTCTTTACCAAAGCTGTACCCTTTGGACTAGCCAACTTTATGATGGAAGAGTCAACATCAGGTAAGTTGATAACCAAACCTGCAGACAAATACTATACATCAATATGTTAGTTTTTTTTTTTTTTTTTTTTTTTTTTTTTTTTTGATACAATAATAAAATAAATATACAACATAAGATATCTACTCAGATACTGCTCTAGAAGTCTTAATCCTTTGTTTGAAAACCTTCACCAAAGATTCAGCAAACAATCTTGTATTACCAGCTGGATCAGGAGGAATTTCCAACTTCTGTTGCAACATTTTCTCCATCAATGATACCTTCAGAGGATATTTGTTGGTAATATCCATGATAATCCTCAGACCATTGGTAGTTTCCAGCACATGCACATAAGACATATGATAGAACTTCCAACTCTGAACTTTCCATTGCTGATTGTTCTTCCAGATATCATAACTTACACCAGTAGGAGTAGAAGAATCAAACAACACTTGAAGATCACCCAACAAATACAATCCAGAACCTTCAGGAGTATGAGTGGCATAATACGTAGTAACCAACTCATATAGAGTGACCAAATCTTGATAATTTACAAGATGAAGAATCTGCTGAAGAAAAGCAAAGGAGATAGATGTCTTATCCAATCTATAAATAGTATTGATTTGACCATCTTTACTTAACTCCCAACTCACCAGAACAACTCTAGTTCCTTCTGGCCAGTCATCAGATGATCCTTCCCTTATAAATGAAGCATCAGAATCATTCACATTAATTAGACTTTGTTTTGAATGTGATGATCCTACTTTAGCCATTCTCTTTCCTCTTCTTCCTGGAACATAAATAGCATCATGAACTGCTACTTCAGCAGAATCACCTTCTGCATCTTCAGTATCCACTGATGGAGTATCCAATTGGTCATCAGCAGAATCTGCAGAAGATTCAAGTGCAGCAGAGGCATATTGTTCATCCATAGCCTTCCTGATTTGTTTGTTTCTAGCAGCTTGAATTTCAACTTCTCTTGTCTTCAGTTCATGAAATCTAGCAAGCTCAGCCCTTTGTTCAGCTTCTTGATCTTCAGTCAACTTCCTAGCAGTTTCTTCACCTAATCTTTCCAGCTCCAATTGTCTCCTAGTTCTCTTCCTAGTTGGAGCATCTGATGTTGTCACTTTAGCTTTACCTTTATTCATAGAAACATCAACACCAGCAGAAGTAGCAGGTAAAGATACTTGTGCAGCAGCAATATGAATATTCTCAGATGAATGATCAACAACATTTAGAAGTGGAATATTCTTTGAAGCATCCATTCCAGCTTTAGCATTCATAGTTTTGATCCTATTATAAATCTCAACTAGTTTGTCAAATGGAAGTCCCCATACTTGTTTCTTAGACCAAGCAGAATTAAATAATGAGCTGCTCTGATTTTTCACATATGTTCTCATATACTCTGTTTGCTGTGCTTGAGTCATGGGTTTTTCCCTTTTTGCTTTAGCTTTTAGTTCATCAGCTGCCTTCTTCCTCATCTTTAACATTTTCACAATCTCAGATTCATAATCTTGTTCCCCTACTCTCTTTCCAATAAGATCAGTAGTTACATTAGGATTAGCAAGTATCTGTTTTCCAATCATCTGCCAATCTGACTCATCAAACTCTAGAACTGCTGCATCCAATTCCCTTTGTCTTGCAATGGGTAAGGTAGAAACATATCTTTGAGTCTCAGAATCTAATTCTGCATCAAACCTAGCTTGTACTTCCTCAGCTAGATTTGCACTCTTCATATAATTTTCCCATTCTTGTAATAATTTACCTTGACTAGCTCTATCTTCAGCAGTTACAAGCTCATCCAAATCATCATGAGGAACATTAGCTGCATCAACATCATCAGTAGACACATGCACATCTGCCATAGGTTCATCATGTACATCTTGAACCTCTTTATCAGTAGAAACTTGTATATTCTCAGATGAAGGATGAACAGGAGAATTCAAGTATTCTTTCCCAGCTACAAAATATGTTTCTCCTGATGTATTCCCTTTGTCAGCAGATTGATCAGCAGTAATCCTTCTTAATGATTGTTTCTCCTAAAGTATATCCACAGCTTCAGTCATCAGCACATCATTATCACTACCAGATACTTTTGAAGCTTCAGCAGTTTGTCTTGCCAAATACTGTCTTGTACTTCTTCTTTGAACTAGTATTATTGGTTTAGATTGAGGTGCTGCAGCAGCTTTAGGAGGAACAACATGAGACTGTCTAGCAACTTCAGCTAGAATCTCAAGAGAATCCAAATTTGCCTCCTTTGCTACTTCAGTAGAGTCCAATCCATCTTTGCTTTGCTTCTGCTGACTTAACTGTGTCTCCAAATCTTGGACTTTGCTTTTCAGACTTTGAATTTCATTACCAAGAGTAGTCTTGGTCTCAGCAAGTTCTTTCTGGAGATCTTCAGTCATTTTCATGTATCTGTTAAGAGAATCATATACAAAAGTGAGAGTAAGAGGGTCCTTAGCTCTACCAGCAGATTGCTCAGTGGTATGTGGAGCTTCATTGAACCCAGCAGGAGAAACAGACTCATGTACAACATTAGGAGAACCTACATTAATTTGCTCTCCCAAAGGACTAGGTGAAAGTAGTCTAGTATGATCAGGTTCAAGAGTCTGTAAGTCATCTTCAAACTCATGAATTTGCTCAGTTGGAGCATCCTGAACTGGTGAGATGGTAGGGCTAGGTGACATTTGTACAGGGGTAGGTGGTGGTAAGTCAGTAGAATCAGGTACAGGTTCAGCAGTTGTAGCTGGCGCTTCCTCCATTACCACTGAAGGATTACCATCAGCAGCAACACCAGAAGATGATGGATTACCATCATCAGCAGCATTAGAAGCAGGCACATTACCTGCATCATCCCCCTCAACTACATTAGCATTGCCTTGTGGCAACATTGCTTCCAACATAGGGTAATGTTCCCCAGCATAATTAGTTTTCATTGAGGCAAACAACTTAGAACCTAGACTTTTAATGGGTATATGGGTCATATCTTCAGTGGTTATGTCTAAGATTATCTGTAAGAATCTAGGGTACATTAAAAACTTATGCTTTTCCTTATCTATATTTTCTAGCATATTTTCAAAAATAAACTTAGAAAAATTATAAGTTTCACCCTTAGAAAGACAAACAATACCACAACCCAATTGCAGAGAGAGCTGATTCCATCCACCACACTTGTTGCTCATACATTGAAGCAGCAGATGCACCAAATACCTCCACTTAGGACAAAATTGATTCTTGTGCCACTTGGATGTATCAGTACTTTGATATCCAGCTTCTCTTAGCCCAGCAAGAATCTCTGCAATGTTGGAATGATACACACCATTTTCATCATCCAACTGAAGCTTTGCCCTTATCAACCCTTCTGTCACCACATATTCTACACCATCTATTACAGCTACAATCTCAGTAGCAGATCTCTTAGTAGCAGATGCCCAAAATTGTTTCACCAAGGATTCACACACCAAATTGGGACAACAAGTCAAAGCATAATGAATCTTCGACCTTTGTAGAAATTCCACCATCAAATCAAATTCTTCATGTCCCTTCTTTGTTGTTAGAATAGCGTATTTGTTATGATCGTCCTTAAATTCAAGTTGAGCCATTTAACTGAATGTGTGTGAGAATGTTATGAATTACTCCAAAGAATAATGGGTTTATTTGAAGTGATAAGCGAATAATTTTGATTTGAAAAGATATGCAGAGTGAGTTAAATTTGGAAGTTCCCCAATCGTGGTCAAAATTATCGGAACAACTTATTGACCAAGTCTGACAAAACTTCTAATTTAAAAATTAACCCTTCAGCAGCAATGAAAGTCAAACCTGCTGAAGCATAGTCAACTATCAGCAGAATCAACCAAAGGTAAAAATATCTTCGGTCAATATCTTGATTTTACTGTGCCACCCAACTCGCATTAAATATCGTAACTCCTAAAATTAGCTTATTTAATCACCTCAAGTCACACATCTCATTCATCAAATTTCCCAAATTATCTTACAAACCCTAACTTCTATTAACCCCAATTCACCATTCAAAACATGTCTTCACACCCAGAAACCTCAGATTCAAATTCCTCTTCTCCATCATCAGAAGAAGATATACCACCATATCCATGGGGGTTTGAAGGTTCTGACTTTGAAATAGCATTGAAGAACCGATGGGATGCACAAGAAAGACAACGGAATGCTCATTTGAAGGGTGAACCAAGCAATGCACCCAATCCTGCTGAGAGAGAGCTTGTCTCTCCCTTCATCTATACCTCTGATGAAGACTCTTCAGAGGAAGAACATGAAGATCCATCCTTTCTCCCTCCTTCCACACCAGAGAGACCCCAACCAAGATCAAGTACTAGGGATCCATCTCCTCCAACATCACAAAATTTGGTGTTGGATCTTCCTGCTCCAGGACCTGGTCTTCCACATCAAGAACATATTGGATAGAGCAAGAGTTCTGAGATCATACGTAAGGGAAAGGAGAAGCAGAAGTAGGTGATTGAGGAATGTAACCATGAGGCAAAGTTCTTGAGTATTCTCTTGACTTTAATTCATGAGCATCTTCCCAGTCTTCCTTCTCTTCTTTTTCCATTTTCATCTTCAGCTTCTTCATTGTACTTGTCATAGCCTCAAGTATTTTTGTAATAAGTGATAGAAGCTAGTAGTACTGAATTAGTCAATAGTTTAGGAATGGTCATTGTATCTCAGTTGCAACATTGAATGTAAGCTGTAACATGTTTCTATGAATGAATGAAAAGATCTTAGTTGAATTTCTCCATTGTGTAAGACCTTCAGCATGTTTCAATTGATCAGTAGAAACCATGTTCAGCATATCGACCACATTCCTTTGACTTTAGCTCTTGGTGACATTAATCATGGAACTTTCATTCTTAAAACATCTGTAAAACAATCATCAAACAAGCAAATACACCAAACAACTTGCACAACTGTTAGAGGGTTAGTGTTACTACTTGTTAAAAACTCAGAAATTATGCAACATATACAAATATTACAAAGTTTACAGTCATCATCCTCCCCTGAGGCATATGCCTCCCCTGAGGCTTATGCCTCCCCTTAAACTTTGTAGTTAAGGGTTTAACATTCCAATATGGACCACCAAATATTGAAACCTTGGTCCATCAAATGCCTTGGTTAATAAATCTGCCACATTTTCATCTGTGTGAATTTTGACCACTTTAACCAAATGTTTCTCATAAGCATCCCTTATAAAGTGATGTCTGATTTCAATATGTTTGGTTCTATTATGAAAAACTGGATTTTTAACAATGCAAATGGTACTTTGATTGTCAATGAAAATGGTAGTATTCATGAAGTTATACCCATAATCCAGTAATTGATTCTGAATCCATAGAACCTGTCCACAACAATTGGCAGCAGCAACATACTCTGCCTCAGTAGTAGAGGTAGCAACTATGGTCTGTTTCTTGCATTGCCAAGAAATCAGTCTTCTTCCAAGAAATTGACAACCTCCAGTTGTGGATCTTCTATCCAAATTGGCACCAGCATAGTCACTATCACTATAAGCTGCTAGCTGAAATGGAGACTCTTTGGGATACCAAAGACCTAAGTGTGGTTGGCCTTTAAGATACTTAAAAATCTTCTTGACAGCATTCATATGAGAGGTAAGTGGAGTGACTTGGTGTCTAGAACATGCACTCACAGCAAATGTAATATCAGGTCTTGAGGCAGTCAAGTACATCAAAGAACCAATCATAGACCTGTATAAATGAACATTCACAGGAAGATCAGGAGTAAGATTGTTCTTTGGTTTGGGAGCCTCATATGGAGTTGTGGCAGTCCTGACATTTTCCATAGCAAACTTGGACAACATATCTTTTACATATTTCTCCTGATGTATAAATATACCATCAGGTTTCTGCTGAACTTGCAAACCCAGAAAGAAAGTGAGTTCTCCCATGGCACTCATCTGAAATTCTCCCTTCATCAAATCCTCAAACTCTCTACACCAGGCTTCTTTGGTAGAACCAAAGATAATATCATCCACATATACCTGCACAAGAATAATATCCCTAGAATCTTTCTTGAGAAATAAAGTCTTGTCAATGGCACCTCCTCTGTAGCCATTCTTCAGCAGAAATGTGGAGAGTCTAGCATACCAAGCTCTGGGAGCTTGATGTAGTCCATAGAGAGCTTTGACAACTTTGTACACATACTCAGGGTGATCAGGGTCTTCAAATCCCTTGGGTTGAGTCACATAAACCTCCTCTTTAATCTCTCCATACAAGAAAGCACCTTTGACATCCATCTGATAAACCATAAAGCCCATATAAGAGGCATAGGCCAAAAATATCCTTATAGCTTCAACTCTGGCCACTGGTGCAAAGACCTCATCATAGTCAATGCCTTCCTCTTGTCTAAAACCTTGAGCCACTAGTCTTGCTTTGTTCTTCACCACAATACCCCTGGCATCTCTTTTATTCTTCAAAATCCATTTTGTCCCAATGGCATATTTCCCATCAGGAAGAGGAACTAGAATCCAAACCTGCTGATTCTTAAATTGCAGCATCTCCTCTTGCATTGCCTCAAGCCAGCTTGAATCAGCCAGTGCTTGAGGAACACTAGTTGGTTCAATCTGAGAAAGAAAGCATGCAAACAAACAATGTTTGAAATCTGTGTGATTGTTCCTCTTTTGATTGTAGACATCAGAGATAAAAGCAACTTCTCCATATTTTGTATTCTTGACAGTGCTTCTAGTTCGAACAGGGTCTTTAGGATCACCAATAATCTTGGATAGGGGATGAGCATTGTGAATCCTTTTGGTAGCAGTGGGTGGAACATCAATGTTGGCATCAATGTTGGTGAGTGTAGGCTCAAACTCAGTGTCATAAGAAGCTGAGTTAAACAAGCCAGGCTTTGGTTGATAATTGCCAAGGTCAGAAGGACTAGGAAATCTGGTAAAGGGCTTATCAAAATCTGCAGAGACTTCAGTAGAAATGGGAGAGTGTACATCAGCAGAATCAGCATCTTTGACATTATCAGTGGGAAGAGGTGTGCCTTCAGCAGTATCTTTATTTCCACTGACTGCTTGTGCTGACTGATGTAGGATAGCCTCAGTCTCTTGTGTAATCGTATCATTGAGTTTCTGAGCTTCCTTAGTAGCAGCATGTTCCTGCTTCTGCAATCTTGCAAGATCTTCTGCATAATGTGACTCATCCTCTGGTTCAGCAGTAGAGTGATTACCTACAAAATGGTTAGGTGGAAAAGATGGTACAACAAAAGTATTCTCTTCTGGCTCAGACTCACATTCTGAGTCATCATCCATGGAACCTGCAGGATTAGAACTTGAATCTTTGGTACCTGCATCAGGATTAGAAGCATGCCTAGAATAACCCAAATGGTCAGTCAAATAGTCTAGGTCAAAATACCAAGAATGGCCTTGTCCCTGAATATTAGGTTGATCTTCAAGAAATCTCATATTAAGGGTCTCTTCAATCTTTTTAGCATTCAGATTATAAACCCTATAGGCCTTGCTATGAGCTGAATACCCAACTATATATCCCTCATCAGCTTTCCCATCAAATTTACCCAGTATATCAGCAGTATTCAGAATAGTCACCTTGCATCCAAAAGGCTTAAGGTAATGGATGTGTGGAACTTTCTCAGTGAGAAGTTCATAAGGTGTCTTGATATGAAGTCTAGTGATGGATACCCTGTTCAAGACATGACATGCAGTACTGACTGCTTCAGTCCAAAACATGGTGGGTAGTTTGGAGTCTGCAAGCATTGATCTTGCGGCCTCAATGAGGGTTCTATTTTTCCTTTCAGCAACCCCATTTTGTTGTGGAGTTCTTGGAGTACTATAGTCCCTTCTAATCCCTTTAGACTTACAGAATTCTATGAAGACAACATTTTTGAATTCTGTACCATTGTCACACCTAATTCCTTTCACCTTTTTATTCAGCTGATTCTCAACTAAGATAATGAATTCTTTCAGAATTGGAGTTGTTTCATCCTTAGTTTTGAGAAAGAACACCCAGCAAAACCTGCTATAATCATCTGTAATAACCAGGCAGAAGTACTTGTGATCAATACTTCTAATGGGGGTTGGACCAAAGAGATCCATGTGCAGCAACTGAAGAGGTTCTGAAATGGAGCTCACTGCTTGGACTGTTTTGTAAGAGGCTCTGTGTTGTTTTCCCTTGTTGCAAGCAATACAATTGTGTTCATTGGTGAAGAGTTTAGAAGGAAGGCCCTTAACAAGACCAAGTTTTGATAACTTGTTGATGGTCTTGTAATTCACATGTGCCATTCTTCTATGCCATTTATTAGATTCATCCAGGGAAGCTTTGGCAACCAAACATGTTAGATCACCTTCAGGCTGAACATCATTCAGATTGAATGTGTATAGGTTGAAGGTTCTAGGAACTCTCAGCAATATAGTTGTGTCTTCTGGGAGTTTGAAGTCCTTGGGAAGTACAAGACACTCATCTTCAGAGAAGAAAACCTTATGCTTAGTATCACAAATTTGTGATACTGAGATAAGATTAAAATTCCCCAGTTCCTTTACATAGTAAACATTCTCAAAGTCTAACAATGGTGTCTTTATGGTTCCTTTCCCTGTTATTTTTCCATCTCCACCACCAAAGGTTACAGTGCCTCCTCCTTCAATGGGCTCAAAGTCATGCATCTTATCCTTGTTCCCTAACATACTTCTAGAAAAACCACTATCAACAATACCAACTTCAGTACTTTTCAAAGGATGTTCCTACAACAACAACAAAATATACAAAGTTAGTACACATTGGAGACTCAAGTCATTGCTGACTTGAGCCTGCCTTGTGGATCATTAGTAACTGGCCATGTAGATGTTTTAGATCCACCATTGTTGTTGGGCCTGTAATGCATATTAGGTCCCTTCTTAGTCCAAGAACAACCTGCTGAGGGCTTCACATCAGTATTCCATTTCCCACCACCATTACACATTGAGTCAAAGTGATTAGGCCAATAACTATTATAAAAGAAAGAACTAGTGGGTCGAACATATGGTCTAGTACTGGTTCTTCTCCATGAAAGATGAGATTCAGCAGAATTAGGTTTCTGCTGATGTGGAACAAAAGATGGTATTTCACTAACATTCTTCCACATTTGCCTAGTTTTCCTTTGACTAACACATGCACCCATTCTTTGCTCATGATATGTACAATCCTTAATCAAGTGATATTTACTTCCACACACAAAACACTTCTTCCTTTTAGAAGATTTAGGTAAACCAAAAGAATTTCCATAACATGAAAAAGTATTCAAATCACCATGACAAACAGAATTGTTCTTAACAAAGCCAAAATTATTATGCAAAGAATTGAAAAATAAGTCTTCAGTAGAAACTGTCTTGTGATCAGCAGCAACTCTAGAAGGCTTGTGGGGAGTCTTGGGTGATGTCTTTGATGTGGTCTTGGGAGTGGTCTTGGGCATGGTCTTGGGCAGGTCCGACTTCTCACTTGAATCACAGCTAGCAAATGAGGTAGACCCTTCATCAGAAGACTTGTCACTGTTACAACAAGAGACAAAGTCATTAGATTTCACAATAGGGTCTTGCAAGTCAGTTGACTTTTTGCCATATAAATGATGTGATCCATCAAAGTCAACAGGTTTGGACAAGTCTATAGGCATGTGTTCTCCTCGAATAGGTCCAGGTACAGCATTCAATCCCCCTTCCTTAACATATTTTACAGGTTTTTGAAATTCTAGGAGAGGTTCAGGGTCAAAAACACTAGATATATCAGGGTAAGTTAATTCCTCTGGATCTATATATTTATCGTACCCTAATGCTCTTCTAGACCTAACAGATTGAGAACTATCAAGTAATTTTTCTAAATTTGAAGCCCCTTTCTGCCATTTCATACGACCAGCTATCTCTTTATCTAATTTAGCTTGTAACTCTTGTTTTTCTTTTTCTAAATCAGACTTCTCCTTTTCAGTACGTTTTAATTCTATCTTAGCAACATCTAAGTCACTTTCTAGAACTCTTATTTTTTCATCATATTTAACTTGATTCTTTTGAAACCAGACTTTTTGTTTCTCTAATGTTTTTAAAGCCATTTTATAAGACTCTACCTCTATATAACACTCATTGTACTTTGGTTTCAATTCATCAAACTCTTGTTTAAGCTCATTGTACCTTACACTACATCCAAATACACAGTTGTTTACCTGAGAGATTCCCATCAAGGAGACTTGCTCCTTCATGTCTTCTGAAGGTGTGAATGCCAGCAGATTCAATTGTGAAGAAGTAGCAGCTTCCTCTCCAGCAGGTTCATGATCAGCCCAATCAATTTGGTGATCCAGAGTCACCATAGCCTTTGAAGGTACAGTCTTGTTATTCCCTGCTTCCAATGGATAAGAACCATATCTAACTTCATCTCCAGCCTTTCTATCTTTGCATTCCCTTGAAAAATGTCCCACTTGACCACAAGTGTAGCATTTAACCTTCCTTCTATCAAACCTTGCTGCTTCTTTGCCATTAAAACCAAACTTTCTTCCAGACTTGGCTTCAAACCTTCTGATGTTCATTGAGATCATTGCAAGCTCCCATTTCAAATGCATCTCCTCCATTTCCAATGGATCTACCTGTTCAAAGTCCTCATAAGCAATAAACTGCTGAGGTTCATATTCAGCCACAAATGAATGAATAAGATCCTCCAACACACTACTTGATTTTGATTTAGGAGCAGTTTGATTATAAGTTTGAGACGATGCTCCTGATGAATATGAACTTGAGGCTTGATGCACAGGTTTAGTAGAGGCACCAACAAATGCAGAATGAGTGGATGGACGAATGGGACTTCTAACATCAGGCTCAAGTGATTTAAGCCTATTGTAGAGGTCATCAAAAGACATCATGTCCAACCCACCTTTGGTCTTGAGAGCAATACAAACTTGTAACCAAGATGGTGGTAGAGATCTCAGAAATTTTGAATTGCAGTCTTCATTGTCGGGTCTAGCCTTCAACTGATTGAGTTGACTCAATATTCGATGAAACCTGTCATAACCCTTATGAATACACTCTTCTTCAGATATCTGAAATTCTTGGAACTTTTGCTTCAGCAGAGACTTCTGCAACCTTCTTGATTCCTCATTCCCACCAAATCTTGCTTTAATAGCCATCCAAATATCCTTGGCATCCTCCATAAAATGGAAGTCACCCATATGGTCATCTGGTATAGCTTGGAGCAAAATAGTTCTGACTTTACTCTCCCTCTGCACAGCCAGAATCTCTTCAGCAGTTTTGGGTCCTACAATAGTAACAACTCCATCAGCATCTGTAACATGCTTCTTCAGACTATTCCCTTTCTTAACAACCTCCCACAGATTCCAATCAATGTTTGTGATCCAGTTCTGCATCTTCATGGACCACAGATGATAATCTTCTGCATTCTTCAAATATGGAAACTTAGCATTACTGTTGGATAGATTGAGTTGTTGAAGAGACGTGGTGTTAATGTTCTGGGTTGTATCTACATCATCATCTGATCCAGGCATATTTGTTGATTTGTTTGGATTGTAAAGGTGTAAGATTCGTGATTCTTAGTATGGCAGAGACTCTCTCGAGGCTCTGATACCACTTGTTGAGCTATAGACCTTGATAGATCTTCTTGAGCACTCTAGAATCGTTAGTAATGTCACTGTAATCAATAACACACTAATAGACAATCTCTGCAACTTGTATTTATAAAGCGGAAACAAAACACAAGCTTGATACTAAGAACTCTTGATCCTCTATGGATCTTTTAATTATAATAAGAATTCTCTAAAAGGTTATTCAATACATAAACCGTGTGTTCCTTTTATACTCAAGGAACCCTAAACCGTTTCTCAAGAAACGTATACTTTAAAACTTCTAAAAGATATGCATTATCACTTCCTAAATAAACTCATGCATATCCAAACTACATTACATAAAACACGGAAATACTATATCCGCAGAAACTAATAATGTTGAACTATGTCTTCAGCAGATACACTGCTTCAGCAGAAACCAACTCTTCAGCAGGAACCTTTCAGCAGAAACAGCATCAGAATTCTTACTTCACAGAATTCCCAACAGGTACTGTTCCCAGCAAGAAAAATTAAGACTTTGTCGTTTTCTTCACTTTAATGCTCCAAAAACGTCCAAAATACTTCCTTTTCCAGAATTCACTCCCAAAGTACCTAAAATCACAAAAGGAACGATTTTTAACAATATTTGATCAAATAAATTCAAATTCCGGCTTAAATGGCCCCCTAAAAACGGATCATTTTTCGCCTCATCATATACCCTTACACTTGAGATTTGCTTGTCCTCAAGCAAATGCGCTTTTATTCTAGTCAAAATACAAGTTAGGGGTCATTTAACACTAATATAAAAGTAATTACAACAAATAATCGTTCCACTAAAGACCAAAGACAAGCACGGAGGTCATACACTAGCACCTCACAAATAGTGTTTAGATACTCACATCTCTCGGGTGTAATAAAGTATATATCACAATATGGAAATGGAAAACATCTCTCACTACCTGTCATAGCAAAATAGATTACCATAGGCTTGGGAAAGGATCAAACCTCCACCACATGGCGTAAGCACCTAGGATAAACTATCAAAGAGGTCTTTTAAAGGGTTGTAACGTTAGGTGTAGGGATATGGAATACACAGTTTTGTTGGATATAGGCAATCTTTACTGGTGGGGAGTTAATAATCTTGGTTAATTACATGTACAATGTGGCGTTGCTAAGCCAAGACTAGACTCGACTTAGCTAATAAATGAAAAATAACAAAAACATAAAATGAACATAGAATGAAACGGGATGGTAGTTCTTATGTTTTTTCTCTTTTCTTTTTCTAATTTTTTTTTTTTTTTTTTTTTTTTTTTTTTTTTTTTTTTTTTTTTTGCATACACTCTTACCCTACCATCCAAAATAATACATCATAGGGGATGAACATTCCCCTTACACTTGAATTTTTACATACTTTACAATAACTAATCTAATGACTCGAATTAAGATAATCAAAACACTTGGAGTACTTTTAAGATTAACGCACATATGGGGGTAATAATATGATGTTCTTCCCCATTACTCCATAACATAAGTACTTTACCCATGAGTCCCAATCGTCCCAAAACAATATGTACAAGGATATGACTCGACTTAACAACCATGTATCAATTAGATAATTAACTAAGGGTTTAAACAAATAACAATAATGCACTAAAGATGAGTGCATACACGGAAGGCTAAGGCGATTTGGGTGTACATTTAAGTGGGGTGTAACAAATTCTTCCTTTAAGTAAGATGCTTAAAGTTAGAAACGAAAAGATAAGCTCGGAGGGGTGTACTAGGGGTTTCGTGTACTAAAAATGATACAACGCTAAGGTGTGGGAAAAATTAATTGACTTTACTAGCCAAGTAATATGACTTAAATGGTCAAGTAATTATGATACGGGTTTAACACAAGGGTGATCCTAATGCCTCTTATCATGTAGTAAATCCTACTACACGAATGTAGTCTCACTAGCGGTCTCGGGATGCATCACTAACGCAAGTTCTAGAATCTAAATGCTACCGGTATACTCATAAGCACTAATAGTAAATGCTTTTTCTATCAAATCTAAAGGCAAACCTCACATATTTGGGTGGAAAATTTTTCTGAATGATACGGTTTTGTGCTAGTCATACGACTCCTATCCATGAGACGCTTGCTATGGCTAAAGTTTCACTCCTAAATGTTGCAAAAAAATTTTAAATTTGGCGCTAAAATTACACTAACAAGTATTTCTCATAGTTTTATTACAGACCTAACATCAAACAAACAAACTCAAGTGCAAGTGTATCCTATAAGGTATCATCATTTACCCTCCCTTTACACTTAGGATGAACATTGTCCCCAATGTTCAATTACAGAATGTAAAAGTAAAACAGGTAAAAGAATGAAATCAAATACTCCCCTGATTCGCTCGGTATGGATAGTATGGTAACAAGGTTAGATCTTCCTCCAAGAAAATGAACAATCAAAGCTTCCCTTCCAGAATATATATCATCTTCTTGTCATACATAACCTGTTAAACCTGAGAAAATAAACAAGGCAACCTCGCGTAAAATCGGCGGCAATCTATATATGATAACAAATCCTAGAAAACAAAGTAAGATATAATGCTTTTGGAATGAGTGTTTGCAGATTCCCTGGAGTTTATAAAACTAAAGAATTAACAAAAACTTTAAGACTCCGTTAGAAAAACAAAACTAGCAAAATTTCCAGAATTTTACACGTGACGCCGTCAAAAGTGACCTGCAGAAATTCTTACGTTAAGTTTCCGAAAAATTTCTGGAAAAACTTATGTCCTATTTCCTGGAAAAATCCTGCAAAACATCATTATGACTCGATACAAGCATTTGACTCTAACAAATACGAATATACATGTTCATTTAATATTGCGGAGAATCATGATCAATTTTGTTTCTTAAAAACATATTTGAGGTTTCCCCTTACACTTATCTTTTGCGAAATACCTTTGGATGAAGTTAAGACTAAGCCAAATGACAAAATAAAATATTTTTACCATTTTAGTTTTGAAACATGATCTACCAAGAATAAAAATAAAACATGCATACGGAAACAAATAACAATCAAACCAAATAAAAATCACACAAAGCATGGGTTGCCTCCCAAGAAGCGCTTTTCTTTATTTACGAGTCTAGTAGCTAGACTCAAGGTTATGGGCTACATTTTCCTTTCCCACTTTTGTGTTGACTCAAAACATCTAACCCAATTCTCATCACGCTTGTATTCAGGGCCTAGATTCATGCAACCTGAATAGTATGTTCGCCTCCTCTCACAATAAACATCATCATCAATTCTGTCTTCCTTAACCTCATAAGGTCGAATCTCATCAATTTGTATATTCTTGATGCCTTTTAATTCTTCCTTCATGTGAGGCATCATAAAAGTAATCCTCTCTATCCCATCAGTAAACTGAACTATCCCCTTCTCATGATCACAATACATCTTAGTCTTCTCAACAAAAGGTCGTCCTAGAACCATCTCTCCTAGGTGTGGATCTATAATGCCTCTAACATCTTCAAGGATTACAAAGTCGCATTGATAACTAAAATTTCCTATAAAGATGTGTAACCCTTTTACTCTGCTGACGAAATTACATAGCCTATTAGAGTTGTAAGGGTCTTTTCTAGGGCTTAACCTTTTGTTCATTATCCAGTTGTAGTAGAGCCTAGACATAATATTCATGGGTGCTTTTAAGTCAATGTATGTATGCTCTCTAGACATGTACCCAATCATGCAAGGAATTTTTATGTTCCTAAAGTTATGCCTCCTAATCCATGGTACCTTTCTATATTTTGAGGGGCAGGGGTGTTGTAAAAGAAATATATGGTAACTCAATTCATCAGGGGTTGGAGCGAAGTCTGTAAACTCAATTTTCATTTAAAGAGGCTTAATAAATTGCTTAAATGTGTTGACTTCTCTCTTTCTTATTTTATGCGCTATAAGCGTCTTGCTAACTTCTAAATGGCGATTCTCTAAATCCATAAAGACCAACCTAATACGAACAAAGACACAAAGAAATAAGATAGACTAAAGAAAACTAAAAAAAAAATAATAAAAAAAAATAAAATCTTACTAGAAAGGAATCTAGCAAGTACACCTAATAAAAAGAAATCCTAACCTAGACAATAACTATTCCCTGGGCTGCGGCGCCAAAAACTTGATGCGTTGGAATTGCACCAGGCTTTATCTCTCGAGGGATCTCGAGAAGCTTACAACCCCCACCAGGCAGTGTACCTGATCGTTGTAGTATAGTATAGTGACAAGTACCGGGGGATTGATCATTCAACTCAGGAATATTGTCGCTAGGATTAGAAAGCCTAAAAACTAGGTCTAGAGGTGAGGGATGATTCTTTTTGTATTTTTATATTTTTATAAAAGCAAGTAAAAATATCGGTTTTGGAAGAGTGGGTGGAATTAGTTGCTAGTCAACTAACCCAATAACTACAGATGCAATCAAAATAAAATAACAGAAATGTAAATTAAACTAATTACTAAAGTGGTGTGAACAATAGATGGGAGAATTATGTTTACTTAGGTTTCACTACTCCCTAGATATCTTTTACAGGTTAATTGTTTGTTACAATTGCGTGGATGACGGGTTATATTCCTTAATACCAGTCGTGGGGTGGCGTACTTACTTCCCCAACTCTATAAGCTCCTACTTCACTCCTATGTCGAGCCTACAAGAAGCTCCTAACATGAGATCACTAGAATTCGCTCATGCATTAAATACAACCATAAAAACCTAGTATACATCGGTTCATATTTCTTAAGACTTTTAAGCAAGTTACACAATGGAGATCTGCCGGTTTTCTTAAGCCTAACATTGAAATCATTCATCCATTACAACTATAAACAAGCAATCAACCTATAATCAACATTTAGGTTTCATTACATCTAAGCAAACACACAAGAGATCTAGCCTAACATGTTAAAATTAAGACAAGCGTAAGATATATTCAAACAACACATAGACATATTGAATGAATTGAAAGGATACTTATCTCAATTGAACATGAAGGGTTTCAAGGGGTGAAAACCCTTGAAAATACTGTAAAAGTCGTGTTAGGGTTTATTAAGTTCGACCCTAAAATTCTCCTCTCTTTAGAATGAAAATTACAAAAAATATATATAGATTTACTAAGGTGACGGCGTCAAGAATAAACTTCTGACGCCGTCAACCCGCCGCCCATAAAATTCTCGGACTGCCTAGATCCAGATCTGACGTCATCATGTGTAATCATGTTCTGGGCCGTCACCACTTTTACTCTTGACGGCCTTGTCTTGATCCCGTCATGTTTTCTCTGGGCTGTCATCATTTTTGCTCCTGACGCCGTCATAAAATTGCTCTTGACGCTGTCAGGTACTGTTCCCAGCAAGGAAAATTAAGACTTTGCCGTTTTCTTCACTTTTATGCTCCAAAAACGTCCAAAATGCTTCCTTTTCCAGAATTCACTCCCAAAGTACCTAAAATCACAAAAGGAACGATTTAGGGCAATATTTGATCAAATAAATTCCAATTCCGGCTTAAATGACCCTCTAAAAACGGATCATTTTTCGCCTCATCAGCAATTCACATTATGCGATTTGTACAAGTGTTTTATCTTCTCCAGCACAAGATTTTCCATTCTCAAGGTCAATAGCTAGTGCGTGTATATTTTGATCCAATTCTTTCTGAAATAAAACTTGAAATCAGAATATGTCAGAATTTAGACCAATGCCGTTAAAACTTAATAGACCATGATGCAGTAGATTCATCAAAAAATAAGCTCAGCAACTTTCCCTTCATCCCACTAATATGATCAGATATTTAATCAAAATATTTCCAATTCATTCGTGGTTCCAGCTTGCATACATCCACGGGATTCACACTCAGATTATCATCTAGTAATGTTTTCATAGATGGTGAATCACAAATTGTCTCAACGCCAACATTGTTTGAGGAAGTTTGACAATTTTGTGCAGTTTCTCTTGGAAACAATATGTTCATTATTTCCTCTTCTGATTTCCCAAGGTCCACAAATATAGCACAAGGAGCACGAACTTTGGGACTCACATTTCCCGCACACAAAATCAAGAGAAGATCATCTACACTTTTAAATGCTTGTGCAACCACTTCTGGATTCAAGTTTAAGCAATGACGATTCCTTCTTCTCAATAGACTAGACACAAACTTTTTTGGAAGCAAACTGGCAATGTAGTGCCTCACCGTCAAAAACTCAAGTAGACATTCAGAACAATCTGGTACTTTCATACATATCAAGGCCAGTATCATAATCAGCTTCAATACTAAAAGTGGATAATAAGAGCGTTCAATCTTTGATTTTTGAATCCATAATATAGTATCCTCCTTATTGCAGAGAATTTGTCGGACTATTCCAACAATAACGAACACATCAATGAAAACCAGTCCATTATATAGAGTTGGAGTAGCAGTCGAGTGAATATGTGTAAATGATCCAACAAAAGAAGATTTTGTGGTGTAAAAATCTTCTGAAAATAAAGATTGCATTAAAAGAAGACGGTCCAGCATATAGACAAAACTGTGAGGTGATATGTACCTAGAACTGTCCAGTTGGCACTAAAAGTATCGTCCAAAGCAGTCTGAAGTGCTAGAGCAGCATCAACATCTTTCACTAGAACATGTCCAGTTGGCACTAAAAGTATCGTCCAAAGCAGTCTGAAGTGCTAGAGCAGCATCAACATCTTTCAAGCCACGTTTGTTAAAATTCTCAACAAATAACCTCCATGAAGAGTTCTTTTGAAGATTACTTATGACATGCTCATAAAGTGAAGTTCACTTTTTTTGTCTTTTAGGAGCTTAATTTTTATAAATCTGTATATATTGGCCAGGTCTAGGATTTGTCATATATTTACTTACAACAGATCGACAGCCTTTCATGTGCTGTTATTGATACTGGAGTTGCAGTTACGGTCCTTGATTTTGCTAATAGAGGCGCTCAGAAACACTGAGCTGGTGTCACATAATATTGGGGCCCAGACCAGCAGCTTGCAAGAGACGCCTTTTACCATCCTTAATACTCCAGTTACCTCTAATGATTCAAGAGTGGGTACGTATATTTCTATGTTGTATGTTGTTGTCTTAAACTCATATCATATGTCTAACTTTCGTGTAAATATTGTAATGGGCTGTACTAATGCTGATACATACTCCGAAAAGCGTACGGAAATTGCTAGGGGAAAGCGTGTGCTGGAGAATGATCCAGATGCGTACCACACATGTGTATCCTTCTGTCAGTGGCTGCCTACTACTGGAGGAAGTGTAACAATTCACATTTTCAAGTTAACTTCTATTCCCGAAAATTTCACTATTCATTTTTACTATTCACTTTACTATTCACTTTTCCGAAATTTGATTTTTAATTCATATTCTCGTATGATAAATCATTTCCATGGCAAAATAAAAGTTTGACACTCATCAGATCATTTTCGCGAAAGTTATTAAGGAACTACACGTTAATTATAAAAGTTTGACACTCATTGATTTTTAATTCATATCCTATGCACAACGAAACTCAATCGCGTTAATTATCCCCGCATCAGAAAAATGTTTGATACACACATGATTTATTTGAGAATTAATCATGACTAAGAAAAATGTGACCAAATAAACCCTCGGACGTGAGAAACAGAATTTTTTTAAGCGCTTTTACTTAGCCGTAACCTTAGCCTATACCTACACCGCGTTTCTAAGACGATTTCAGTTTTCACATTTTTGGAAAAAGTCAAAATTTTTTCCCTCCTCCTTAGACCAAAAATCATTCCTTAATTTTTTGGCGTACGATTTTATGTCTTAAAGACATTAAATACCAACCGACACAAGACTGAGCCCAGTCTAGACATTATAAGTCATTTTAAATCGTTATTATCCTATTAGAAAAGTAACATTTTACTTTTCTCAATTTTACACAATATTCGTACGTTTTACGTATTACGCTTTAGACCCGTGTTTCCAGTTTTAGCTGGGTTTTAGCACCCCAATGGAACCTACCACTCATTTTATATTTTATTATGGAGTATTTTGACAAGTTTAGTCATTCTTCCAAGTTTCACATTTTTACGATACCCGATTTTACATTTTATGGCTTAATCATTTACGGTTAGCATTTTACGGAGTCAAAACTAGCTCCATAAGTAGGATAATATCACCAACTAGCCAAGTCATCCATCCTATCTTGTGGAACCACCTATAGGGGGGGGGAGTCACCCTTGGTGTGTCTTGATCTCAGGCACTTAGCCTAGGATCATAACATGTGTAAACTTGGCCTCCAAGTATTAGGAAAATATCCCAACACTTGCAACTCCTTATTGCACCTTCCTAGCACCTCCTCAACTCACTATAAAAGCCCTCCCCATCCCTCCTAGTCGTTCACAACACAAACAAATCCATACACTCTTCATTTGATTTCCAACTTCAAGCTCCAAGTTCACCACATCAAGTCCTTTGCATTCTTTAGTGATTCCATTGTAAATTTACTAGCTACACATGGTGGTTAGGGGCTGAACAGATAAGGTTCTTACAAGGTTAGACCAAGCCTAGCAAGGGTTAGCAAGGGTAGTGTTGAAGGATTGGAAGCTAGGGTTTTCGATTGAAGGATTTAGATCTTGTCTTAGTTCATGAGTTCCCTTTTCATTAAGGCCAAAAGTTGTAAGCAAACCCTAACATACTTTCTTACTAAATATCATTTTCATGCTATTTATATGTCATTCATACTATATTTTGTCTTGTGATTATGTTCATGATGTATAAAAATTGGTAAAACAAGTTATTGTAAATAAATGTTAACTTATGTTAATTAAACAAGTAAACTAGTGACTTTTATGGAGAACCACGACCAAAATAGTATAACTATGATATTGGACACTTACCTAATGTTAAAGAGGACTTAACAAGGAAAACACAGCAATTTGAACCACCTAAAACGAGTACACGAGTCAAAAGTTATGGCCATAAGAAATTAGCGAAACCAAAACGCCGAAACTGCCAAACATAACCTGTAAACGACCTGACCCTTTTGAGAGTGGCACTTCTGGTCCAATTCATCAAAAACTTAAAACACGAAAGTTGTCCAGAACGACTTTTTCATTTAGGTGCAAAGAAGCTCGAGCCCTGAAAACGCTTTTCGAGTGATATTTTTCTTCAAATTCTTAACAGCCCATTTTTAGTCCAAATAACCATGTAATAGTTATGGTTAATTGAAACCAAGAGGTATAATGACCTAAAGCCAAGACCAAAACCATGGCTAAGGCCAAGGTTGAGTCTCAAGACCATGGAACAATGACCAAGGTCACGGCAAGGCCATGACTAAAGACCAGATAAACTTACCTAGGCAAAAACATGATCTATAGAGTTAATGGCAACATAAACATCCAATTTGGATCTACTCCATCAAAATAACCATAAGACTCATTGTAATAACAATCTTCATCCAAAAGTAAACTTTCCTAAGTTTATTCAAATATTGGACATGTAACTTTTCAGATCAAAACTTATATATATATATATATATATATATATATATATATATATATATATATATATATATATATATATATATATATATATATATATATATATATATATATATATATATATATATATATATATAATCAAAAACTACAATAGTAGGGAGCCTCATGTGAGGGGTTCATTAAGTAAGCCGTCGAGATAAGTTGTAGATTTACGAATTAAAGTGTCCTGAATCTTCGAACGTTTACTACATGACTTCTGAATTATGTCGGCCCGAACGGTAGTAAGCGACATATAAACTATACATGTTTCATAAACCATTTCTTTTCAAAGACTTACACTATACTAAGTACTACATCATGGACTAAATGCAAGACATATATAGGCAATTCTACATATTCTTTACTCCAATCCTAAATCGCAACATTCTATTATAGGTTTCTCGTAGAAACCTTCGCGATTCGACCATCACATTCACTACTTGCTATATAACTTAAGGTGAGTTCATAGCCCTACTTTCCATTACTTAATTGTTTTACAAACCCTTAGGGGGAATTCATGCTATTTTAAACCGAACACAATGCTTTGAAATTGTATGTTACCTGATTGTTTTATTATTACTAAGTACCATCCTTGCTAAAACCAATATCCCTTATTATGAACCATTTAATCACTCGTAATAGTGAGCGCGAATATTGTGAATAGGCCTACTGGGATTGACGAATCCCATTTGTATTGACTAAGTTCAAACAAATGCACTATATTTGAGATTTAGGTATGACAACAAAGTACCTACCGGGATAACTCCGCCGATTGATATTGGTACCCGTTAACGTTTTGGTGTCATGAGCTTAGTATAATAATAACTGTTTTGTTTTCCAACCATGAGTATGAGTTTAATTAACTCATACTACCAACATATTGTGTTCAACCATTAAACAAACTCTATGAATATCACTCAACCTTTGTGTTGACATTTTAAGCATGTATTTCAGGTCCATAATGAACGAGGATGGCGCGGAGGAGCACGGATATTCAAGAGGGCTATAAATTTTATTATTATTCGAAAACTCATTTAATGTAATTTGTAAACATGGAACCATCTGGGACCTCATTTTGTAATCTCTGATATTTAAATAATTTGAATGATAAATCTTTTAAAACGACTCAATTAGAGTTCGTTTTCTATTATTATGACTGTTGTGCCGTCGAGTAACACCCAGTTTGAATTCCGCTGCATCATTGAATTGGGGGTGTTACAGATTGGTATCAGAGCCATGGTTATAGAGAAACGGGTCTAATTGAGACCTAAACTATAACCAGCAAAAACATTTTTATAGCCTTCCGCTCTTCGTGCCTTCCATCCTCTAGATGATTATGGACTTATTAAGCATTTTATATTACACAAACATGTTAGCATATGGATATATGTACCCTTAGCATAATTGAGCATTTCCACGTAAGCATTTTATACTACATTAACATATTAGTATATTGATTTATACACACTTGTCATATTTTGAGCACTTCCCATAAACATTGAATTGTTTTAACATAGTAATTCTTCTCATAGAAATCATGTGCGTACCCACTTCTCCCGATTATGTGCCCACCCTACCTAATAACTTCCAAGTCTTACCACCCTCACCTGAGTTCAGATTTGACTTTGTAAATGCCTTCGCTTCTGATGACGAAGAAGAACCTTTCGAAGATTTAACCGACGAAGAGGAGGAGGAACCAATGCCAACTAATTTTGCGTCGAATACTTCTAATTATTTTGAACAAAATTGGGTTGAGGCAGACTCCGAGGAGGATAATGAGTATGAATATGTACTAGCGCCATTATCACCACCACTATCATTTCCCTTTTATATCCCTACATGTGATGAATTGGATCACTCATTATGGATCGTATCACGACCACCATTGATCCAACAAGAAAGTCAGCATGGAAACTACAGCTTCTCAAACTTCATCGACTCGTACCTACATGACACACTAAACCAAGAAGTTGTCAATCAATCAGAGCTGCTAGGACCTTCTAACCCGTAATAAACTAGTGTGATGATACTAGTTATCTGTGGTATTACTAAACTGAATAGACTCAGTTAGTAAACTCTGTAGAATCCATATAATAGCTAGCAGTAGTTGTAAAACGTTGTAATTACTAAACTGAAAGTATCAGTTAGTAAATTTTGAAGAAGCTTGTAATAGGTTTCGATTTTGTAAATCAACCAACGTTGTATGAATAAAACTCTTGTTTTATATTATCATGTGTTATGCCTTTAAACCTCCAACGTAATTATTCTATCATTTCCCATCAAAAATCATGCACTATGTTGTACTACGTGTATGCCATCCCTAGTAATGGGAGTTTTATGACTTAAGAATATTTACTGATGGATCTACACACCTTGAACAGTGTTAGATTGATACTTTGAAGTTTGATTGTGAGTAAGACAGTTGTTTATGAATAAGAACAATGTATGTAACAAACGATTAGCTCCAATATTATAATTGATAATAATACGAGTGATCTTGATATCACTAGGGTTACACCTTGAAGCTCTAGAAACGTATATCTAACCTTTAACCTAGGATCTCCTTTTATAGCACAAGGAGTCCTCTTCTACAAGATAAGTATAATGCTAATAGAATAAGATATACACAAGATCTATTCTATATTTATCTAAACACGTTTCCTAATAGTTATCTAATCATCAGTGGTAATATATGTTCTTGCAGTGGTAATGAGTTTCCACTGCAAGTACAATCTTCAGCAGTTGTAACATCTTCACTTAGCCGTGTTAACTGTTAGTATAATTCCCAAAAATCCTCCCCTAACTTATGATTAATAAATAAATCAATAAGTTTCTTCAAGTATTCAGCAAACATGAGGATATGGGAATTCTTCCAAACACTTATCTTCTTCTTCTTAACTCTTTATCAGCTCTCACACTTTGATCATAAATCCTTTGTAGCAAATCTTCTATGACTTCAGTTCTTTCCCAGCACCTAAGCTTCACTGACCTCATCACATCCAATACTCCAGCTCTCAATGGATATTCTTTCTCAGCCAGCATAAAGACATCAACTCCATCTTGAGTAGAAAGATGATGCACAGCACTTGAGTCATAAAACTTCCACAAGGTATTCATGTTTTGAGCTTCAAATCTCCAATATCTATCACTTGGGTCAGGTTCATATAATCTTCTGAAGTGAACCCATAACTCCTTAGCCTTGACATCAACAAGTTCATCCTTCTTGAACTGATCTTCCACAAGCCTCCACAAAGTATCCAAGTCATCTCTATCACAAGATCTAACAATGTCTTCAAAATCTCTGCAGATACTTGTGACCCTTCCAGTTCTAATGATCTTCCAAGCAACTCCAAAATCATCAGAATAAATTTCCCAACCAACAACTGGATATTTTGTTTGTAGAGGTTCAATATTGAGTACATCAGTCTCTATGAACATCATATTTGTAATTTGCTCTTCTGTCAACTTGCTAGGACCCTCTTCTGCTTGAGATGATTCTTGAGTCTTCAACTTCTTAGTAACTCTTGATTCAAGACTCACTCCAGACCTTTTTGTCTTCATTACTATAGGTTCTTGATCCATTGGAATGAATTTACTATCTTGTCTTTTGATTCTGTAGTAAATACCTCAATCTGATCATGTGACATTCCTTTGAATTGAGCCATCTTCATATTACCAACATGGCAACAAAAAGTCTTCATCTCAGCAATGATCTGTGCCTTTGTAAGTTTCCTTGGCTTCTTTTGACCTTTTCTAACATCCCCAATGATTTCATCAAGAGCCTGATAATTCTTCATTTGAATGAAATCTTTAAGTTGAGCAGACTTTTGTTCTTCATTCAAGGTTGTATTAGCAATAAGTTCAATGGCCTTCTTCCTGATTATTTGATCATTGTTAATCAAGTAGTCAATCTCTTCTTCTGTAGGCACATAAGTGAACAAAGGAGGTTTCTCATGAATGACAGTTGGTGAAACACTTGAAATTGGTTCTGCCATTACAGCTTCAAGCTTATCCAACCTCTTAGCTTCCATAAAACTAGCAACTTCATCTTCCTCTAGATTTCTCTTTCTTTCATACTCTGCTGCTTGCTCATGCTCTGCCAATCTTGCATCAAAGTCAATTTGAGCTTGATCTTTCTTAGAAATCTTTCTTGTTTGCTCTTGATCTGAAGCAATCACAATAGCTTTTCCTTTGACTGATCTTATTCTGGCAGCTTCTTCCTCTGCAGTGGTAATTTCTTGAGTAGCAGTGGGAACTTTTTCACTTGCAGTGGAAATAGGTTGATCAGTGGGAACTTGTTTTGCTTCAGTGGAAATTGGTTGAGCAGTTCCAACTATATCATCAAAGTGAAAACCAACATCAGCATCCATATCTTCAAAGTCCAATTTCCTCCCCTCAGTCTCAGCTACATCATCTCTTGCTTGAGCATTGTCAGAATCAGTGAGCTCAGCAAACTCTTTGTCAAAATTAGTACTCCTCCCCTTAAACTCTGCATCTGCTTTCCTCCCCTGTTTGGAAGAATCTCCCAAATCTTTAGTAGAACTTGCAGAAAAGTCATCCTGAGGTGAAGATGATGAAGATAACACAACTTTAACAAGTCTTTTCTTCTTTAGATTCTCAACTTCATTCTGCAATCTTTGAATCTCAGCCTTCAATTGATTCAGCTCTGTGGCATGTTGCACTTTGGTCTGTGCCAGATCTTTCTCCAGAGCTTGAACCTGCTTGACTAATTTGGTACAAATGTCCATCAATTCAGGTAGTTGCATACTGCCTTCATCACTTCCAACTGTGTAACCTGTTGGGAGAGGTGAATCATGAGGCATTGATTCAGACTCTTCCCTAGTTTGACTAGGATTAAGCCTTGAACCACCACTGCTTGTCCCTAAACCAAAAGGTTCAGCAACATGCAATGTTGAGATGAGAGAAGTTGGCTGTTTATGCCTTCTCTCATAAGTGTGAGTTACAGCAGGGGTATGGTGAATTGGTGGAACAACAATAGTGGGTGTGTTTTGGGATACAACTGGGATGGTTGCATCTTCACCCTGTACTTGAGAAATTTTAGCAAGCATTTGAGGAAAAAGTGGATGAACCTCCCCATTCCAAAGATCTGAAGCCTTACTCATGTTTTGAAAAACTTTTGGCTTAAAGCAGGAAGGTTCATAAATTCTATTGTGAGGTTGCAGTTGAAACTTATTTAACACTGCTTGCACAAACCTTGGATACATCAAAAATTTATATTGACTCTTTACATTGCCTTTCATATTATTAAAAATAAACTTTGAAAAATTGAAAGTCCTATCTGTTGCCAAACAAACCAAAGGATAAGCCATGGTTGATGCAAATTGTTCATAAGATGTTTTCTTAGGACTTAGGCAATGTAAAAGAGTGTGAATTAAAAATCTCCAATGGGGACAAAAACATCCTTTTCTGAAAGTTACTTTTTGTTCAGATGTATCATACCCCATTAAAGCAATATTAGTGAAAATTTCTGAATTAGGTAATGTGATGATACCATTGAGATCATCCAATTGGAGAATTCTCCTCAAGGATGACTCAGCAACATCAATAGTTACCCCATCCACTGTGGCTCTTAGAGCATCCACAGATTCATGTGTGTCTCCCTGTTCAAGAGTTATGGACTCCATAGTGTTCCAGAACAGTTTGATATGAGAAACATAGATTGTGGGATTAATAGTTAAGGCATACCTTATATGAGTTGTGTTTAGAAAATCCACAATCTGATGAAAAACAGGGCCACTCTTCTCGTTTGACTTTTGTAGGTAGGCCACTTGGTTGTGCTCCTCAACAAATTTTAGAATCTCCATGATATTTATGAAAAAGAGAATAAAAGTGTTAGTAATCAAGATAAAAATCAAGTCGTATGATGATCAATTTATACTAATAGGGTTTGAGGAGGTTGCGCAATGTGAATTATCTTTAGAAAGAATTATCTTTGGAAAAGAATAAATTATAATAAGTAAGTAGATAATTCACAAAAAGATTTACCCTATTAATAAGGAAAGACGGTTATATTTACAACGGCTAGTAAAAAATGGAGTACTGACACAACAGTTGTAACAGCTAGTTCAGTAGTGGAAAAATTTCTCTTGCAGTGGTAACTAATGAACTAGCAGTGGAAAATTTTCACAACATATCAAAGAGCAGTGGTGAATTAAAACATGAAAATTAGCTGCTCTTATCATAGTTTTTAGCAAACTACCAGCTATCAACGGATTTGATATGTCTTTACCATGAGCCGTTTGCTATGGACTAGCCAACTCTTGATCACTTGGAGTATGGTGAGTTGATAACCATATAGTTTTTGGTAAACTATCAACCATAAACGGATTTGATAAGTCTTTACCAGGAGCCGTTTGCTCTGGACTAGTTGATTCTTATGTGGATTAGACATGGTGAATCAATAACCATTTGTTGTGTGTCTATGATACACACCTTATAACTCCAATGACTCCAATAATATGGGTTGTTTGCTGCAGAACAAAGTAACTCTCAACTTATCCCATAAAAATTAACCCAAAGTAACTTTTTAACCAAGTTACTATTTACAAAAATATCTTCCAAAAGTCAACCCGATAATAACCACATTTACTCCTCCAACCTACCAAA
Source organism: Artemisia argyi (assembly GCA_030686995.1). Classification (NCBI taxonomy): domain Eukaryota; kingdom Viridiplantae; phylum Streptophyta; class Magnoliopsida; order Asterales; family Asteraceae; genus Artemisia; species Artemisia argyi. Next base: position 358,244 of record JARVZY010002396.1, on the reverse strand, counting down.
ACAAGTAAGAGTAAATATTCTTCATTAATTAGAATTCGACCTTGACGTTGCTTATAAAAGGGGGCTCAAAAACTTTTATCTCTCATCAACAAACATCTTCAATAACACAAACCCTAAACATCATCATGAGTTGGTTTCCTTTAATATACATCTCATCTAATGACACATCTGATGAGGAAATCAGTTACTGCTCTAACTCTGAAGAACTTTCAGCTGGATGGAGTGGATATTTTCCACCAAGTGCTGCAACAGCTACATCCTCAAGCATGAAGCCTAACAAGAAGATTTCAGCTGGTCCTGCTCCATCTCTAGAGTTTTATTCAAGCTCTTCAACTGATGATGATAATGATCCAACCCTTGATCTTTCCAAAGAGCTTCCAAAGGCCCTCACCACAGCATTGACAACTGCCATAAACAACATGAAGTGGCCTGCTGTTGAGAAGCCTACCCAAGCAAGTTCTGGGACTTGCTTGTCCAAGGAAACAACTTTCTTTTGATGACAAGAGAAAGAGGGCATCCAAGGGCAAGCATGATTATGATGGAAAGGGAAAGAAACCTATGGAGTAGTTGTTAGGTTGTAGGTTTATGTCTTTTGTGATTTTCTGTGTTGGTGACAATGTTATCTTGAATGGTTGTGATGTACTTGCTATTATATCAATAAAAGTACTCTTTTTCTTTATGCTTTTATCACCAATCTTTCCACTGTTGTATGATTATTTCCACTGTGCTTTTGATAACTCTGCATACAAGTTAGTAGAAAACCATACATACATATACAAACAATATTAGTACCTAAAAACTATCCTGCAACACTGAAAAGTATTAGACATCAATGATTTATGGATTGAGCTTTCCAATACCTGTTACCAAGTATTGAAACCTACCCACATCAAGCCTTTTTGTTAATAAATCAGCATAGTTGTCATCAGTATGGATTTTGACAACATTAATAAGTTTTTCCTCAAAACAATCTCTAATAAAGTGATGTCTAATTTCAATATGTTTAGTTTTAGTGTGTTGCACAGGATTTTTAATAATGCATATGGTGCTACTATTGTCTATATAGATAATGGTGTTCATGAAATTGTACCCATAATCCAATAATTGATTCTGAAGCCAAAGGATCTGAGCACAACAACTAGCAGCTGCAACATATTCTGCTTCAGTGGTTGAAGTAGCAACCATAGTTTGCTTCTTGCACTGCCATGACACCAATCTACATCCAAGAAATTGACATCCTCCAGTAGTTGATCTTCTATCCAAACTTGCACCAGCATAGTCACTATCTGAGTATGTGATCAATTCCATAGGAGAGTCTCTTGGATACCATAGTCCTAGATTAGGATAAGTCTTCAAGTACCTAAAAATCTTTTCCACTGCTGTCATATGTGATGTCTTTGGAGTCACTTGAAATCTTGCACAAGCACATACAGCAAACATAATGTCTGGCCTTGATGAAGTAAGATACATCAAAGAACCAATCATAGATCTGTAAGTGTGAACATCAACATTAGCACTACTAGCATTCTTCAACAATAGATGAGTGGTCTTGTCAACAGGGGTATTTGAAGGTTTTGCATCAGTAAGCTTGAACTTCCTAATGATCTCAGTCACATATTTGTCTTGACTGATAAAGATGCCTTCTTTACTTTGTTGTACTTGCAGCCCCAAAAAGAATGTAAGTTCTCCCATAGAACTCATTTGAAATTCATCTTTCATCAGCTTCTCAAACTCTTTGCACATCTCTTGTTTAGTAGATCCAAAGATAAAATCATCAACATATACTTGCACAAGTAGAATATCACCCTTGTCTTTCTTGATGAACAAAGTTTGATCAATCTTGCCTCTATGAAACCATTATTCAACAAATAATTTGCTAAGGTTTCATACCACTTCCTTGGAGCCTGATGTAAGCCATAAAGAGCCTTAACCACTTTATACACTTTATTTGGGTGTTGAGGATCTTCAAAGCCTAGAGGTTGAGAGACATATACCTCCTCATCAATAGTACCATACAGAAAGGCACTCTTAACATCCATTTGATAGACAGTAAAGCCCATAAATGATGCATAGGCTAGAAACAATCTAATAGCCTCAATCCTTGCAACAGAAGCAAAAACTTCTTCATAATCAATACCCTCCTCTTGAGTGTATCCTTGAGCAACCAATCTAGCTTAGTTCCTGATTACAATACCTCTTTCATCTTTCTTATTTCTGTAAACCCATTTAGTACCAATGACCTTTATACCATCAGGCAAGTCACAAAAAACCCAAACCTTTTGAAGTTTAAACTACAGAAACTCTTCTTGCATTGCTTCAACCCAGCTAGATTCTCCTAGAGCCATATAGACATTTTTAGGCTCCACTTGTGAGAGAAAACAGAAAAACAAACACTCATTCTTCTTACTATGTTTCTTGGACTCATACACTTCACTTATGGACCCATGAATATCATCTTTCTTTGTCTGTCTTCTAGTCTTCACACCTGATTAAAGTTCACCAATAACATTATCAAGTGGATGCACTTTGTGAATTGAAGTCTGTGATGTGCTAGGAATATCATATGTTGTAGGCATGTTTGTAATTTCTACTTCATCACTTAGTGATTCCTGAGAAGTATGTTCCATATTTGGTCTGTCAGTGGAAACTTCTGGTGTAGCAGTGGGAATTGAGTTACCACTGCTTGTAGGAATTTCTTTATTTAATTCACCATCTACATCACTTATCTTTTCAGAATTATCAACAAAGTCCCAAAGTGGGCTAACAATTTGATCTTCATCATCTTTGCAAGCTTCATCTTCATCAATGAACTCTTCTGAATCTTCAAGATCTTTGTCTCCAGTGCTTGAAGTGAGAGGTACATAATTCATTGTATTGGATAATGTTTCAAGATCAAATAGCCAATCTGGTCCTAAACCTGTCATGTTTGCTTTATTTTCAAGAAACTGAACATGCAAGTTCTCTTCAATCTTCTTTGTTCTTAAGTTATAGACTCTAAAAGCCTTGCTAACCATAGAGTATCCAACAAAGAAGCCTTCATCAGACTTTTCTTCAAATTTACCCAGATGATCAATGGTATTGAGAATAGTAACATGACACCCAAATGGCCTCATAAACTCCAAAGTAGGAGGTCTTCCTCTGAATAACTCATAAGGTGTCTTGTTCTTTGTTTTGACCACTAAAACCCTGTTCTGAATGTAACAAGCAGTGTTAATTGCTTCAGCCCAAAAAGTCATTGGAAGCTTGGAATCAGCTAACATGGTTCTAGCAGCCTCAATTAGTATTCTGTTTCTTCTTTCTGCAACTCCATTTTGTTGAGGAGTTCTTGCAACACTAAATTCTCTTTTAATACCTTTGTCTCTGCAGAAATCATCCATAACTTTATTCTTGAACGCTGTCCCATTGTCACACCTGATGATCTTGATTTTCTTTTCAAATTGATTTTCAACTTTAGTGATGAATGTCTTAAGGATGCCAGTGGTTTCATCCTTGGTTCTTAAAAAGAAAACCCATGTGAATCTACTAAAATCATCAGTCACAAAAAGACAATACTTCTTCAAATTGATGCTGCTTACAGAAGTAGGACCAAACAAGTCCATATGCAGCATAAAGAGTGGATGATCAATAGAATTGAATGCTTTGGTCTTGCATGAAGCTCTGTGCTACTTTCGTTTGAGACAGGCAACACAAGTTTGGTCATTTTCAAATCTTTTCTCTGGTAGACCTCTGACAAGGCCATCTTTCACAATCTTGTTAATGGTCTTGAAGTTAACATGACCAATTCTTCTATGCCAAAGCATTAATTCATCCAAAGTGGCTTTAGCAAGCAAGCAAGTAACATCATTATTAGCCACTATGTTCTTCATGTCAATGCTATACAGATTACCTTTTCTAGGGATTTTAAGCAAAATGTCACTTTCATCAGGAAGCTTATAATCCTTAGATTAGATATAGCATTCATCTTCTGTGAATAGAACTCTATGCTTCTTGTCACACATCTGTGACACATTAAAGAGGTTGTACTTGAGCTCTTTCACATATTGCACATCTTCAAAGTCAATGTTTCCAGCCTTGATTGTTCCTTTGCCAGAAACTTTGCCACCAATTCCTCCTCCAAAGCTGACAAATTGTCCATCGTAAGGTTGAAAGTCTGAAAGATAGGACTTATTACCAGTCGTGTGCCTGGAACATCCACTGTCTGAGTATCCTTGATCATTTGTAGTCTTTGAATGTTCCTGCACCCAAAATAAAGGAATTAGTTCCTTTTGGGGACCCAAGCCACAAATGACTTGGATCTGCCTCATGTATCAATATAATTATATCTATCAAAGGTCATTGATACACCATTGGGACTGTTTGAGGTGATGGTTCCTTTTGGTTTCCATTCCCAATGTGCTGAGGCCTTAACAGCATTTCCCATATTTACCCTTTTCTTGTTAACAGACCCACCAGTGGTAACCTTTGGCCTTGCAGTGGTAACTGCTGGCTTAGCAGTGGAAACTGCTGGTTTTGAAATTTTGGGTACCCACTTTTGATTATTGTTAACTTTCTTTTCAAAATTAGTCTTTTTCCCTGTTTGATTATATTTAACAAAATTTGTGACAGGGGACTTAGGGTAAACTCTGTTTTTGTTACTAGCAGTGGTAACTGCTGGTCTAGCAGTGGAAATTGGTTTTATGCCAGAATGAAGCAAAACAGACCTGGGAATCATTTTGCTAAGTGGATTTAGGTGAGTTAAGTTATTTGCATTTTGGCCATTCACCCTTGTATTCCCAAACACTTCCCTTCTACCCAAGTGGTAGGTACAGCTATAATACAAATGGTCAAAGCTACCACATATATGACAGGGTTTGTTATTGAACACAAAATCACTACCAAATTGCCTAGATTTAACATGATTCCATCTCCTCATATTACCCCTAGGAGTTGGTGACCTACTTCTGTACATCTCTGCATATCTAGTAGTGGGCCTAGTGAAATTAGGTTGTGACCTAGGCTTCTCTTTGACAACATCAGGAATACACTTTTTAACCTCCACTTTAACATTCTCAGGAACACTAGGTTTAGACTCAACATTTAAATTTTCATCTTTAAGAGATGAGTCACTAGCACTATCAAATGTATCAACCTCAACTTGAACCTTTTCAATAACAAATGGTTTAACAAACTTTGGTCCATAGGTCATAGGTGGTTCCTGGAATTCTTCTAAACCTGTGTGAGCTAAGTCAATGCCAGGAGGTGATGGAACACCTCTTAGAGGTGGTGGAACAGATTTGTATCCAACTCCTGATTTGGCTTTGTTCACAACTTGGGCTTCCCAAATTTTGTCAATACACTTGGATTGGTTTCCAGTGTATTGCAAGTTATCTTTATATTCTCACTAGCCAACTTAACTTTTTCTAGTTCTTCCCTAAGAACCTTGTTTACAGCAACCTGATAATCTAAGTCTCTTTTCAACACTGCAATATCATCATTGAACTTAGATTCATTTGCCCTATAATGCTCTAATTGAGTTTCTAAAACACCTAGGCCTCTTTTATGATTTGCTAAGTTAAAATTAGTATGATTTAACTCTAGCAATTGTTCATCATATTGTGCTTTAATTTTCTCATACTCTTTTAAGGCCTTACAAGATTTAGAACAAGCATTATTAATTTGTACCTCAGAGTCAGAAAAAGCCATTAGAGCAAGCTCTGTAGCAACCATTGCAGACTCTGAATCATCTTCCTCATCCTTAGTCATAAAGCTCCAATCAAAGCTCACTCCATCAATAGCCAATAGCCGCTTTGGCTCATCAGTAGTAGGTTCCTTCTTCTTGTCCTGCTTATACCAAGTTGACCTGTTGTCAGATTTCCTTGGCTTCCTGCACTCCCTGGCAAAGTGCCCTTCTTATGACAATTATAGCACTCCACCTTCTTTTTGTCAAAACCTACTGTTTCATTACCACTGATGTTAATCTTTCTTCCAGTCTTCTTCCAAAACTTCTTTGTCCTTAAGCTTAGTATGCCACTTGCCATTTAATGTCCATCTCCTCCATATCATCCTCATCAATTTGATCCAAATCCTCATGATTGAGAATTGAACCACCCACTTGACTTGATATAAAGGCATAAAAAGTAGTATCACTAAGTCCTACAATCTGTCTCTTTGAGCTACCAGTGGAAACACTTCCACTACCAGTGGAAACAACAATGTTAGCATTGTCATCATCACTATCACTTTCTTCATCTGAACTACTATCACCAAGAGATAATGATATGAGTGCTACACTTCCTGAACTTGAGCTTAATTTTCCAGCTTTCTTCAATCTTTGTTCAATAACCTTGAAGTTATTGTACAAATCATTAAGTTTCATGGTCTCCAAATCTGGCTTATCTTCCCACACAGCAACATTGGTTCCAAACTCAGAAGGTAAGCTTCTTAAGAACTTTAGATTAAGGTCTCCCCTTTCCACCTCAATTCCATAAACAGTGAGTTGAGTAACAATCTTTTGTAGCCTTGTGAAGATGCTATCAATAGATTCATTACTTGTTGAACCAAAGTTTTCATAAGTCTGTTTCAGCAGGGTCTTTTGAGTCTTCTTGGTGGAATCATTACCACCAAAAACATTACAGATCTCTTCAAAAAGAGTCTTTGCAGTCTTATATTTGCTTAATGCTAGAACTTGGTCTCTGGGAAGTGTCATCAGCAACAAACCTCTGGCCTTCAGATCATTCTTTATCTGAAGTCTTTCATCATTAGTAACAGGTCCAATATTGACCTTAATTACTTCCTTGGCATCAACCATCTCTGAAGTAGAACTTGGTTTGAAAGAATTTCCAACCATAATGATCTCCCAGAGTGTGTAGTCTTGGACCATAAATAATTGTTCGATCATTAGCCTCCACATCTCAAAGTCATTCAACTTAAGCTTTGGAAGCTTAGCAGCAATGTTTGAGTTACTGGTTTCTGTCTCCATTGATTCTTCTGAGTGAACTAGAGTCTTCTAAATCAAAGTATCAAAACCTGGCTCTGATACCACTTGTAACATCCCGCCTACTCAGACCACAATATTGTCCACTTTGCCCGAAGGCTCACGGCTTTGTTTTTGTGGCCTCATTTGAAGACTTCCCGGCAGGTCACCCAAGCCAGTACTACTCTCATATGATCACGCTTAACTGCCAGTTCCAAAGAACCCCACTCGCAGTATACCACAAAACGCGTTGTGTCATTGTAAGGCGAATGTTATCTTATGAGCCCAACATCTCTCCAGGCCACAGCCGATGTGGGATTTGCCTAGGGTCTTACAATCACCCCCCTCTTAGGGACTCATCGTCCTCGATGAGGTTTGCCCCACCATCCCGAACGGCTCAGGAGTGTCTCTGATACCACTTGATGGATCTACACACCTTGAACTGTGTTAGATTGATACTTTGAGTTATATCACTAAGTATGCGGAATCTACTTAGTAACACTTAGAAGTTTGATTGTGAGTAAGACAGTTGTTTATGAATAAGAACAATGTATGTAACAAACGATTAGCTCCAATATTATTAATGATAATAATACGAGTGATCTTGATATCACTAGGGTTACACCTTGAAGCTCTAGAAACGTATATCTAACCTTTAACCTAGGATCTCCTTTTATAGCACAAGGAGTCCTCTTCTACAAGATAAGTATAATGCTAATAGAATAAGATATACACAAGATCTATTCTATATTTATCTAAACACGTTTCCTAACAGTTATCTAATCAGCAGTGGTAATATATGTTCTTGCAGTGGTAATGAGTTTCCACTGCAAGTACAATCTTCAGCAGTTGTAACATCTTCACTTAGCCATGGTAATTGTTAGTATAATTCCCAACATTTATTGTTCAATAAACAACTCTTTGTGATAATTCTCATCTATTGTAATTTCTATCTCCAAACCAAATTGACTATTTAGTAGACTATTACCATTCTATAAGATTTACCCAGTTATCCTATAAACCATTCAACAAATTTTACTTTAAGCTATTTTGCTACCACTTTATTGTTTCATATCATTTTACACCAAGATGTTCTACCACCATCTTAGAAAAATTACTTCATTGATACCACCCTATAAATTGATTTTATGTCTTCTTTATCCAGCTTCATCTCAAACCACTAAAACTCATCAAACAAAAATGAAGAACACAAGCCTCGTTCATCTTTTTACCATCATTATCTTCACAACCGTTGCAACCACAAGCTCATTAACAGATCTTGATGCACTTTTAAAGCTCAAATCATCCTTAGTTACACCACAAGCACCCTCATCAGCTTTACAAGATTGAATACCATCTTAAACTTATAAGAAACACAATACTACGTGATTAAACCGAACATCACATTATCGGTCCTAAATTATACATAGCCTGATCACCTATGTCTAATTCAGGAGGGATCATGTTATGCTGGGAGCAGTCACCTATATGTTTTTTTAGACAAACTTCTCACCTAAAATCCTAAAACAAATTTCGTGTGAGTATAGGCAATTCATAAGTATTCATACGATAGAGTACGACAATTAATCACTCTTATTCTACCTTTCCCACATAAAAGTAAACTTCATCCTACGCCATACACTGAAACGACAAATCAAACTACATCACTCTAGTCCTCATAAGTAACCACACCTCTTCATCGACACCATTCCAACATATAACACACATAGAACTTCGGGACGAAGTTCCCGTAAGGGGTAGAGACTGTAACAATTCACATTTTCAGGTTAACTTCTATTCCCGAAAATTTCACTATTCATTTTTACTATTCACTTTTCCGAAATTTGATTTTTATTTCATATTCTCGTATGATAAATCATTTCCATGGCAAAATAAAAGTTTGACACTCATCAGATCATTTTCGCGAAAGTTATTAAGGAACTACACGTTTTAGAGTAAAACGTCATTCAAAAATCCTACGCACAACGAAAGTCGACCGCGTTAATTTTCCCCGCATCAAAAAAATGTTTAATACACTCATGATTTATTTGAGAATTAATCATGACTAAGAAAAATGTGACCAAATAAACCCTCGGCCGTGAGAAACAGAAATTTTCGTTTTTAAGCGCTTTTACTTAGCCTTAACCTTAGCCTATACCTGCACCGCGTTTCTAAGACGATTTGAGTTTTCACATTTTTGAAAAAGTCAACATTTTTTTCCCTCCTCCTTTGACCAAAAATAATTCCTTGATTTTTAGGCGTACGGTTTTATGTCTTAAAGACATTAAATACCAACCGACACTAGATTAAGCCCAGTCTAGACATTACAAGTCATTTTAAATCATTATTATCCTATTAGAAAAGTAACATTTTACTTTTCTCAATTTTACACAATATTCGTACGTTGTAAGTATTACGCGTTTTAGACCCGTGTTTCCAGTTTTAGCAGGGTTTTAGCACCCCCAATGGAACCTACCACTCATTTTATATTTTATTATGGAGTATTTTGACTAGTTTAGTCATTCTTCCAAGTTTCACATTTTTACGATAGCCGGTTTTACGTTTTATGGCTTAATCATTTACGGTTAGCATTTTACGGAGTCAAAACTAGCTCCATAAGTAGGATAATATCACCAACTAGCCAAGTCATCCATCCTATCTTGTGAAACCGCCTATAGGGGGGGGGGAGTCACCCTTGGTGTGTCTTGATCTCATGCACTTAGCCTAGGATCATAACATGTGTAAACTTGGCCTCCAAGTGTTAGGAAAATATCCCAACTCTTGCACCTCCTCATTGCACCTTCCTAGCACCTCCTCAACTCACTATAAAAGCCCTCCCCATCCCTCCTAGTCGTTCACAACACAAACAAATCCATACACTCTTCATTTGATTTCCAACTTCAAGTATTTCAACTAGTTTCAAGCTCCAAGTTCACCACATCAAGTCCTTTGCATTCTTTAGTGATTCTATGGTAAATTTACTAGCTACACATGGTGGTTAGGGGCTGAACACATAAGGTTCTTACAAGGTTAGACCAAGCCTAGCAAGGGTTAGCAAGGGTAGTGTTGAAGGATTGGAAGCTAGGGTTTTCGATTGAAGGATTTAGATCTTGTCTTAGTTCATGAGTTCCCATTTCATTAAGGCCAAACGTTGTAAGCAAACCCTAACATACTTTCTTACTAAATATAATTTTCATGCTATTTATATGTCATTCATACTATATTTTGACTTGTGATTATGTTCATGATGTATAAAAATTGGTAAAACAAGTTATTGTAAATAAATGTTAACTTATGTTAATTAAACAAGTAAACTAGTGACTTTTATAGAGAACCACGACCAAAATAGTAAAACTATGATATTGGACACTTACCTACTGTTAAAGAGGATTTAACAAGGAAAACATAACAATTTGAACCACCTAAAACGAGTACACGAGTCAAAAGTTATGGCCATAAGAAGTTAGCGAAACCAAAACGCCGAAACTGCCAAACATAACCAGTAAACGATCTGACCCTTTTGAAAGTGGCACTTCTGGTCCGATTCATCAAAAACTTAAAACATGAAAGTTGTCCGGAACGACGTTTTCGTTCAGGAGAGAACAAGCTCGAGCCCTGAAAACGCTTTTCGAGTGATATTTTTCTTCAAATTCTTAACAGCCCATTTTTAGTCCAAATAACCATGTAATAGTTATGGTTAATTGAAACCAAGAGGTCTAATGACCTAAATCAAAGACCACAACCATGGCTAAGGCCAAGGTTGAGTCTCAAGACCATGTAACAATGACCAAGGTCACGGCAAGGCCATGACTAAAGACCAAATAAACTTACCTAGGCGAAAACATGAACTATAGAGTTAATGGCAACATAAACATCCAATTTGGATATACTCCATCAAAATAACCATAAGACACATTGTAATAACAATCTTCATCCAAAAGTAAACTTTCCTAATTTTATTCAAATATTGGACATGTAACTTTTCGGATCAAAACTTATATATATATATATATATATATATATATATATATATATATATATATATATATATATATATATATATATATATATATATATATATATATATATATATATATATATATATTATCAAATACTACAATAGTAGGGAGCTTCATGTGAGGGGTTCATTAAGTAAGCCATCGAGATGAGCTGTGGATTTTCGAATTAAAGTGTCCTGGCTCCTCGAACGTTTACTACATGACTTCTGAATTATGTCGGCCCGAACGGTAGTAAGCGATATATAAACTATACATGTTTCATAAACCATTTCTTTTCAAAGACTTACACTATACTAAGTACTACATCATGGACTAAATGCAAGACATATATAGGCAATTCTTCATATTCTTTACTCCAATCCTAAATCGCAACATTCTATTATAGGTTGCTCGTAGAAACCTTCGCGATTCGACCATCACATTCACTACTTGCTATATAACTTAAGGTGAGTTCATAGCCCCACTTTCCATTACTTAATTGTTTTACAAACCCTTGGGGGGAATACATGCTATTTTAAACCAAACACAATGCTTTGAAATTGTATGTTACCTGATTGTTTTATTATTATTAAGTACCATCCTTGCTAAAACCAATATCCCTTATTATGAACTATTTAATCACCAGTAATAGTGAGCGCGAATATTGTGAATAGGCCTATTGGGTTGACGAATCCCATTTGTATTGACTAAGTTCAAACAAATGCACTATATTTGAGATTTAGGTATGACAGCAAAGTACCTACCGGGATAAATCCGCCGATTGATATTGGTACCCGTTAACGTTTTGGTGTCATGAGCTTAGTATAATAATAACTGTTTTGTTTTCCAACCATGAGTATGAGTCTAATTAACTCATACTACCAACATATTGTGTTCAACCATTAAACAAACTCTATCAATATCACTCAACCTTTGTGTTGACCTTTTAAGCATGTATTTCAGGTCCATAATGAACGAGGATGGCACGGAGGAGCACTGATATTCAATAGGGCTATAAATTTTATTATCATTCGAAAACTCATTTAATGTAATTTGTAAACATGGAGCCATCTGGGACCTCATTTTGTAATTTCTGATATTTATATAATTTGAATTATAAATCTTTTAAAACGACCCAATTAGAGTTCGTTTTCTATTATTATGACTGTTGTACCATCGAGTAACACCCAGTTTGAATTCCGCTGCATCATTGAATTGGGGGTGTTACAGATTGGTACTAGAGCCATGGTTATAGAGAAACGGGTCTAATTGAGACCTAAAATATAACTACAATTACAAGCAAAAACATTTTTATAGCCTTCCGCTCTTCGTGCCTTCCATCCTCCAGATGATTATGGACTTATTAAGCATTTTATATTACACAAACATGTTAGCATATGGATATATGTACCCTTAGCATAATTGAGCATTCCCCGTAAGCATTTTATACTACATTAACAAATTAGTATATTAATTTATACACACTTGTCATATTTTGAGCACTTCCCATAAACATTGAATTGTTTTAACATAGTAATTCTTCTCATAGAAATCATGTGCGTACCCACTTCTCCCGATTATGTGCCCACCCTACCTAATAACTTCCAAGTCTTACCACCCTCACCCGAGTTTGGATTTGACTTCGTAAATGCCTTCGCTTCTGATGACGAAGAAGAACCTTTCGAAGATTTAACCGACGAAGAAGAGGAGGAACCAATGCCAACTAATTTTGCGTCGAAGAAGAGGAGGAACCAATGCCAACACAATGCTTTGAAATTGTATATTACCTGATTGTTTTATTATTACTAAGTACCATCCTTGCTAAAACCAATATCCCTTATTATGAACCATTTAATCACTAGTAATAGTGAGCGCGGATATTGTGAATAGGCCTATTGGGTTGACGAATCACATTTGTATTGACTAAGTTCAAACAAATGCACTATATTTGTGTATGACAACAAAGTACCTACCGGGATAACTCCGCCGATTGATATTGGTACCCGTTAACATTTTGGTGTCATGAGCTTAGTATAATAATAACTGTTTTGTTTTCCAACCATGAGTATGAGTCTAATTAACTCATACTACCAACATATTGTGTTCGACCATTAAACAAACTCGATGAATATCACTCAACCATTGTGTTGACATTTTAAGCATGTATTTCAGGTCCATAATGAACGAGGATGGCGCGGATGAGCACGGATATTCAAGAGGGCTATAAATTTTATTATTATTCGAAAACACATTTAATGTAATTTGTAAACATGGAACCATCTGGGACCTCATTTTGTAATCTCTGATATTTATATAATTTGAATGATAAATAAAACGACCCAATTAGAGTTCGTTTTCTATTATTATGACTGTTGTGCCGTCGAGTAACACCCAGTTTGAATTCCGCTGCATCATTGAATTGGGGGTGTTACAGGAAGTGCTGAGATAATTTCACACCATGAAAGGCTGGCAACACTCATGCCACCTGCTTATCAGTACAATGAACTAGCACATAGCTACTGGCTAGATAACATGCAAGGTATGGTTCTTTACATATTTTAAGTCTTAAAATTCTAAGGCATACCAATTAATTATTTCTTTCTCTTTGTAGTGGGGCAGAGTGTATTCATACATATATAAACCAGATAAAAACGGTGTTGATGAATTCCCATTTTTGAACATTTGGTTAGTTGCTTAAAAGAAAAGTTTATAGTGATGCTTCTGTTGTTGCAAGAATCGCTTCCAATAACTACATGGAGTTCTAATTGGGTATGCAACTAATAGCTCTTTTAGTAGTCGAACATGGCGCCTATAAGTTAGTGTTTCTGAGTTTTTGGAGTGGGTGAAATGCATACCACACAGGTGTAAATAATATTACTAGATTTTGAAGCCCGCCCATGACTTATAATTATTCTTTTGATGGTGTTAGTTAACTGAAATTCATGTTTGAGGACGGAGAGCTTAATTATTATTTTGATGGTTTTATTTATTTAATGGAACGTGAATCGTTTATTTATTATTTGTATTTTTGTTTTAACAATGGCATACAATTGTCCATTTACTTTATTAAATAGTTATTAATCTGATCATTGCGGCGGGTTTTTTCGATTCTTTTTTTATGGCCGATGTTATTAGACTTGCCATTTCAGAAAACTTATATTTCATTCATTGTATGAAGTACAAAGGAATAACTAAACCTATTGAAAAGTGTGGAAAACTAGAAGGGGGGTTGAATAGTTTACCGCTTTTTAACTTGATTATCTTTAAAAACATTATGTTTGTTTAAAGATATAAACTCAAATTACTTGTTTAATTCTTTAAAAAGCTTTACGTGTAGTTAACGATTCTAACTAAAGACACTATGTAATAAGCAAAGACAAAGAGAGAAACGATCAAACCACAACACGATTGTTTATCGTAGTTCGGCTGCAAGGACTCTTTTTCCTTGCCCTACATCCACGCCCCGAGTTTCCAACTCGAGAGTTATAAGCACTAATCAACAAGCTCTTTTCCCGGTGGAGAAACCTTTACAAAGGTACAACCACTCCCATCGTCGCTTACACTTTTACCGACACTAAGCTAGATGTCGAGTTCTATTACAAGGGTACAACCACTCCCATTAGTTCTTTTACAAGGGTACAACAACTCCCGTCACACTTTGTATTTTGAGGCCTAAAATACTAACCGATCACTTCTATACACAATACAAATGAAGTATAAACTACCAAAGCTTATACATAACAAAGCTAACAAGTCTTGCAACTTTTGAGTTAAAACTTGTAACTTCTTGGATGAATTTGTGAACTCCCTTGCTACATAAGAGGATCACACAAGTCAAATGTTACTGAGTTAGTTGAAAGAATATGTGAAATATATATCCTAAAGTGATGGATGAAAATTAGCAAGTGGCTTGGTATTTATAGCAAAACAAACAGCAGGTCTGGCGGATACGGAGGAACCCTCAGATGGGTTCCTCCCGTGTACCCCCAGGGTTCTGCCAGGCTTGCAGTAAATCTTTCCAAACCAACTAAGATCACATCAACTAAATTCTAGTCAAACACATTTAGTCAAAAGTGGAATGCTTCCAAAAATGTGTAAGACCTTATGGTAAGTCAAACACACAAGCTTACAATAATTGCATGATGTGACATGACACTTTCTAAATAAAGAAATAAAAACAATGTTTTGCTTAAAAAGAAATGTAAACCTAGTTATACAAGACTTAAAACTAAAGTGATGTTATTACTATAAACTAAAGTTCATATTTTGTCATTAACAAAACTTAGCAAAGATCGTAAAATATAAATAACGTTTTTAGGCGATATTTGTATTAACAAAAAGTATAAAGTACAAAGGAATAACGAAAGCCATTGAAAATGTATAAAGTACAAAGAAAACACATATTTCATTCTTAATATTAGTGTACAATTTTGTATATTTACCATCTTTATCACAACTAAGAATTTTCAATGCCTTCCTACTCTTGATGCTTGAAACAACGACATATAATTGGCCATGCAAGAAAACTGGCCTTTGGAGAAACAACCCAACTTGCGACAATGTTAATTTTTTACTTTTATTAATCGTCGTAGCAATACAAACTGAAATAGAGAAATGTCTGTTGGTTTAGTTTAAATATAATCTTATTGCAAAGATTCCATTAAAAACTTCGCCTGTTCACCATCCACTGTTTAGAAAAAAACACAAAGAAAGTGATAGTTTAAAAGATCATTATTTTTTGACAAAATTTAACTGGACGTAAGTAAATAATAAATAACGGCAAATATGAGGCTTGTGTAAAGCAACCTTATTCAGAATTGTGAGGGATAAAAAGCGAGAAACATGTAAGCTCTAAACCATAAGCAACTCTATATTAGAATGGTATTTAGCTCTAACTTCGGCAATACCTGCTAACAAAAAAGCAGATGTCATGTAACATGGGGCGGGGTGGGGCCGCCCAATGGGCAAGCATGACTTGTGATGATCTTTTGAATGTATTACTTTACGAATAGCAAAGATATATATATTTATATATACGAATTTGTATTTTTGTATTAACAATATAATTGTCCATTTTTGAAGAGAAGTTCCGTTTATTCAATATATCTACATATCCATTCAATATAATTGTCCAATGTGCACAGTAAGTCCAACAGTAGAAGCTCGTTTACTTATTGTTTAAACAGCCCCTGTGTCCTGGTTATTCAACATATCTACATAACAAAGTTTTGAAAAACGTTAGTGCTATATATTGATGATTCTTATATGGTCCAACAGTAGATAAAAAAAACCTTAATCACTTGCTTTAAAAAATGAGATTTTGCAATTAGCCGTAAAAAATAAATAAATATCATAAGAAAAAAGCAAAAAAAAAAAAAAAAAAAAAAAAAAAAGTAATATATTGTTGTTATATTTGTCAATCAACATGCAAATACAAAAATTTTAATCTCAATCATACACGTAGTATATTAAACTATTTGAGTTTCTTATAAAATATGCCAACTGTTATAATGTCTTGTATGCACGATCGAGTGTTTTATATATAATCAACAAATAATAAAATATGAGAACTATAACTAACCTTATCATGTATCTTGTTAATGTTATATTACTATATCCCATTAAGGACTGTGTGCAGGTCAATATTAATCAGTTTCGCAAATTATATTGTAACAAAAATCTCACCAAGATATCAAGTTTTTTGAACTGAAGTTGATGAAAAACAGCATCTTGACGACCAGAAACTTTGAGCTTTTCAATAGTTTCTATACCACGACTCTCATTTCTCGCGGTTAATATGACTTTGATGTCGTTTGAGGCCAACTGACGACACATCTTGAGCCCAATACCTTTGTTTCCTCTTGTGACAGTGCAAATCTAAGAATGGAAACAAACAAAAATCATGCTCGTGATATGATTCATATTTTTCTCTCTAGGTATTAGGCAGTGGTAGAGGTTCAAGTGACTAATCAAGTATGG
This sequence comes from Artemisia argyi, assembly GCA_030686995.1. Taxonomy (NCBI): domain Eukaryota; kingdom Viridiplantae; phylum Streptophyta; class Magnoliopsida; order Asterales; family Asteraceae; genus Artemisia; species Artemisia argyi. The sequence continues at coordinate 341,315 of JARVZY010002396.1, read as the reverse complement.
GATCTTAGATATCCTATTGAGCCTTTTTGTCATATTTATCCATCTACCTGAGAAGTAAATCTGAAACACTAATGATATGGGTAAATAAAGTCTTAGCCTACATGCAGTACAATAATATTCATCTTTAGAAATTAGGCAGGGGTAGAAGCTTCAAGTAGATAAAGTTACTTAACCAATTTACCATTGTTAACATGGTGTCAATGCTAACTAAGAGTTTTTTTTTTTTTTTTTTTTTTTTGGAATATGTACTTTTCAACAGATAGTAGGATGAGTGGCGCATAACTTTTTGCCGAGTTTTGTAAATAAATGAGAAAAAAAATAGTTAGCCACTGATTTGTGGGTACCATCAAAACATTTTTGGAATTAGACCCAAAAACCAAAAATTGAGAAAAGCAAACTAACTGGACCTAAACTACTTGTCAAATGTAAACACTAAACATAAACTGTACTTACATTAGTACTGGGATAATGCATTATTAATCGACTTCGTCCGCATTGGCGCATAACTTTTTGCCGAGTTTTGTAAATAAATGAGAAAAAAAATAGTTAGCCACTGATTTGTGGGTACCATCAAAACATTTTTGGAATTAGACCCAAAAACCAAAAATTGAGAAAAGCAAACTAACTGGACCTAAACTACTTGTCAAATGTAAACACTAAACATAAACTGTACTTACATTAGTACTGGGATAATGCATTATTAATCGACTTCGTCCGCATTGGCGCATAACTTTTTGCCGAGTTTTGTAAATAAATGAGAAAAAAAATAGTTAGCCACTGATTTGTGGGTACCATCAAAACATTTTTGGAATTAGACCCAAAAACCAAAAATTGAGAAAAGCAAACTAACTGGACCTAAACTACTTGTCAAATGTAAACACTAAACATAAACTGTACTTACATTAGTACTGGGATAATGCATTATTAATCGACTTCGTCCGCATGCCTGTAAAGATAAATTTTGAGTTAGAGGTTAACATATATTCCCAAACTTGCTACTAACATGATAAAACCATATTCCATCTAACAGCAGCAAAACTGAAAAAAAAAATATTACTATTCATCTTTTGCAGAAAAAACAGAACATGTAATGAAGTAATTTGGCTCAATTGTGTGCTGAAAAGGGTAATTTTTTTTTTTACTTTTATTGCAACCGGTGTCGAACTGAAGTTTCAAACCAGTCTACTATCAAAAAGAGGAAAATTCATGCAATAGAACACTAACCTGCCAATTTTAGTCTGTAGTGGCCAAGAGCTATCATCGTATCCACAAGAAAGAACCATAATTGGACCCTATAGACCACAAGAAACAATAGAAAATTGTCAGTTTAATCATTCCAAACCATCAATAAACCAATCACAGCAAACACGAAAATCAGTCAAAGAAGAGAAGAAGCAATTACTTTCCACTGCCGATAAAGTCATCATGTGAAAGAGTATTGTTGTTCCGAACAATAATGTTTAACTCGCGTAATCCTTCAATAAAACTAAAGACAAATTATTGGACATAAACACAAAGAGTAACAAATATTGAATCTATCAGCATACGTAGAAATCTCTAGATAATTGAACCATGCATCTTATTTATCATTACATTAAGTTTATGTCTTCATAAGTTACACATATTTTTACCTTTCTGAGGTTAAGAAGTAGAGCCGAGACAGCAATGAACTTCTGGCTTCACTTTCAAGGTAAGTGTTATTCGTAATCACACCACCATTATCGTTAAAATCTAATTTTTTAGTATCCTTCACTGTCACGTATTCAAAATGATCAGCATATACATATTTGAAAATCTGGTGTAAATTGAGAATCGCAAAAAAATATTAACAAATACATATACACGCAATTATAAATGTTACCAGTAGCAGTACCAATTAATGATGAAGCTGACGTCGAAAATGATTTGACTGCTTATCACTGATGTCAGTTGATTAAGACCGTCATTCTTTTGTTTGCCTGAACAAAATACATGTATTTGCATGAACATTATCAATGGCGTGCTGGAAATTCTCATTAGAATAATTAATGTACAGGTTTAAAGCTATGCAGGTAGAAAAACTGGAAAAAAAAAAAAAAAAAAAAAAAAAAAAAAAAAAAAAAAAAAAACACCATAAGAGAGATGGTTACCATGTTTCCAGGTGGCGAATTCTTGTCTGTCATACTCCCATGGCCTTGTTATCAGCCGCTAAACTTTATACCAATGGTTGATAATCACTTTGTTTGCTTGGTTGTCTGAAAAAATAAAGAAATGGCTCCATAAAGAGCTTATAAACTCATAATATTTTCTTCATTATTCAAAACTTGATAGTGACGTAATATTGCTAACTGGAAAACATCATGTCTTCTTTCATTTAGTGGTTGTCAAAGTTCTGTGGAAACTGTACAACACCAGCAAAGCAACAGGTATCTGAGAATCATGGCCAATTCTAAGTTGGCCGTGATTTAATTATCATTGTTTGTTAGCCATCAGAAGATATTCATGTTTGATTTAATTATCATGCATCGTGGTCGTGAGTTAGAGGTGACTTGCTTTAGTCACTAAAGTGTTTAGTAATTCACAAGATTCAAGATCCAAGATCCAAGTTTGATCACCCGAGCAAAACCAATAGGTTAGTACTTTATGTGCTTATGTATTAATTCATATACATCAAACGGGATCCCTAATGGGAGATCATTCCGCAGCGTATACTTATTAATTATTAGTTATTAGATCATTAAATTCCAACACAAAGTAAGTACTACTGACCTAAAAATTTCAGATATGAAAGTGTGTTATATCATTTAAGAGCAACTTAATTAGAGAAGTAACCTTAAAGGTTAACCTGACTACAGATGAATTTTTTTCTAATACATTTGGAAAATTAAGTTAAATATGTTTTGAAATAATATGGAGATGTAATAAAGAGATACCTATTTCATACAAAAGGCCTGAAAGAGCAGACAACCAGGGCCTCCTTTGAGCCAAAGTAAATGAAATAGTAAAATAACTACACATCCTCAAATTCTCCAACTCCAATTTAGCTTAAACCATATTGTTTTGTTTAGAGTTAGTATATCTACTATACTATTTACCAAAGGAAAATAATCGTATAGAAACATATTATATTATAAAGTTCATGACCTTACCCAGTTTCAAGAGTAAAAGGGAGATCACCAGTTCTAACAGATTTGAGTATATTGTGGTGTGTATAGGGAAATACGGATACGTACCAATTCATCAGAAGTGTGCACCTAATCCGTTTGCTAATTGTTAAATCTTAGATGGATGAGGAGGATGGGTGAAACAGCAGACATCACAACTGTTTTTCGTGACACGTTATGGCCTGTAAATTTTAAAGAAAAAATAATGGTCATAATATGATCAATCACACCTGTTACGATAACAGACTAGTTAGCATTCTCAGCATATTATGCTGCATAAAAGATTCCTCTTCATAATGGTAGGCAGTAGTAGGAACATTATGTTGCCTTTAGAAAAAAATTAGAATAATAGGTACCTGTTTCATGCAATCTACTACAAATTAAAACCAAATGATAGTATATTCCTACCAACTGTTAAATAAGGAGCATATGTACCTTATTGGGAACAAAGTTGCAAGGTTTCTGGAAGAGAGTTCCAAGAGGATGTTTTGGGTGGCTAATCAGATAATGCTTAAATCAGATGGGTAAATAATGGATGCAGCTTCTCATGCCGGCCAACTAATGATAGTGCTAAAATGAAAAACCATATACGAAAAACCCACACCAATTTGACAACCATAAAACAAAAATGTTGAATCGTACCATCCATGAAATATAAAATTGTCATAATTCCTATAGCTCAAAAAGGATGTCAAATTGTCAAATTCATTCTATTAAAAAGATGTCCCACCCTAGCCTGTTTTGAACCCACAAATATAAATTTAGTTGTGCTGACTTTTTACTCAACCCCCCATTTTGCTTAACTATTATGTTGGTGGAAATTGCTTAGATATCAATTAACTAAATTTATCAACTTGTTAACTAAGTAATATCTTTGAAGTTAAAAGCATACTCCTTATTCAATACTATCCACTAATAATGCGTAAAATAACAGATTCTGACATAGCCATATCTAGTGTTGTAAAAATCGGTCATGGCGGCTGATATGGCGGCGGTCCACAACCACGAAATTTGCATATCGGTCACGGTCAAAATCGGTCATTATGGCGGTCAAAATCGGTCATTTTTTTAATTGATAAATAATTATGGGCTTATTGTTTTTATTTTTCAAGCATGTTAAACTTTTTAGTTTTTTTGTGGTAATCGACTTATTTTGTTAGGATGTTGCTAATATTTATTTTTTTTAAACTAAATTCCTTTATAATTTATGGTCACCGCCGAGAAACCGATATAACGCCGCCAAGACCGATATATCGTTTGAAGGTGGTCAACCGCCACGGCACTGCCGACCGATTTTTACAACCTTGGCCATATCACCAATGATTAAAACAATCTCATACGGCCACTACAATTAAACATGATTCAAATATTTTATAGTATTTGTTCTTTTACCAACTCTTAGAAGATTAAAAAAACCCTAAACAAATTACCATGTTCAAACACTTAATCGTACAAATCAAGTTTTCAAATAACAATAAACCCTAAATGCTCGATTAAGACCTTGTGTTAATTGTTATAGAAATGCAGACATAATCCAGTGTTCTGCTCCTAAATCCAATCACAACCCCACAAAAATTAACAACTTTCAATGGTTAAATATAAAAACCCCTAAAAGTTACACATACGAAACCCTAAAAGAAAAACAATTGTTTACGACTACTTGCAATCCAACCCATCTAAATCATCAATCAAAGCACAAAAACATAAACCCGCAAGCCAATTACCAAAAAAAAAAAAAAAAAAAAAAAAAAAAATCTATATATATATAATACATTAGTAGCTTATATAAATTGAATTTTTAGACCAAAAAAACATACCTTTGTTTATGATTACATAGATCACTTGAGTAAAAGGATTATGATTAAGGTTTCATTTTCATTAAAAATGAGATACAACTGCCATATATTTAGGTGCGCGAATGGTGGTGGTCGGATTGTAATTGCACCAAGTAAATCAGTGAGCCCATAAAACTAATGAAATAGTGAGATATTTTGAAACTTGATAGCATTGATGAAGGAGTACTACTTGTTTCATAATGCAGTAGGGCTAATATCAGCTACCGAATAGGTACCACTTTATTAATTTCAATAGTCAATACTAATAACTTAGGGGACGTCTGTTTAAGCTTGAATATAGGCTTATGAGCATTAATGATGATTTAATCTTATATTTCATAAGCCCTTAGGCTTTTGTTTCAGATTATGAACTAATAATTTATCTTTAAATCTTAATAAGCTCATAAGACACAAAATATGGGCTTGTGGGTTTCTGTTAATGACATTTAGTTCTTTTCTTGATATCCCAATAGCCATGGCTCAAGTCTACAAATATAAAGGCAGGACCAAACACGTAGATGCCTTAGCTTCATTTCAGTTTAATTTGATTTCTTTATGAAAGAGGGTCTAGAAATTCATCTTTAAATCTTAATAAGCTCATAAGACACAAAATTTGGGCTTGTGGGTAACAACCCCAAAAAATCATTAAAACCACCCAAACACCATTAAAACGACTCAAACACCCTAGAAACTGCAAATCATGACCGAACACGTGCAACAACAAACTCGACAGATCTAGGAAGATTCATACTGCACTTTATTGGATGTACGTACGTGCATTATAAGATCGAGGTATTGCTATATCGCTACATATAGAATAATCCACATACTCAGATAATGAAACAAAAAAAATCCCAGTTGCAACGAAAAATAAACTCCAGTTGAGTTTATTAAAATCTTTCCAGATGAACTGCTTGATAGGTAACATTTTTATACCCTATGTTGAACCTATAGTGCTGTGCTCCTGCAAGAATTATGGAACTATCATCACATTTTTAGTTCTTTATATGCATACTTCCAGATTATAAATATTTGCACATGCTGACATGAAGGGTTTTACTTACCTACTTATTTTCTCAATAAAGGTTATTAGCCCAGCCGAAGTAAGATTGTGTTATAATTGTTGTTCCAAGGGTGCTTGTAGGATAAAATAAAGTGTAAGTAGCTCAAATTCATGGCAAAAAAAAATTGAAAACATTCAAAGAAACTTACTTTCTCTAAAATGATAGCAGACAGCAAAGCAATCATACGTTTCCAATTAAACTCACGACCAGTGGAATTGACAGCAACAGATATCTGATCCAAACACCATTGTTGACAAAATACAGAAAATGACCACAAATTTTGCATATAGAAATATTTTGAATGTGTAAAATAAAGATCGCCTATCAACGTCTGTGTCAAAGATGATCTCTAAAATTAGCAGACGCGTTGCTTTATGAAATGCGACATGAGAAGTCGTGAACAAACATATAATTTTTTTGAATGGAAAATACTCACACACATGTCGAAAAAGGGACTTAAACCCAAGACTCTTGATGGTGTGGACCACCCTTGATACCACTTTGCTATACGTAGCAATAGATGACACCTGAAACAAAAGAAATTTACAATTTTCAAAACATAGGAACTAATAGCAGATACTTCTAAGTTCGAACTTCTAACCATAGGAACTAATAGGCCTTGTGGCTTAACCTTTTGTTTAATTAAGCTAAATTTACGCACTTGACATGTTAAAATTAAGATTATCAAATGGCACACAAAAAGTAAATTACCATCTTGATCATTCGAGAAATTTGGTTTGTTTTTCTAGGAGAAAAAAATGTTCATACTCAAGATGAGTGTGAAGAACCAAACCTTACGTTTGTCATCTCTTCATACGACTTCTGAAGAGTGTTGCATTCTTCTATTAGATTCTCAGCAGATTCCTGCAGTTTTGGCTTTTCGGTTTTCACATATTCACACTCCTCTTGAGTATCCAATAATAACTTCTCCACATTCTTTAATTTTATACTTCTTTCTGAAGATCAGTTTGGACTTTGTTTTGAGCTCATTGTCCAAGTGCTCGATGTGGGCTTCGAGTTCAATTACAGTGGCGTAAGTTGTTGAACATTCGTACTGCATTTTCAGTTGTTCCTGGATTTCATTTTGTTCCAGTTTATAAGACAGACTTTCATCTTTTCAATGGGCGGGCATGAAGGTTTGGATAAACGAAGTAATTACGTCTATATTTGTCATTATATCTTACTATATTTGTCGTTATATCTTACTATATTAAGTTTGGACCATTTCCACACTCTTGCTTCCATTTGTCTTGTTAGCATGCAAGTCACTAGGGTTCACTTCAACTAAACTTTGTTTACCTGGAAGCTCCAATCTCAGGTCAGAGATTGAGTTTTAAGTGACCTGATAGTATCTCAATCGATACTCTTCAAGATGCTATCAGTCTTGCTGATACAGCTCCTGTCCCTGGCAGCCTAAAGAACTTCTTCGATGTAGTGGTGCAAACCACTCTTTGGTACTTATGGAGATTCCGCAACGACATGGTTTTTGCTACCAAACGGCCCAACAAACAGCTCATCTTGGCTAATATCAAGCTCTACTCGCACAGTTGGATCACTTTTAGGCAAAAGAAAATCAAACCAAACTGGATTGAATGGATTTGTAACCCTTGTATTTCTCTTTCTAAACCCATGTAATTCTTGTTAGCTTCTTGCTAGTTCTATTAAATTGCCTTTGCCGTTCAAAAAAAAAAAAAAAAAAAAAAAAAAAACGTTCAAGAAAAAAAACTTTAGCCGTAGCATTCAAACAGTCAGATATCCAAGATTTTGATCCACGATATTGCACTACCATATCAAATCTTTTCTTGACGTTTTTTTACCCAAAACATGCTTATTCACAGTATGATCTATGGGGATCACCGGACGCACAATTTAGTTGCTTGCGTGTACCTGTAAAAATTGATATGTGTTCAGTGACCATCAGTTGTACACATGTATCCAAGCGAAAGGGTCAAACCAATGCACGCAATATGTCCGAAGTACCTTGGCACCGCGTATGCAAATGGCTAATACCGCCACTGGTATGTGAAAACGGTTGTTCTGCTTGTCTAGCTGTAATGCCCAATGAACAGTTAATAAGTATATGGAAACCATAAATATAGAATGTCAAAAACCATGTAACACATGATACACGTACAACAGTACCTCGCATATTTCGCAGTGTGGAAGTGTCGCTTTCATGGCGGTTACCATCTGCATGTAATGTACCCATGAATGGGAGTTCCCCGTGTGAGTCTGAATGAATGCTTCCTTCAGTTACATGTAGCCACTGGTTCATAGGTATATTAGAATGCGCTGAATTAACATCGTCTTCTAGCACACGCTTGCCTCTAGCAATGGCTCTATGCCTTTGTGACTCTAGCAATGCAAAAGTATAACACGTAGCTCGTGTTGGCTACTGCAAAGCTGCATCGAAAACAACAGAGCAAGCAGTCGTGTCAATAGTAAAAGCATCATTATTTTCCAATCTCGTATTGTCAGAATTGGACTTGTGAGCATGGTTATTGTAACAACCGTGGTTTTGGCAGGTCAGTTTGACTGATAGTCTTGACTCGGTTGACGTTTGTTTGGTGTGTCCTAGGTGCTTGAAGTGATATAGGTGAGTTTTAGCACTAAATCCCTTTGCGTAAGTGGTTTTATTGTGATTTGGAAAGTTTTGGAATTTGAGAAAGTTCATTTTGATCACATTTGTGGTGTAGAAATGACTTGTGTAGTTTTTGGTGTTTTTGTGTTTTTGCATAACGAGTCTTCGTTCAAGTATTTGAGCGTTAGCAAGTTACATGGAGTTGTTTTTATGTGTTATTCTTATAAAAGAGTGCGAAAATCTATTTTTGGAAACTTTGTTTTGAAAATGATAATTTTCCGGTTTGTCGTAAAAACTGAGGATTATCGCGTAAGACGTTAGGATTAGCTACGGGCATTTATAAACTATCAAAAGTATGAGGTTTTGAGTGTAATATTTTCCAGTAACTTACTTTTTCAAATATATATATGAATAACCTACTTTTTTTAACCAATATCAGTGAAGGTTATAATAACAATTTTACACTATTTTACTGATATATATATATATATATATATATATATATATATATATATATATATATATATATATATATATATGTGTGTGTCAGGGTCTAACCGCAGGGACTGAACTGTACATTATTAAAAGTTTTTTCAAATGAATTGTAGCCAACTAGCTACAATTAATTGTAGCTAACATTTTCCCATATATATATATATATATATATATATATATATATATATATATATATATATATATATATATATATATATATATATATATGAAAAATCGGTTGGAGGAGGATAAAGTGAAAAAGGAAACCCAATTGTAGCCCAATTACAACTCTAAGTTAGGTAATTATGCACTAAATAATTATAAATACAAAATCAAAGTTCCCAAAACACTTTTCCTGTAAATTTTAGTCGAAGGGTTTGTAATTTGGGAGCAATAATCAAGAATCAAGGTAAAATCCTTAAACCCTATGTTCATATAATTGATTAATTATTGGTATTCATGTAATATTAAGTATGATGGATCTAGGGTTTGTAAACTTCTGTAAATTAATTAATTAAAACATGTTGAGATCAATTAATGAGTATATTATGATGATTGGTGAAGAGAATTGAGCGTAAAACATGCTTGTTATTGAGTTAGGGTTTGGACAGAAAAGTAGTGCTGTAAAGATTCGAATGTATTTAACAGATGGTGATGAGTTAGATCACGAAATTTAAGTCTAAATTGAAATTTAATGAAAGAGCTTTCCAAAAAGTCCAGCCACGATTGATTTCAAGGTTGGGAAGTTGGTCTTTTGATTTTTCTTTGTTAAGGTGTCAAAGCTGTCAAACCGGGACAGAATTTGGGTAAAAGTTTGAGGGTGAGTTGTGGCTGTAAAAGTGGTATTTTGACTAGCCCTTCTGGAATAGTTAAGTATTAGGTTATAATAGACTACCACGAAAAGGATTCGTGATAAAAACTTGTGGAAGTATTTTATGTTAATTAAAACTTTTTGGTGTGCGTTCAGATCCGAATTTGAGAAGTTGACAAGTTTGATTTTCTTTTGAGTACTTGTGTGTGTTATTGGTCCATGGCCTTCTGGGATTAGCTTGTATGCTTATGAGAGACCATGGTAAATTTTTGGTGTGAGTTGTTGAGCTTTATTTGTCGTGATTTCATGTGCGCAAATGTACCCAAAAATTCTGCGTTTTCTGATTTTAAGAGTGCAAGGGATTTAGTGAGTGTTAGACTATGGTGGTTGTTAGTATGGTGTCTAGGAGATCCATGGTGGGTCATATAAGTCTTAGACATCCATCATATGAGTATTACATGGGTTGTAGCTTTTAGCTTGACCTTGTGTAACATGGACTTATTTGTGTTGTTTAGATTTGTGATTTGTGTTGTGGAAGCTTCAAGGTTTGAGGTGAGTTTATAGTCCCATATTTTTACCTTATTTTAAACTTGGGATGGGAATGATGCTTGTCTTAAATGATTTGAATTACTGTGATTATGTGTATGTGTGTTAAGAGCTTGGACTTATAATGTTATCGTATTTATGCTATATGTGAGTGATGATGATATGATATGTGATTTTGTGTGGTCCAATTGGGAGGGTGCTTACCCTGTTGCTCGTGCATACGACCTAATTGGAGAGTAGCATCCCTACTCACTTTTATTCTGTGTAGTCCGATCAAAGGGTATTAATTTACCTATTTTTTTGGAGCGGGGGTCACGTTCCGGCCTGGTATGTTGTGAATTTGGATCGGTGGGCATGTCCCGCCCGATGGTTGCCTTATGTGTGATGTTGCCTTGTGAATACATGTAGCTTATATGATAATTGTGATTATTTGTCCATCTATATTTTATAATCATAGTGATTTTGGTTGCCTAGTGTGTATGAGTCTTAAACCTATGAATCTCACCAACATTATGTTGACGTTTTAAGCATCATTTTCAGGTGAGCTTTCTAAGGATAAGATAGAAGGATGTGATTAGACGAGATCCTAGTTTCATTGGAAGTGGTTTATTATTTTGTTAGGATCTTATGTATTGTTTTGGATTTTGTTTTGGTTAATTTATTTTGGGGTATTGTTACAACACTTTGTGTTTGTACTTTGCTATATTTTTGTGCATGTAGTTTATAACACCCCGTAAAAATTTTCCTACGATTGACACATTATTACAACACAAATTAACCATTTTTAACCATAACAATTTTTTTTTATATATACTTTGTCAATTACAACGTTATTCACTCTTACCTTGAAACGACATTTACACCTAAACCTTAATAACCTAGATACCAGACATAACTTAAAACATTGATACTTAATAAGTATACGTTTCAATAATTAACAAATACAATTTAAATAAATCCCGAACCTACTAAAATTCCCATGTGTACTCGCTAATAATATTGGACCTCTAAGAAACATGAATGACAATTGTTATCAATCTTCAAATATAATTATGATACTAGAATATTGATCAAGTTAAGGCACCTCACACATTTCATCTCAATTTGACACAAATAATAACTTTGTTCCAATGACACTTCGTATGAATTCGAATAAACCACCAACTTTCTGTATCGTATTTAAATCCCAATTTTAGGGCCCTTCTGGTCCGAACCAGGAAAAGTGTAAAACACGAAAGTTGTCCGAAATAATGTTTTACGTCTAGACTCGCGAGATTTTGAACCAGAAATGTAAATCGTGGCTGTTATCTATGGAATACAAACCTGACCCAAGTAAACCTCCCTCAAATATAACCTATAACTCACACCTTCACCCTCCCTCCCTTGTTACTTCCCCAAATGAAGCCTAAGGAATCCATGTGCATATCTTACACCACCTTCCTGCTCCATTCTATCACTTATCACTTTCTTGTTCATGTATATATGGATACATGTAATACGGCAGCTCACACCTTCACCCTCCCTCGCTTGATACTACCTTAGGTATGACCTAGAGAACCATGTTACTTCCTTACACATTATATGACACATAACATGGACATGTTCATACGCAAATCAGATGGCCAGATTGCAAAGAATGGAGGTGTACAAGTTTGTGACCTCCCTCACTTATTTACTGCCTCAAAAAAAAACCTAAAGTAAACTACACAACTCACCTTTGGGGAATAATAGCTCAACGTGTCACAAGCTTTCTACTAGCCCCCCTTGTTCCCCAATCCAAGAACTCCCACGTCTCTTAGCTTCTCTTTCATTCTACCACTTATCACGCTCCATCTTAAGCATATAAGGTTGCATGCAGTTCGACATCCTCACAAAAACATACAATCACACATACTCTCTTGTAGTTTCTGTCAAGCCAAGAAGGAGAAGAAAGAAAGAAGAACTTGGAGATGGACTCAGCTTGTGGTGGATCCCTTCAACGAGCCACACCCCTCCCCTTCCAACTCTCTGTCCATAACGTGAGGTTCACCCCTACCATCCTTACAACTACACCACTCTCCATTCTTGTGTATCCCTCACAAAGGAAAGTAAAACCACAACCACAGAAACATGCATGCGTACAACCATTTCAAGTATACCAGTGGAACATGGGTCTCGTTTCTATGATGGACTGCTAATCAAGTAGCACCAACCTTCATGCCATTACTAGTCGCTATGTCATGTTTCTCCCCATCATTTGATGTAGTAAGTATCCCAACCCATTTCCACACATTCACAACCTAACTCAATATGTTCCTTTCTTTCCTTTTCTTGTTACTGCCGTGTGAGAAGAACAAGAAAGAAGAAGCAGGTTGGGTCCTTAATCTTCAAGTTTCTAGGGTCCTCCTGGTCTTGTACGTGATGAGTTTTAAAAGCCTTGAAAGCATTGTACGATTTGTTTTAACATTATTGTCCCTCGTTCACTTCATTCGTTCCTCGCTACCATTTGGTGTAGTAAGTCTCCTAACCCATTTCAATACGTAAAGTAGTTTTTCAAGTCCCGTATGTACTTTCTTGGCAATGCTCGCGGAGTGCTTTAAACCTTTAAACTCGTTTTGTTGTCACGCATGTCACATATAAAACTAGAACCTAACATAAACTTGTGTGGTAAAAGTCCTTGGTTGTGTTAACAAACACACATGCATGGCTATGAATGTCGTTTTCTTTAAGAAACACTCTGTCTATTTTGCAAACTAGAAGAAAAACATTTTCATAAAATATATACACAACATACTGATTAGGAAGACATGTAACGAATAAAATGCAGTCGAAACCCTTGTTAAATAAAGTAAGCTTTTAGAACGAATGTCGAGTACTTAGAGGTAACCAAAATGAATGAAAGCTAATAAAACTTACTAAATAATGAACTTATTTGTTTTCTTACCATTTCTCGCTAAATGAAGTTGTATAACACTTATTTTATTTGGTAACCACGTTGACGTAAGTTATATTGGTCCTAATATATTATCACGAATTTAATAAATATATACTTTATATATTTTCACACCTCGAAACCTAACAAAAATGATAAATATAAAAATGACGGCATCATGATGACGTATATCGAAACCTACATTTTTAGACGATAATTACGAATAACTATATATCTCTGAATATTTATAATTTATAACGTAAATTATATAACTCGAATACACATCAGGAAATGATTAATTCTTAGAACTCGTCCATTCATTTAATTAAATTGACATTTACTATAAATTATCATTCACCAACTGTTGATACATATCATTTATTTATAACGAGAAATATAAATAATAAACGATATACATAAAGACATGTTATATAGTATATAACTTGCTCTCGAACTATTAAGCGTTTTGCCACGCAAGCCACCTCTGCCACGAAAGTCATTCGGTCATCGAACACTATTCAAATCCCTATTCTCGATAAGTCAAACTTATCTCGGACTCCCATATCATTCAGGTTATCTCTTGAAGTCAATTCCATCTTCACTTCTGACATTACTTATACTCTGTCTACCGTACTACTCAGGTGAGTCATAGCCCCTACTCTTAATTGTTTTATAATGAATTATACACGTTTTTGGGGGAGATACATGCTTAACTATTGTTTTATACCTTTACAAGTACTCGTTAACTATTTACATATTACTATAAGTTCATAGCTATACTTTCTATCGTTTAACTGTTTTATAAACTCTTTCGGAGAGATGCATGTGTAACAACTTTTCTAACGATTTTACTATCGATATTTGGAATTATGGAACAAACTGTTTAAATACGGTTTCAACTGTTTAAATACGGTTCTCCACAAACTGTTTGGATACAGTTTCAACTGTTTAAATACAGTTCCCCGCAAACTGTTTGGATACGGTTCTCTACAAACTGTTCGGATACAGTTTCAATTGTTTAAATACGGTTCCCCGTAAACTGTTTATGTTATGGACGCAACAACGTGGCCCAAATATCGAAACTCGTGTTAAATGGATTTATAAACCAACTACTATTTTGGGTGTTGACCCGGTGAAGGGCAAACCAACGAACTATTTTTGAATTGATAAGGAAATCACTCATTTTCTAATTAACGATTTAAACTATAAACTCTATGAACTCACCAACCTTTGTGTTGACACTTTTTAGCATGTGTTTATCTCAAGTAACTATACAAGAAGGAACTTGAAGGCACGGAGTGGGCTTGTAACCCGGCATGAGCTTAAATAAACATTTTGACATATTTCAAATAAACTTGTTGTTTAAATTACGAATTCTCTTGGAATTATGAATATTTGGTATTTTGAATGAATTAAATTTTAAAGCGTCACTTTTGTGTCGTTTTCTATGATTGTGACGAAAGATCCTCGAAGTAACACCCAAAAAGTCTTCCGCTGACATTTTAAGTCTTCCGCTGACGTGACGATTTTGGGGGTGTTACAGATTGGCATCAGAGCTACAGTTATAGAGAACCAAGTGTTTTGAACATTGGACTATAACTACACTTTTAAAACGGACCACTTTTACAAAATACCACCTTATGCCCTCCGTGCCTACGCGTTTCCAACACCTGGTAGAGACATTACTTTTACATGATTTCTTATATATGTTAACATGTTATGATTATGCTAATGACTTATATTTACTAATCGGGATTATTACAAATACCGTGTCTTCATATTTCCATCCGCCAGACGATTATGTGACTTTTAGATAGTTTATGCTACAACTACACTCTAGTATATTAATATATATGTATATATATATAGGCTCCCCAACTATTTTGAGTACTATACCAATCCTCCTAAATTATCTCGCTCTCATCTTTATAGATGCGTACGACATACTCTTTTTGTACTCTTGGAAAAATCTGCGCATTACCTTGTCGATTAGTATGAGTGTTGAGTCAGAAATTCTTAAGTAGGATGATTTACAATGTCTTTATTTGAATGGATTGGGACGCCTTTTTATTGAAATAAAGAAATTGTAAACCGCCGAACCATAAGTTTATACTTCGTTATTTACATCGTTTGGGACGCTTCTCTATGTAAATAATGAATTATAAATAAGTGGGCTTAATTGTATCTGAAATGGCATGCGTATGAAATCAAGGATCACTAAAGTTCATAAAACACTAAAACTTCAGCCAAAGACTCACAATTTTCTTCTGCGTATGCCTAATTCAAAGGCATTACGGCACAACCACATTTATTCGATCATGTGCTTACTTTTACATTCTGGCAACTTATGAAACCTTTTCAGGACATTGTATGTGATTACAATGGTCTCTCTTACTTCTCCGGCACTATGAGTGATATAGTGATCTCCGAACCTTTCACAACCTTACGTTGTTTCACCTAAAATCCATCAAAATCTATAAATTCCTCTAATAGAAATACAAGATATGGAATTGCTAAGGAACAAACAGATTCATCATCTACAAAAGCTTGAAACCAAATACCGTATTGTCATTTAAAACTATACAAAAGCTGAAGTTCAACAACTTTCTCTACATTCATCAAGTTCTCATCCGAAACCCTCATTGTTAAAAGTCTGTAACCAGCAAACACTTTGTTTAACGGGTAGGTTACCCCTTGCATCACCCCTCAGGTTAGAAATTTTGTTGCTCGAAAGAGAACCAGACGTCGATGCTTGATTCATCTGAATAAAACTGCTCATCATTTGCTTAAGCTCATTCGTTTGTCGAGTCATGGTTGTGTCGATCTCCTTCTTAAGTTCAACCCTCATGTTTTTTATTTGATTTTGCATTGCTCGAATGTTAACATCGTTTGTTTTCATATAATTAGCAAGCTCAGAGAAGGTTGTGGTGGTTGATAAACTTGTTGGGGTGGAGGGACTTGATAATTGGTTCCACGGTTTTGATTGTAACCTTGGTTTTGATAACCTTGGTTATTTTGAGGATAACGGTTTTGATTAGTTTGCACGGGTGGAAACCCAGGTGGACTTGTTTGGTTAGTACGAAAACCTTGGTTTTGATTGTAGTTTACGGCTGCTATGTTTGCATTATAAACTTGGCCATCGGTGGCTTGACAATCATAATACGGATGCGGTCCACCACAAATCACACATTTTTCATTAACGGCTTTAACGGGCTCGGGTTTTTGGTTCTGCAACTTAAACTCTTTCATCATACAATGAATAGCGTCGGTAAGTTCGGCCAATTCCGATGATTGGATCGACGAAGAAGAAGGAGGAGTAAAAGAAGTCACTTTCGAAACATTCGGTTTGTTACGAGAAGTCGGAACCTTAGATTTATTCTCGATGATCGATAAAATATCCCTAGGCGTACGATTCAAGATATTGCCACCGGCGGCTGCGTTTAAAGAATCTTGATCGTTTTGAGTCAAAGCGTTATAAAACATGTCGATTTGGTGTAACTCGGAGAAACCGTGGTGAGGACATTTTCGAAGTAGATCCTTAAAACGTTCTCATGCCTCACCAAAGTTCTCATCAAAACGTTGTTGAAAATTAGTTATATCATTCTTAAGATTAGTCGTTTTGGATGGTGGAAATAAATGATTAACAAATTTTGAGACGAGTTCTTCCCATGTGTGAATTGAACGAGGGGGTTCTTTTTCAAGCCAAATCCGGGCTGAACCCTCGAGTAAAAATGGGAACAACATCAATTTGATAGCATCGTGAGGGACATCCTTAAATTTCAAAGTCGAAGTTAACTTATTAAACCATCGGATGTGTGCGTGAGGATCGTCCCTCTCAAAACCGTGAAATTTTTTGATGTGACAAGTTGAATCAATCCAGTTTTAAGTTCAAAATTATCGGAAAAGATTGGTGGTAAAACAATTGCATCCCCGTATCCCTCGGTGGGACACTGGAGCAATTCTTGCATAGTACGTTGATCGGCCATCTCGGTGATGGGTGTTTTAACAAGAGTACGTAACTCGGGTACGTAAGCTTGTTTACGACGTCTACGATAGTGTTGGTTCGGTATGGTCAGAGAATTATCAATTAATCTCGACCGTGAACGTGTGATCATACACTAAAAAGAAACCAAAGTAAAAAGAAAAAGGAAAACAAAATCTTTTTGTATTTTTGTTTTTATAAAGCAAAACTTAAAAACTTAAACTTTTTTTTTCAAACGTTAAGTTAATCGTAAACCGTTTCCCATAAACCTACTCGCGACGGAACGGGAGAGAAGAATGGATCTCTCTTCAGCTTGCAATTTAATGTCAAAGCTTCCGTATTTTCCGCTTATTCGGTCGTAGAATCCAAAGTAATTCGATTAGCAACTAATTTCACGCGTTGTTATATTGGGAAGTTTATTTGGTTTACAACGCCCGCCCTTCAACGGGAGAGTCGAGGCTGTAACTTTATTTTATTTTATTTTTTGTATTTTTGAAAACACTTTAGGAAAAGTGTTTTTGATTTTTCAATTTTTTTTTTTGGTTTTTATAGAAAATATATACAAGGAATGTTTTCAAAACACAATTTCGAAAAACGAAAACGAAAAATTCACTTCAACCTTCCCTGGCAGCGGCGCCAAAATTTGATTCATGATAAAATCAATATATGTTATAGTATAAGTATTACTCAAGAGATCCGCAAAGAAATACGGATAACCCGAGGTCGTAGTCCGTGTGAAGGGTGAATGGAATTTCGAATTCCCGGTTCGTGAAACGTGTCGTAAAACTGGTAAAAAGTGATTAGAATGAGATTATACTAATGAAATCACAAATGAAGCACAAATAATCACTTAAGCACGTATTTCAAATAAGGCAACTAGAAACGTAACGTAAAATCGAAACCGTACGATAAAACGTAAAATAAACGTTAACGTACGAAATAAAACGCGACTTTAAAGCTACACTACTCCTATGGACTTGGAAATAATTTTCAAAAGTTAAAAATGATAAAAGAAAATTTTGAGAAAAAGAAAAATATTTTTTTGACTTTTTATTTATTTGTTATGAATTAAAAACTAATTTATCTAATTAAAAATTAAAAGAAAATGCAAATAAAGTGAGAAAAATGAAAAATAAACTTTGAAAATTCTAAAATAACTAAAAAGTAATTTTGAAACTAAAAACTAATTTTTTTTGGCTTTTTATGTAATTTTTGGGAATTAAAAACTATTAAATTTAATTAAAAATTCAAATTAAAATCAAAATAAATGGGAAAAATTTAAAATAAATTTCTAAAATTCTAAAATAAATGAAAATAAATTTCTAAAATATTTTTGGATTTTTCTTGGCTTTTTCTGATTTTTTTGGATTTTTTAGTAATAAAAATTGATTAAAAATGAAAATTAATTAAGAAAAATAGCAAATAAAGGCATAAAAATATGAAAAATTCAGGAAAATTCTAAAATATTATTCTAAACTTATGAAAAATTTAAAAACTTAAAAATAAGTTGTGGAACTGCTAAAGAATTTGAAACTGCTTATATTGGAGTGCTTATTTATGAGCACTCCTTTGACCAGGTTGACCAAACTTTGATCAGAGATGTTTTTGACTTAATGAAGCTTAATGGGATAGAACTTAGGCCAATTGATACACAGAAACACAGGTTAAGGCTCAAATCAGTCAAATAAGCACTTTGGAAATAAGCATAAGCCAAAAGAGAATAAGCTGATGTACAATCTCAATAGAAATAGCAACTATAGGTGTGAATAAGCTCAGAGAATCAAATAAACTCAACTAATGATCCACAAATCCAAGTTACAGCCCTAGTCTAGAAAACATATATTAAGCTGAACCACTCAACTAAATAGGACTAATAAGCTGGTTAAATAAGCTTGGAACAGAAAGCTCAAGGGGGCAAAAGCTTGTCTACCTAGCTGAGATGATAAATCCACAAGAAACCCTATGAGTTAATCCCCATTGATGACCTAAATTGAGCTGAGAACAGGTGATGTTGAACCATATAGGGCTGCAGGTTTTGACTTTTTTATGCACTCTAGAATTGACTAAAGTGAGTTTTAAATGCACTAATCTAATCCTAAATGATATGTTTAGCTAAGATATGAGTTTTAAAAAACCTAAATGCTCCCTATGTCTAACAAAATTTCAAGATGACAGATTATCATGAACACTATTGAACTCAGATTTGGTACTAATGGGTGATGTTAACTTTTTACCTTAAACTTCTGTATATTATGCTCAAATTAGCTCAAATACACTCTAGGAAGTTAGAGTATGCAGTCAAATTAATAATAACCCAACAAGAACTAACTTAACCAACCTAATCCAAACACCCTTAACTGCCTTCAGTTTGAAACTAAGTGCAACTAACAATCCAATGTCAAACACCAATCTCAGTACATATTATAATCAAATAACCTCAAATGAAGCAACAACTTAGATCTCAGATGCAAATCAACTCAGATACACAGATTCACAGAATATGACAGATCAAAAATCAAATAGAACAATGCAATAGTGCACAATATTCTAGATATCAAACTCACACTAATGAACTAATAACAAGTAACTATGAGTCTAAATAAGCAATTAACAAGCAACAATAAACAGATAAAATCAAATCTAAACTACTATTATACTATTTAGAGGAATTTAAAATTTTCAAAGGACTTACAAATCCACCTCAGCCAAACAGAGGTGGTCTCCCACACAGCCTGTCTTTAAGACAGGCTAATTGCTCCTTATTAGCTGTCTATTAACTCCAAATAAGCTATGCTTATTGAATAAGCTGATAGGTTTGACTTGCTTTGACCAATAAGTACTTGAGAATTTTATGACAGAAATAAGCTTACTAACAACTATTAATGAGCTGATATAAGGTTATAATAACCAACTAAAACTAGATTGAAACTTAAATAAGAGATTAAGACAAATATTTTTGAATTTTTATATTTTCTTTTTTTTTTTTTTTTTTTTTTTTTTTTTTTTTGATTTTTGAATAAGAGAAACAGAAATAAGGAATTAATAAAAAAAAACAATATACTATAACTAATGATTTAAATTGATTAATAAGTAACTACTAATAAAACTGAATAATAAAGGAAGGTAAAACAAATATTGCAAAGAAACAACTGAAATTTTTATTAAAACTGAATTCTGATTACAAGCTTTTGAAAATGAAATTACAATAAAGGAAATTAAAATGGCATCATAACTTTAATTAAAAACTACACACCCAACTACTGAATGGGAGGGGGTATATATAGGTGAAGCAGGGAGCTTGGGTGAAGCTTCTAGCAATTACAGCTCATCAATCCTTTTGAAGTTGTGTTTGTTTTGATCCATCCTGATCCGTTGGATATCCCTTGGTCACCAATCCGTGTATCTTAGCCCTTGGATTCGTTTTTGTGATGTGATGTATCCTGCGTGAGTATGCTCATTGGTCCACGTGTCCCAGACATTCCCTGACCTCACCTGACGCGTGACAGACCTTCTAGAAACACCCAATCATTGGGTAATTATTCCAATTGGGGTAATTTGGTGGGAGGGTAACTTAGGGTTCGTCAAACAATATTTTTTCTGGGAATGGGTTAGTTTTAGGGGGCGGGTAAAGTATTTGGGGGTGTTTGACTGGTATAATAAAGGGTTTGACCGGGGTGAAAAAGGTATTGGATCGGGTAATAATTTTAAAGGGAAGGTGGGCTTTTTAGTGTGTTGGGCTGGGGTGTAGGAAGTACATGGACTAGGCTTAGTAAAGGGTTTTGGTTTTAGTTTAGTTTAGGATCAAAATTAACAAGGACTAATAATGTATAATCTGAAAATCTTAAGGGCTGATTCTGTAAATTTCTAAAAGTTTCATTCAAGGGCTTATGTTGTAAAATGCTGAATCATAGAGGATACATGTTGACTTTTCTTCAAAATTTCATCAAAGGACTATTTTTGCCAACATGTGAAACTTGGAGGACTAATCTTGTCATTTTCCTCAAACTTCAACTAGGGACCATTTATGCAACTTTGTAAATCATTGAGGACTTATGAAATTTTGAGCTTTCTTTGATCATTTTGCTTCCCCGGCTCCGGCTTTTTGACCTTTTTCCAATCTCGTGCTCGTTTTTGTCGGTTTTGGCTTTGTTTTTGTTCATTTTTCTCATATCCGTACCTACACATACACAAATACAAAAACACACATTCTCTTGGCATATTTGGTTAGTATTTGGTGTTTTTGGTCTGATTTAAGGTCTAAAAGGATGTGTGAAAAAGCACACATCTGTATTTTCAACATACGCAAGTCTCAAATTTTTATCATAATATAGTCAATATAAATGTGTGATTGATTGTTATACTGATTGGTGTATGTTGTAGGATAACATCCATGTTTCATGCATGGTCTTTGTTCTAGGTTTCATGTGGGCGAAATCGAGTGTACGCTCATGCTGAAATTCTTATGGTTCTTATGATAAAGTTCAATATTTAATTTCCAATAATCAGTTATGGTATGTTGAACTAAACCTGGTATAATGGTTTTTTCTACATGTACCATCACACTAAAACCGTTGCAGTGAATGTGAGTGTTATACTGATACTTTTTGTTACCATCTACCAATAAATTTTCCTTGACTATTTAGAGATTCAATTTTTTTAAAGCAATTGCCGCATGTTTATACTTGACACAAGAAATATAAGGAACTTCAGGAACAAATAGAAAATCTTCAATCTTTGAAAGTGACCAAGGAGTTTACTCAACACGACATAAGATGTGTACTAATTCAGAAATTTACTTTTGGTAATAGCTCCAGTGTCATGCACATATGGCCTGAACTAAGGAAGACTCACTTGTATAAAGGACCAAAACGTGCCGGAATGGTAATATTTTTTTGTGATTGAAATGCCCTCTGGAAATACAAGTTTCAAGTATTGTTTTTTGCTTTTTTTTTCTTTTCATTTTTTTCTATAACATGTCAACATTGGTATCTGTTTGTGGAGTTTTAGGGCCATGCTTAATAACCGACTTTCATGTAGTCTTTGGTGTAGCTGATTGACCAGTCATAAAAATATTAAAATGAAGTTGCTCTAAAAAATTGGTAATGCAAAGCTACAAATATCATGTGATTCTTCTCCCAACTGACCTCTATGTAAGTGTCATATTTGACATATTCTTGCATTTACTTGAATCCAGGTTGAAGATTTTGGTTCACTGGAATTATCACCAGTTGATGGGTGAACTCTTACAGATTTTATGCACACACCTTGTCTGCGCATGTGTTCTTTGGGACAAGTGGATAGTGCCTTGATACACCTTTTTGGGAAATCTATATGCGGGTCTATATTAATTAAGTATTATCTAATGCAATGCGACAATTGTTCAAGAAAGTCATTATGAAGCTATTGAATTTTTTACCATACTCTTTGACTCTTTATAAACATACCCTTTGCTTGCAGTATTGATCTTTCCAAGGAGCCCTTTTTATTTATTTAGTGATGTCTATCATTTAGAATTCTTGCACCAACTGATGTTGTATTATTTCTCTAGGATTAGGTTAAGCTGTCAGAAAAATTATCACATGTGTAATCTCTGTGCATACATGAAATGATTGTACCAACTTTCAAGCACAATAATCACAAACAATTGGTTTTCTAGGTTGGCATTGAGCTGGTCCCAAAAGATTCTGATATGAACTCTCCTCATCTATTCAAGGAGGGCATTATCAGCTTAGTGCCTGTGCATAAGGTGATAAATCACTCCATTGCATGATAGTAACAAATCATATTTGATTCGTCATTGTTCATATTGTTTGATATTTCGATTTTGTATCTATTGTAGCAAGTAGCGTGCTTGTCTACTGATGGGCAGCAACTCCTGGTCATCAAAAACAATTTTTTTTTTTTAATTTTTTTTTTTTTTTTGTAAAGGAAAGCTGGAAGATGCAGTTAGATACGGGACCAAGCAGTGGCGGAGGTAGAAGAAATTTCGTGGGAGGGCCGCCGCCAATGGGACCAAGGTACCAAACTTTCATTGGCTCATGTTCTAAAACGAACTAGTATTGGTTTCTCATTTGTATTTCAACTTAAGTAACGTTTCAGCAATTCTTCATGTGGTTTATCTTTTACAATCAGTACGAAGTATGCATGAAAATCTGGCGTAACAAAAGCTATATTTGTTACACCATCATAGATTGTCGCTGGCAATGAATTCATTATCCAGAGTAGTACCGAGTAGATAATTTTGTTCAAATGATATAGGAATTGGGGTGGGTCTGCATTAAATTTGAAATATTAATGTCGATCTAAGCATTTAAGCTCACAAATAAAGTAATATAGCTATCCGAGTGTGTAATAATAATTTTAATCTATTATAGGTGAAGGATTCTTTAATAGTCAGCGACAACGTACAAAAGTTCAGAGATTTATCCTAATGTCGAAAGAGAAGGAAATTCAATTTGCTCAAGGTGCGCAAATGCAAGATGGGTCATTGGCGAATACACCTAACCAACCAGTTCCTTTGAACTCTATGAGTATCCTTTGAACTCTACGGGTCCAGTTCTTATGAATTATACAGGTCAAGTTCCTATGAATATTACAGGTCCAATTCCTTTGAACTCTATGAGTCCAATTCCTTTGAACTATATGAGTCCAATTACTTTTAACTCTTTGGATCCATCCAGTATGAAAGCACCTTCTTCTTCCAGCAAGATGAGGTGTTACCTGATACAGATGATTCAGAGAAGTATTTTATTTCTCATATTTTTCATCTGTTGCAGAAAGAAGAAACATTTAATGGACAAGTCAAATTGATGGAATGGATTTTATAGATGAAAAATGCGATCGTGCTCTATTGGTATTCTTATATCATTGTTCACTGGGTATCATTGTATATCGAGCACTATTTTTAGATCTAATATTTTAATCATCCTTTCATGAAACTGCAGGTTTCTAACAAATGGAGGTGTGATGATTTTAGTTTTCATGGCTGAGTCAAGCAGCAATCGAAGTGCAAAGCTCTTAATATGTGCATACTAGGTATGTTTCTGTAAAGTTTTTGCACATTCTTAATTAAATGTAGTAATTTACTTAATTTTAAGGGTGTCAAATGGAAAATTATTATAGTTGTAGACAAGAAAGTGATGTCTATAGTATCATTGTAGGTGTTTATCTTATATTGTGAAAGGCTTTACCAAATCAAGCTTCACCAACCACTGTGAAAACAAGTTCCAAGTTTCGCGGTGTTACCAAACATAGTCATATATGAAGCAATTCATGGGATAAACTTTCTTGGAACGTTACACAAAAGGATAAAGGAAAACAAGGTAATACCATTTTTGCTTTTTAGATTCCCACCAACACTCTCTTAGATATAAAGTAGAAGCAAACTGGTCCATTTTGAATAAAAAAACTGAAATTTACATGTCTGAGTAAATTTTTGTATACCTTTGGGTATTATAATTTTCTTATATTGTTGCTATGAAAAGAGTGTGTCCGTTAAGTTAAACCTGATGCATCTCTTGATACTTCAAACTTACATGGTCAATATATTTATCCATCTATGTAATTTGGGGATGGAAAACTGGACGGGAGGGTAAGGCGTGAACATGGGGGTTTGGGTCAAAATAGGTTATGTATTGGTAGTTGGGTCGCGTAAGCTAAACCAAATATGAGTATAATTAGAATTACAACGTTCATTAGGCGGGTACTGTTCATTAGGAAAAAAAACCCATTCCATCAACAATTTTGACATGATTTTGATTCTGAAATCCGTGTCCTGCTATTTTCATGGGTCAATAAGGTTAGTGTGTATCTAAAATGGGTCAATAAGGTTAATGTGTCTCTAAAATGGGTCAAATACGTAATAAAAAAAATGCAAAATGGATGAGCATGTCAAATGGTCCGAAAGTTGCATAAGGCGTAGCTATATTTTGCAAAATCAGTGTTAGTATATTAGTTCAACATTATCTCGCCCTTTTGGAAGGTATTAATGAAGAAGTTGACGATACTGATAACACATTTGTATGCAAAATGCAAAATGGATGAGCATGTCACATACTAAGGGTTGTTTGGGATTTCGTATATATATATGGTGGTATAAATGAAACCTACTACATAGCCGCAACAACCAGGAAGTCGGCCAGTGACGGAGTAAGTAACAAACATGAAGAACTATATACACCAGATCGTGTTTGCTGTTTTTTGCTAACATTTTTTGTTTCCTGATCATGATCAGGTTATGTTCGAAGGCACTAAATAAACTGATTAATCCAGAGGCAGGGGAGATACTAGGAGCAATATATGGCATTATGTTAAGTACAACAATATGATTTTGTTATCAGTTAACAGTTTGAGTATTTAAAGGCTTGAAGCTATAAAATTAGACCAAGAAACAAAGTTGACTAGATATGGAATTTATAAGTAATTATAAGAATATGATATTCGCCGAGTTTAGCAAAAGTAGCAAAATGTAATATATAGAGTAGTTCCCTGACGCTTTTTATTTGAGAACCCGGAGATTGAAATTCTTGATCATTAAGTCCTCATTAATTGCAATCTTGGTTTACGGGTTTTTGATTTGTTAAATAACATTACATATTCTCAATGTTGCAAAAATCGTGAATCGGTCCCGAGCCGGTCGAGGGCCGTGTAGCGATTTTTGGCCGATTAATCGCCGATTCCATGGTCCAAGGCCGATTAATCGGCCGATTACCTTGTAATTCGCTCCAAGGTCCAAGGCCGTTCAGCTTGTAATCGCCGATTAATCGGCCTTGTAGGCCGATTTTTGCAACACTGCATATTCTAATTCTGTCCTCAGTGAATTGATTTGAATGCAGGTGTTGTAATCTGTTTCAGTCACATTCTTATCAGTAAAATGGGCACAATCACTTCAAATATCAAAGGGTTGATGACGTTATAGACCTAACTCCCGTCTACCTATTTTTTAGAGAAACTTAAATGCTCTAAGGTAATTCATTCCATTTTCTATAAGATATATCTTTATGAATACATTATTTCTGATTCAATGCATATTTTTTAGGTGGCGGTCGTTGGTGAGTGCTTATTCACTCACCTTTATAAGACCAAAACCGGACTCAAAAGACCAAAAACCCGACCATAAATGCCAAATTTTCGATGTTTTTGTGTTTGTGATATGCAGGTACGGATATTTTAAGAAATCAAGCAAAAACCTGGAAAACCGAGCACGAGAGTGGAAAAGGATTTTAAAAAAACCAATGTCGGGAAGAGTTTTCAAGTCCGGATCAGATTTATGCTCAAATTAATCCTTGAAGATTCATTATGGTCAATTTCAACCCTTGGACTTAGTTTTTGGAAATGACAGATGTGATCCTTCGAATTTCAAAATCTATACTTTTGGTCCTTGAAGTTATAAGACTAAAAATCTGCCAAAGTTTCTATTTTACCCAAGCCTGATCCAAGGTTTAATTGCCAAAAGCCCAAAATGCTTATTAAAAACTCAAGCCCAACCACAAACAAAACCCGAGCCCACTCATTATACCACTAAAACCCGACCCACCCACCTTTTTACTTTTCGGTCAAAAAGGTCAACACAAAACATAAACAAAAAAAAACAACGCGCCTATTTTTTTCCCCCAAATCCTTTTACCCCGTACCCAGCTAAGAACCCTAATTAACCACACCTCTAATTACCCACTTCCACCACATTTTAACCACAATTAAGGGTACATTAGTCACTTCCCACTCCCTGACAAGGTCTGACACAAAGAGAATGATACGTGGTAGCAGCTAATTGGTCAAGACGCGTCACCCCAAGGATTCCAAGGCTCTGATTGGTTCAAAGGCGTCACCAGGGATCTAATAAGCATATTCGTGTGAAGATTCTACTTCCAGAAGGTTCAGAGACACTCCTCCTCAAGGCTATATAAGCCCCTTCACATCTCACATTTGAGGCTGTTAGTTGTTAGGCTTAGGAGTAGGGTAGAAGTAGTGTAGCTTTTAGAGTTTATTAGCTTAGTCAAATAATAGCTTTAGCTTATGTTCAGCTTTTTATAATTGTAAACACTTTCAGTATTAATATAATTCAAAGCTTTTCATTTAAATCCTTGCAATTTTCTCTTAAATGTTTTTATAGTTTTCATGTTTCAAAGTTCTTAATATCTCTCAGTAAAGATCATTTAAGCTCCATAATAGCTCTTAGTAAGTTTAGTTAAGAAGTATTCTGCTCCAATTGTTTCTATTGATGTGGTCAACGAAAGTCAACTGTGACTCATGAAGATGATTCTGGGTATAGTGATGATAAGTGTTGCAAAAATCGGCCTACAAGGCCGATTAATCGGCGATTACAAGCTGAACGGCCTTGGACCTTGGAGCGAATTACAAGGTAATCGGCCGATTAATCGGCCTTGGACCTTGGAATCGGCGATTAATCGGCCAAAAATCGCTACACGGCCCTCGACCGCCTCGGGACCGATTCACGATTTTTGCAACATTGGTGATGATGTTAATGGTAGTTTATGGTGATTCAGAGGTGGTATGAGCCTATCCTAAAGATAAGCTGTGGTTTGGTTGATAAATCCTATATCAGTTAGGGATCCATATTTGTAAGTCGTTGATCCCTATTTAGCTCTTATTGCATACTTCTTCGATTAGTATAAATCTGAATGTGTTAGCTTGTTTGTTGATTGAATTTCTTATATCCTTAATTAGATTATTTGTTTGATCATTTGTTTTAGTTTTTTTCAGTTTGCTTTAGCATAGTTCATAGTTTTACTTTGCTAACTAAGTGTTACTTGAACATCTGTGAATCTGTGGTGCATTTTGGTATTGACAAGTGTTTCTAAGATCATTTAGGATTACTGCATCAGTATATGAACTAATTTGATGGTAATGTACCTTTATTCTCAAGGTTGCTTAATGAAATGTTCAATTTAGTGTGCGTTAGGTGTGTTTGGATATAGTTAGTTCACTAAACTGTTGAGATTCATTTGATAATATAACTGCATTAGATTTAGTTTTAGTTTGTGATATCTTGTTTCTATATTTGGCTTGCTGCTACTCTTGTCCAGTTAGTACCCCTTCAAGGCTGCTGTTTGCAGTCCTGCTACATCTGACTTGCAGCCATGTTCTGTCCCAACTAGTGTTCTTTTTAGTTTTGTTTTAAGCTTGTATAAGTTCCTAAGTGCTTACACTCCTGGTTTTCATGTTCTATGGCAGCTTCTTAATACATTTTCATACTTTTTATACTATAGCTTTTAGTCATTTAGCTTGTGCAACTGCTTGAACTAGACCCATTAGGACTGCTTATCAGGTGTTTGAGAATTGATTTCTGATTTGAAGTTTAGGGCTGCTAGTACTAATTGGTGTTTGAACTTGTGCTATTTTATCACTTTTGAGTAGAATTAGTTGAGTTTTAGCCGTTTCTTACAGATTCTTAGTTCCTGGCTTATTTGAATGCTTAATAGCTTTTTCATTAGTAGCTTTTGTAGCTTATTGCTTGCTTTTTGAGTTTCTGTGATTATTGGTGTTCATTTCTGAGTTTCATTGTGCTTTATATAGTATAATACAGTTGTGGTTATATTTTGGTTAAGTTTTGTGGCAAGTGCTTATAAATAAGCACTTGCCATAAGCTTTTTTTGGTCATAATAAGCACTTCTGTTTATTTTTACTTTTCCAAAATTTTTTTGCTAGCTTTATATAATATTTTAGAATTTCTGTAAAATTTTCATAATTTTCTGAGTTCATTTACTATTTTTCTTAATTTCTTTTAGTTTAAAATCATTTTTAAATCAATTTTAAATACCAAAAATCCATAAAAATACAGAAAAAGTCTTGAAAAATACAAAAATAATTTTAGAATTTCTTTTATAGTATTTTAGAATTTTTAGAATTTAATTTTTATTTTTCCAAGTTATTTTGCTATATTTCTTTATTTTTAATTCATTTTTAATTCCAAAAATAGAAAATAAATTCTAGAAAATAAATAAAAACTCAAAAAAATATTTTTCTTTTTCTTAAAATTCTTTTTAATAGTTTTAGATTTTTAGAAAATATTTCCAAGTTCGTAGGATTATTTTTCATTAAACGTTACGTTTTTAATTTTGCGGTTGCGTTTCCGTTTTCACGTTTTTAACATCCGTACATACCTAGATTGTAAATTCTTCATAGTTTATCATTTCTTAGCATAACTTGACTTAAATAATCATATTTTTCACTTTCCATCTTTTCTCGACACGATTTCTCGATTCGGTTATTCACGATTCCATTTCACCTTCGCTGGGAGAACGACCCGGGGAATA
Organism: Artemisia argyi; assembly: GCA_030686995.1. Taxonomy (NCBI): domain Eukaryota; kingdom Viridiplantae; phylum Streptophyta; class Magnoliopsida; order Asterales; family Asteraceae; genus Artemisia; species Artemisia argyi. Next base: position 311,672 of record JARVZY010002396.1, on the reverse strand, counting down.
CTTTCACCAGTATTTCTTCGGATTAATTATATATTACGAAAAGACTTTATCAAAATGGCGCCGCTGCCGGGGAGGGTGGACGTGAGTTTTGAATAGTCGTGTTGAAGAATCGTGTTGCGTTAAGTTTTTCTACTATCTTGTGTATATTTTCTAAAAAAAAATATAAAAATTTTAAAATCAAAAACATAAATAATCTTCTTATCCTCTCATATTTGATTCTTCTTCTCAATCCCTCTTACGTTTAATTCTAATGGATACGTTTTGTTCTTATTGTGAAGAACCGTTCTTCGGAGGGTTGTGTGTGTGGTGTACGTGCAGTGAATGTGGAGATAATATTCGTGATGGCGTTTGTTTGAATTGTAATTCTCATACGTTCAATAATTCGTCTAATATTCCCGATTTCTATACACCACCACCACCGTCGTTTTATTGCTATAGCTGTGGAAACCCGTCCGAAGAAGGAAGGCCGTGTGGAGGATGTTTTTGTGATGGATGTGGATACACCGATTGTATGTGCTATATGCCGAGTGCAGAAACGTCTTACGCTTACGACTCGAGCTTCAATAATTTTCCTCAAAATGATTTTTATGAGCCAAATTCGTGCTACAATGGTGATTTTCAAAATACATCGAGTTTTGAAAATTGTGGGGGATCGTTCGAAAATTCTTATCATGAACCTAATTCTTGTTACGATTCTAATAATTTTTATCAACCCCCACAATCTTCCAATTTTTCAAATCAATTTCTTGAACTCAAATCAATGATGGATGAGTTGAATGAGATGGTTAATCGTTACCCATCTATTCCCGAGCTTAATGAAAGATCGATGGAAGTACCTCGTGTTGAAGAAAGGAAATTCCAATTCTACGAGTGCTGTTTATACGACGATGATTCCACGATCACGATCAATATAAATCCTCAAAATGATTCTATCTCTTCTCCCGTTAAGCCCGTGGACTCTCTAATAATGGGGGACGAGCCTCTTGACACTATTCCGGCAACGGAATCTGACGAATTCAATGAGTCAAGTGTTGAGAACCTCGTTCCAATCCAAAGTGAGTCCGGGGAAAATCCTAACGGTGATTCTGCTTTCCATCCTTCTTTCACACCGGTTGAAGGAAGTGATGTCGTTTTAGATGAGATTGAGGCGTTTCTTGCTAATGATTCCATTCCGATAATGGACGATGCTAATTTTGATCCGGAGGGAGATATTCGTTTACTCGAAGAATTATTGAATGATGAGCCGTCAACTTCTCTCCCTCCGATGAGCAATGATGATTTAGTTGAAGTGGAAAGCTATACCGATTCTCACAATGAGTATACTTCAAGTGATGAAGACTCTTGTGGAGATATCGATGATAATGATGAGGATGATGATGACCTCGTTCCAAGGGTTTCCGACGCATTCGATAAGACTTTAACAAATCCGTTATATGATTTTGAATCGGATTTTAATCAAATTTCAAATAATCCGCTCTTCGATATTCTTAGTGATGAGTCTGAAATGGAACCCGAGGTCCAGGTTTCACATGATATGATTGATTCTCCTCACGAGAAGTTCTCCGATGAACTTTCTCATACCATTTCGCAGCCGGATGTTGAAAATGACGAGAATGGCCTTCAAAGGAACATGCTTACTAAAGAATTACATAATGATGATTTACCGTCCGAAACCAATTCATTTCTCTTTGATTTACCATATTCTCGTCCACCCGCGAAACCGCCCGATGAAGATTTTGAGCTTGATGTTAATGAAATTGTTGTTAGAGTGGTGGACGAGACTTTTGATTATGATGATCCCGAGCTTACTATTTTACCCACCCTTGATTCAGAAATCGACTATGTTTATACTATCCGGGTGTTTCAACCATTCTATACCTATCCCACCATTTCTTCTTTCCACTCCACCGGGAGTGAGGATACCGTCTTTGATCCTGGCATCTCTATTGCCAAGTGGCCGTTTTATCTGCTCTCCCCAAGGACGAATTAATTCGGGGATCGAGTCAAGCTCATGTGACTCGGTGAACAAAAACAAGCGCTTCGTGGGAGGCACCCCATGTTTATCCTTTCATCTTCTTAAATTTCTATTTTCTTTCTAATGTGACGTGAGGAGGGCTACCTCTTCCATTTCTCTTGTTTTGTGCTTGTGGTTTTATGTCCAGGATTTGCCCGAATATGAAGACTCTCGTGCTCGTTGGTTTGTCTCAACTCGAGTTTCATCGTTCGTTGCTTATCCATATATCATAATCTTATCGACTAACATTTTTCTTTTGGCATAATTAATAAACGGCCTTAGATTTATGTAGGAGAACCCTTACCTTTTAAACATTGAGGACAATGTTTCGTTCTAGTCGGGGGGAGGGTGAATCTTCGATTCGATTTTGACCTTGCATGTTTCACAAGTCGTGTACTCTTGCAACTCCGTTTTTCCACCAAAAATAAAAAAAATTGAAAAAATTGAAAAATTTCAAAAATTTTGATGAAAAAAGCAATGAAAAAGCACAAAAAGATGTGAAAAAGTTGAAAAAGTTGTGCAAAAATATAATAAAGTTTGAATAAGTGTTTTGACACCTTGTTGACTTTCTTGCTGGCGAGAGTAGGAATAAATATTTTGACTTGACCGGGCGTGTTGAGCCCTAGCTTGTTCCCTTAACCAATAATGATCACATAAGCTTGTGCTAGTTTTGTACACCAGGAGCTATAAAATGCGAATTCTTTCTTAAGAATCTGCAAGTTCCCGTACTTGACTTTATACATGCGCAGCTTAAAAGCTTTCGCTAGTCTTTTACATCAGGAGCTAGAAAACGCGAATTCTTCTTCTAGAATTTGCAAGTTTCCGTATCTGACTTTATATATGCGTGGCTGATTATCGGCTAAGTATTCGCGGGTTTCATTATTTGGAATCTTAAATTGCGAAGAGCGAGAAATGATAGAGTTTATTTAGAAGTTAGATGCTAAACATGGAGTAGTGGTTCTCTTTAGAGCTCATGAGAGGTACTTGTGGCTTTTTACTCCCATCAGAAACATCACCCATATAAAATAGATGTTCTAGGTTAATTAGTGGTATTTCGGTTTGAATAATATTTAGTTCTTTGTTTTCTTAAGAGAATTTTTGCTTTAGAAATTGGGTACATATCAAGGAACACCAAAAATAAGAGCCAAAAAGTAAAAAATCAAAAGTCAAAAGTTGATTATCTATGTGGTTTTGGAGCTACCCGATAAGCTTCCATTGATGTATTGAGAAAAAAAGTCAAGAAAAGAAAAAAGTGAAAAGTATGAAAAAAAGTGAAAAAAAATGAAAAATGAAAGTTGTAGTATTGTTGAATAAGAGCTTATGTATGTATCAATAAGTTGTTGGCGTGTGAGGTGCATGTGATAAGTGATTAGTAATCAGTCACATGAGGTGCACGTGATCGTACTCCGCAACTTATATTTCTGATATTGTATGTACCCCTCATTCCTTGAAATGGACCGAATTTCTATTGCAGTGGTTCTTAAGAGAAAATGAATAACTATTTATCGTTTTAACTTAGGTATCACTATCGGACTAAAAAATTATTGAAACGAGAAAATATGAAGCAATTCATTTCTCAACAAAATAAAATATTGAGATACAAAACCTAGGAAATGGGAGTAAGAAGTTTCCACAAGTAACTGTTATGAGTAGTGATAGCATCTAATTTGTAGATAAGCTGTGATCTCGTTCGTACGCTTAGTTTGGGGACTCGTGAAAAATCAAGGATGACGAATTTTAACCGTATGGTCGCTTCTTAAATAGAAGTGCTTCTACTCGTTGACCCTAATAATTATTTTCAAAATAATGAAAGTTCAACAAACCGTCACAAGTGTGAAGTATGGAAAAGTATAAAAAAAATAGAAAGTTAAAGTGGAATAAAGGAATAAAAGGAAAATTTTGGAAAACGGAGCGTTTTCGGGATTAAATGATTTTATTAATTCTTTCGAACCTCCTTGCTACTTTTCAAAGTTAGTAAAAAGAGTTTTGAAATTATTTATCCCAAGAGCGTGAATTGATCACATTGCGTGAGGACACGGCAATACCTTAGTCGGGGGGATTTTGGTGAGTGCTTATTCACTCACCTTTATAAGACCAAAACCGGACTCAAAAGACCAAAAACCCGACCATAAATGCCAAATTTTCGATGTTTTTGTGTTTGTGATATGCAGGTACGGATATTTTAAGAAATCAAGCAAAAACCTGGAAAACCGAGCACGAGAGTGGAAAAGGATTTTAAAAAAACCAATGTCAGGAAGAGTTTTCAAGTCCGGATCAGATTTATGCTCAAATTAATCCTTGAAGATTCATTATGGTCAATTTCAACCCTTGGACTTAGTTTTTGGAAATGACAGATGTGATCCTTGGAATTTCAAAATCTATACTTTTGGTCCTTGAAGTTATAAGACTAAAAATCTGCCAAAGTTTCTATTTTACCCAAGCCTGATCCAAGGTTTAATTGCCAAAAGCCCAAAATGCTTATTAAAAACTCAAGCCCAACCACAAACAAAACCCGAGCCCACTCATTATACCACTAAAACCCGACCCACCCACCTTTTTACTTTTCGGTCAAAAAGGTCAACACAAAACATAAACAAAAAAAAACAACGCGCCTATTTTTTTCCCCCAAATCCTTTTACCCCGTACCCAGCTAAGAACCCTAATTAACCACACCTCTAATTATCCACTTCCACCACATTTTAACCACAATTAAGGGTACATTAGTCACTTCCCACTCCCTGACAAGGTCTGACACAAAGAGAATGATACGTGGTAGCAGCTAATTGGTCAAGACGCGTCACCCCAAGAAGGCTCTGATTGGTTCAAAGGCGTCACCAGGGATCTAATAAGCATATTCGTGTGAAGATTCTACTTCCAGAAGGTTCAGAGACGCTCCTCCTCAAGGCTACATAAGCCCCTTCACATCTCACATTTGAGGCTGTTAGTTGTTAGGCTTAGGAGTAGGGTAGAAGTAGTGTAGCTTTTAGAGTTTATTAGCTTAGTCAAATAATAGCTTTAGCTTATGTTCAGCTTTTTATAATTGTAAACACTTTCAGTATTAATATAATTCAAAGCTTTTCATTTAAATCCTTGCAATTTTCTCTTAAATGTTTTTATAGTTTTCATGTTTCAAAGTTCTTAATATCTCTCAGTAAAGATCATTTAAGCTCCATAATAGCTCTTAGTAAGTTTAGTTAAGAAGTATTCTGCTCCAATTGTTTCTATTGATGTGGTCAACGAAAGTCAACTATGACTCATGAAGATGATTCTGGGTATAGTGATGATGTTAATGGTAGTTTATGGTGATTCAGAGGTGGTATGAGCCTATCCTAAAGATAAGCTGTGGTTTGGTTGATAAATCCTATATCAGTTAGGGATCCATATTTGTAAGTCGTTGATCCCTATTTAGCTCTTATTGCATACTTCTTCGATTAGTATAAATCTGAATGTGTTAGCTTGTTTGTTGATTGAATTTCTTATATCCTTAATTAGATTATTTGTTTGATCATTTGTTTTAGTTTTTTTCAGTTTGCTTTAGCATAGTTCATAGTTTTACTTTGCTAACTAAGTGTTACTTGAACATCTGTGAATCTATGGTGCATTTTGGTATTGACAAGTGTTTCTAAGATCATTTAGGATTACTGCATCAGTATATGAACTAATTTGATGGTAATGTACCTTTATTCTCAAGGTTGCTTAATGAAATGTTCAATTTAGTGTGCGTTAGGTGTGTTTGGATATAGTTAGTTCACTAACTGTTGAGATTCATTTGATAATATAACTGCATTAGATTTAGTTTTAGTTTGTGATATCTTGTTTCTATATTTGGCTTGCTGCTACTCTTGTCCAGTTAGTACCCCTTCAAGGCTGCTGTTTGCAGTCCTGCTACATCTGACTTGCAGCCATGTTCTGTCCCAACTAGTGTTCTTTTTAGTTTTGTTTTAAGCTTGTATAAGTTCCTAAGTGCTTACACTCCTGGTTTTCATGTTCTATGGCAGCTTCTTAATACATTTTCATACTTTTTATACTATAGCTTTTAGTCATTTAGCTTGTGCAACTGCTTGAACTAGACCCATTAGGACTGCTTATCAGGTGTTTGAGAATTGATTTCTGATTTGAAGTTTAGGGCTGCTAGTACTAATTGGTGTTTGAACTTGTGCTATTTTATCACTTTTGAGTAGAATTAGTTGAGTTTTAGCTGTTTCTTACAGATTCTTAGTTCCTGGCTTATTTGAATGCTTAATAGCTTTTTCATTAGTAGCTTTTGTAGCTTATTGCTTGCTTTTTGAGTTTCTGTGATTATTGGTGTTCATTTCTGAGTTTCATTGTGCTTTATATAGTATAATACAGTTGTGGTTATATTTTGGTTAAGTTTTGTGGCAAGTGCTTATAAATAAGCACTTGCCATAAGCTTTTTTTGGTCATAATAAGCACTTCTGTTTATTTTTACTTTTCCAAAATTTTTCTGCTAGCTTTATATAATATTTTAGAATTTCTGTAAAATTTTCATAATTTTCTGAGTTCATTTACTATTTTTCTTAATTTCTTTTAGTTTAAAATCATTTTTAAATCAATTTTAAATACCAAAAATCCATAAAAATACAGAAAAAGTCTTGAAAAATACAAAAATAATTTTAGAATTTCTTTTATAGTATTTTAGAATTTTTAGAATTTAATTTTTATTTTTCCAAGTTATTTTGCTATATTTCTTTATTTTTAATTCATTTTTAATTCCAAAAATAGAAAATAAATTCTAGAAAATAAATAAAAACTCAAAAAAATATTTTTCTTTTTCTTAAAATTCTTTTTAATAGTTTTAGATTTTTAGAAAATATTTCCAAGTTCGTAGGATTATTTTTCATTAAACGTTACGTTTTTAATTTTGCGGTTGCGTTTCCGTTTTCACGTTTTTAACATCCGTACATACCTAGATTGTAAATTCTTCATAGTTTATCATTTCTTAGCATAACTTGACTTAAATAATCATATTTTTCACTTTCCATCTTTTCTCGACACGATTTCTCGATTCGGTTATTCACGATTCCATTTCACCTTCGCTGGGAGAACGACCCGGGGAATACTTTCACCAGTATTTCTTCGGATTAATTATATATTACGAAAAGACTTTATCAGTCGTTGTTCATCAAGGATTAAAAAACATTAGTTTGGGTGAATGATAGGATTGTTTGTTGCAGCTATAAGAAAAATCAGTAGTTTTGTATACCATTCATTTTTTTGGTCTTTAAAATGTAAGATGTAAGGCTATACTTATTTTGTTAAAAGGATCATCTTGTACCTTTTAACTGTTATGAATAACTTTGTACCTTTTAATTGTGTGGTTGTTACAATGTTTGTTAATGGAAAAGAAGCGTTTGTTACATTAAGTTATTTTCAATAAATAACTAAAATGTTTAATGCATTCAATAAATACTTTCATATGTTTATAACTTATTTGGATTAACTTTATTTTTTCAACGATATTTATAAGGCTCGCCCACCCATCGGATGAGCTATGCTACTACAAACGTTGTTTATAAAGAAGCGTTATTTCACATTTGAGTTTAAATCATATACTCTGTTTTTACAAAGAACATTGAAACAAACACAAAAAATTTGACAAACATCGGTAATACTCATTTAAAAAGCTTTGTATAAGCCAACGATATTCATAAGTCATAACAATAATCATATTATAAAAATAATAGAATTTTATATACTCTTTAATTACCGTCAATTTTATATACTCTTTAATTTCCGTCACCTAATACTACCCAAAGAAGAATTACAAGTCATGCCCGCCTATCGGGCGGGCTTTGAAACTAGTATATATATATATATATATATATATATATATATATATATATATATATATATATATATATATATATATATATATATATATATATGTGTGGGTTCATGAAAAAAGTCCACTTTGGTAGAAAAGTGAGAAAAGTGTACAAAGCATCCCCTCTTTTTTTTCACACCAAACTACAGGGACTTAATTGTATTTTCCTTCATTCTTTAAAGAGGTTTTGTAAATTCGCACCCTACCCCCCACCTCCCACCCCCCCCCCCCCCCCCCCGAAAAAAAAAATTTTCCCTCCAAAAAAAATTTTCCCGCCAAAAATTTATAACCTAGATGCACCTTTTTTTTTAGTGCATCTCAGTTATAAAAATTAGTGCATCATAGTTATAACTGAGATGCACTAATTTTTATAACTGAGATGCACTAAAAAAAAAAAGGTGCATCTGGGTTATAAATTTTTGGCAAAAAAAAAAAAAAAAAATTGGCCCCAAAAAAAAATTTTTTTTGGCGGGAAAAAAAATTTTTTTTTTAGGGGGTGGGGGGGTGGGGTGGATGGGGGCATGTTTCAAGACATACCCCTGAAGTTTGAGATGTTTCAAATTAAACCTTATAACTTTTTTTCTCACTTTTCTACCAAAGTGTACTTTTCTCTAGAACCTTACCCTATATATATATATATATATATATATATATATATATATATATATATATATATATATATATATATATATATATATATATATAGTGTCTCTTTATTTTCAGAACCCTGTTAAGTGCGGGAACTGCGAGAACTCTAATTTTGCATTAGAAAACATGCATGTTCATATAAAAATGTTTGTTTCTTACATACACCTTAATACACATAATACATGTTTATATAAAAACCTGTTAAGTGCAATAGATCAATGCAAAATAGTTTTATTTTTAGAACCCTGTTAAATGCGGGGAACTGTGAGAACTCCAATTATGCATTAGAAAACATGCATGTTCATATAAAACATGTATGTTTTCTTACATACACCTTAATACGCAGGCATGTGTATGTAAGAAAACATACATGTTTTATATGAACATGCATGTTTTCTAATGCAAAATTGGAGTTCTCGCAGTTCCCGCACTTAACAGGGTTCTGAAAATAAAGCTCCCCTATATATATATATATATATATATATATATATATATATATATATATATATATATATATATATATATATATATATTATTTGGTTTATGAATGTGTGTGAGATATTTAGTGTGATATATTTTTATAAAGTATGTATTTTACCGAAAGGTAAGAGAAAGATGACCAAAACAGATATGATGAGAGGGAGTGAGGGGAAATGAGAGGAGAAGTGACGCTGAAGTGGCGGTAACCCGGTCATCACCATTCCCTTTAGTCTGAGCAAGTCCCTGTATCATATCTGAACCCTAAATACGGTTTTTGCATCATCAAGGAAATTCAAGATTATTTTGCATTTAGATGAATAGGTTAATCTATATATATAAGTACCAAAAAAATTCAATGTCATTTAGTACATGCAATAACGTGCCAAACAATATTGCACTAAAACTCCCAACTACAAAAGGAAAAAAAAAAAAAAAAAAAAATAAAATAAAATAAAATAAAATCACCAAAATAAACTTATTAAAACTGTTGCTTCATCAACAAAAGATTGTTTCGCAATAATCATTGATTCCAAGCTTCCGTTGATAAGAAGTGACAGAGAGATGTCGTATAATCTTTAACCGTCCTTAATTACCATTTATGTGCAAGTGCTCTAGAAGAGATGATTGACGAAATCACAGAGGAAAAACATCCAATGAGAAGGAACACTGCTGATATATAAGCCATCATGCAAAAGTCTCCTATCTTTGAATGATAATCTTTTGCATCATAAGTTTTTCCATCGTTTGTTCTTAATATACCTATTTTATCCACACCTTTCCTTGTTTCAACAGTTGCACCGAACAATGATCCAATAGCTGTTGCTAATAATATCATGCAAGCCTAGAGTGTGCAGCAGAAGTTAAACGTTAGCCATACCAATTATTAGAATCTGACAAGCCATCATGCAGCAACACTGTCATTCTGAATATTATAGAATGGTTGTTTGAGATTGCCTATGTAACCCTCGTTTTGTTTTATTTTGAAGGGGGGGAAATCATTCTTAAACTAGCAAGTAGCTAGAAAACAACAAACTTAAAAAGGTAGCACCTATAAATGCCACCAAGAAAATACCTAAATTAACGTCACTTTTGTGAGACCTCAAAAAGCCTCTCAAACCCACTACAAAAAGCTGGAAATAGACATCGAACTCGCTTATGTGTCTTCCAATAGTTCAACGACAATTGCAATCGAGTTTATTTAAACACAACCGTCAACTCCATTTTTATTTCACTCGAGTTTAGATTAAATATAAGTTTAAATCGAGTTTATTGTGTTTTAATACATCAGATAAGCAATACAAACTGTTTATTTAGCTATATGTGAGTGAAAGAAATAGTTTTAATAGAAAATACTAGTAGAAGTAAATAATAAAGTCAATCCCCAAATACCCCCCCCCCCCCCCCTCTTATGCTTATGTGCCATTTATAAAATTATAGGATCGATCACTAGTTTCGATCCCCTCAATGTGTTTACTTAAATTATAACAAACTTGCAAGTCGCGCGCCTTTGGCTTCAGGGACGGAGCCAAGGGGTGCCCGCGGGTGCACGTGCACCCCATTGATTTTTTCGATATAGTGTTAATTTTTGAAAAACTTATTGATTTTTCTTAAATGTATCTTAAATGCACCCGGTGCATTAAAATGTGTCTCTAGTATTATTTAGTTCGTATACTTACAAATAAAAAATAAATATAAAATTTTGTAAAAGCCCAAAGATGAAACAAGTTTAATAAATTAAAGCACAAAAGCCAATGAAATAGTTTTTTTTTTAATGGAACAAGTTTATTCATCATCCTAACAATTTACAAAATTCAAAATTGAACCAACACCACAAAGATGAAAAAGGTTCATAAGTCGTAACATATATCTTTCATTTGTTTACTATGTCTCTTAAAGTTTTCATGTTTTGATTGGTTGTATGAAATCTTGACTAATTTGTTGGTTTCGTATAGTCTATCATCATCAATAAGGGCTTAGGGCAATAAAAATAAGTGAATAACTATGCAATTTCTATTAAAACAAATAGGGATAACAAGTTTACGTGATAGTCAACAATATATTAAAATATGAATAGTACCCCAATTGTGTTGTCATGGGGCATTTTTATTGTTGTCGTATTTACAATATATATGAAAAGTAGTGCTTAAATGAAGTTGGTTTTAGTCTTTTCTATTGCTACTGTTACGGTTGAAAGATGTTTTTCTAAAATGAAGCTCATAAAAACTGATTTTCGTAATCGGATGAGTGATGATTATTTTAACGGCACTTTAACTTGTGTTATAGAGAAAGAAGAACTTATTAATATTAAAAATGAGGGTGCACGTAAGTGTTTTTTTTGCTATGGGAGATCGTAGAATCACTAATTAGAAGGTAATATGTTCATTTATTTATCGTTTTAATGAAATCTTCGTTTTCATCCACTTTTTAACTCTATTCTATTACGGTTAAAAAAAATTTGTGCACCCGATCATATTTCTTTCTGGCTCCGTCCCTGTTTGGCTTAACCAACACCTAAAACAAACCAACGACACTTTTGAATTAGTGGGTGTCAGTTTAAAACTCAATCGGAGGAGTGCATGTAGACATGTAGTGCTCATTTTAATTCTTCCCTTGTAAAACCCCAAAATATTTCTCAGTGAAAAAGCTAGGCCAGAGTAATATAACAAACCTTGTCGGCATAAAATTCAAACATGAGGAACGCGTTGTTGTTGATGAGCCGTTTCTTTCTAAAAGAGTAGTACAAAGCAAAAGGCAGTTGCAACATGGTATAGCAGAATCCAACCACCATCCCAAAGAAGACATAACTGAGATTTAGAATTAGGATTAGTGCATATTAATAAAAGTTCAATAATTAGTTTAAAATAAAGAAAGTGTAACCCAGGGGGCTTTGCCACAAAAAGAAAATTAAAGGCTCCTACTTATAAGTTTGAACGTCCTTGAACTTGAAAGTTACTCGAATTGGACCATTATCATAAGTTACACTATTTGACCTCAAGATCCCCATGGACACCCCAAGGGCAATTAATGTCGTAACTCTTGCTGCTAATGCTACAACTGGCAACTTTGACGCTTTTGGTTCATCATGATGGAAATCTGCCATTTTTCTTACTTACACTTTGTTCAATTTACTTTGTTTCTGGATATATATAGATTGGAATGCCATTTGGCTGCATTTTTATAGCAACATGGTTTTGTCTTCTCCTTGGAAACACGTATATGTTTTAATTTGTTAGAAGACAACGTCAAACAAGTAAGTATTATTTGGTCTTGGTCTAACATAATTAATTAATGTTGACCCAGTTTACAATCTTTAATTCTAAGCCTCTTTTTCAGAAGAGTTGATTTGTACACACCCAATTTTTATTCATACACAACATGTGTTGTACCTCATAATCTGACACAACACTTATTTGAACCATTTGTACACACCCAAACTTACGCAGTCCTTACATGGTTTGACTCGGAGTCATGGCAAGTTGGTATGTGATAAATCCATTAATTAACAATGTAATGTTTATCAGACTAATTCAAACTATTAGGTCTTAGTAGTCTTACTTTGTTAAAGCGAGTTGGTCATGGATGTCTTACTCGATCTATCAAAACGACCTGGTCATATTACTTATCTTACTCGGAATGGTATACTATAGACCAAGTATCCAAGCATCAAAAACAACAAGCATTTGTTGTTTGACTATCTCACTTAATTTTACAATACGTACTAGGTCGGAACTTACAAAGCATATGACATTATCCTTTGTTACGTTCGTGAGTGGCGGTGATATCAATAGTTTTAACTAATAATAACAAGAATGTCACGACAGTCGATAGTAAACTACTTTCACACACATATATCTTTTCTTATTTTTTAATAATATTATTTATCACCGTACTTACCAGTTACCACAACCAAAAGGACGTATGGAGTATTTCATTACAAATAACTTAAATGAGGCTCTAGATACATTCCAGAATACTTTTGATGCATATACAATCAAATATATATTAACGATTTTTTTATTTTTTTATTTTTATTTTTTTTTTAATTTAATTCTAGAGACTGTAAAATTACATATTGGTATCATTTGCAATAGACATTTTCATATTCATCGGTTTTGACTAAAATTCAAAAATCAACATAAAATAATGGAACTGTTTCTCAAAATAGAGATGTGATTTATGTTGAGCGTGTGGAGCTGGTTCGTCAGGTTTGAACTCGGATGCTCGCCCATTGTCAAACGAAATAGTTAGTCGATGATTGAGGAAGATCAAAAGGGTGTTCGGAAAGATCCCACATTGGCCACTATAAATTATTCCATTATGTAATTTTGCGTTCGCACATCGTATGTATGCATGGGCCTTATGAACTATTTTGTGACCTTGTAGGTTATGTTAGTCGTGTGTTTATCAAGCCATGTGGGCTTTATTTGTTTTGATAGGCCTAGCCTGTATTATTATACTATATATTGTTTTTTTTTTTTTTTTTTTTTTTTTAAAGCTACTATATATTGTTTTCTAGTAATATAACTAGTTATAATACCCGTGCACGCACGGGATTTTTACTAAAAGTTTTAGTTATATATTATTATGGATTAAAATACAAACAAATTAATGTATGTCGGATGGTTTTAATTGAATGCGTTTTTTTTATAAGAACTGGTTTTATTATTATAAAACTCTGTAACAATTAAGCAACTATTCCAAGAGATAACTCAAATGAACAATTAAGCAACTATTCCAATCATGAATTTCATCTAATTTTGAGCAAGTAAAAGGGCTTTAGTCTTTTTAGCATCTTCAGCTGCAGTTAATGTAGTTGCAACGCGGGGAAGTGCATTAGCAGCTCCTATTATAACATTTGTTGACCTTTGTAAAAAACTTCATCAATTTTCTCTTTTAAATTTCGAAACGACTTTTACACTAACTTCTTCTAGTTGTTGATCGTTTCACATGCCATCTCAACTCGATTATCGTTATGCCAATCTACCTTGTATACTTTCAGAAGTTCCCGCGTGTGTGCATCCCTGTGATTTCCAAACTATTAGACGACTTAAGACCAAAGTTGCACATATTTTATACTTTACATTATCAAGCAACAAATACTTGACATCTGAAGAAGATATGTTACACTCAGTCGGAAGAACATAAGGACAAACCATGGTGAAAGTGTTGTCATTTACGAACATATAGTTTCATTAGGGATTGTTTTACTCGTAAACATTGCTTCATAAAATTAGCACAACGGAGCCCTCATGCTTTTTAGAACCCAGGTAGAATAAGATTAATTTAATATCTTTTAACCATATGTATATAGTATACAGTGGTACAACGATTCCATGTATCTTATGGAATGACCTTGCTAAAAAAACTACATCAATATATCAAGGATCATGAAGGACCAAAAGAACCAATAATTGTTCTTATCATGATGGCAAGACTTAGTCTATGGAATCGTAAATCTTTTTATAACTTCAAGTAACTATCAAATATAGGCAACTCAAATATTGTTAAATCAAATAGGCACAACCAAGTAAAACACTCCACACATATTATACCAGTAAATCAATAATTTTGACAACCTTTAAATTTTTAAGTGCAAGAAAATCATGGTCAAGTTCTCCATGCAAAGGAATTTCTCTCCCATTTTGTGAACAACATGGTTCTTTTCACCATTGGCAACCAAACCCTTTGTAAGGCCTCTTCCTTGCCGCTGTTTAATCATTATAAACTTCCTCTTTCTCTAAATTTTGAAAAATTTGTAATCGCTGACATCGTTCTCTTCTCAATACCTTCAGACTCTTCATTAGTTACATACCTGGGAAAGTTTGGCATTGAAACTCACGATTTGCCATTATCCAATGTTTTGAAATCAAGAAATCAACATTCTCTTCCAAAAGTTTGTCGAAATCTAACAGCTCTTATTGCAATTTCATATCTCCCCTCCTTTTAGTTGGAAATTTCATATATACCCAAACATGCATTAAAAAAACATTCTAAATTATTCATTCAATACTTGCACTTTGGGTATATACGAAATTAATCATAAAAGTAGGGTGATATATGAAATAAATCCTTATAATGGGGTAATTCCATATCTCTCCTCTTTTTAGTTAAAAATTTATGAATATATACCTGCTCGTCCTTAAGGATCATGTCCATGCTTGCTAATGCTAGAGGATTGTTGTTAATGTAATATTGTTTACATAGAGAAACAACCTTCATTTTAATAGTCCATTTATGTTTTTCAGAGTAGATTTCTTGAAGAAAATATATCGGCCATTATGAAACCTGTAAAAACAAAATCAGGAAAAATAATTATTGAATTGAAGAGCTGATGATTTGTTTGAGTATTTATAGACTTAGGGTCGTCCAAGTTTGTGTATAATTATACTAACAAATAAATTTTAGGGTTATCGAAGTTTGTGTATAATTATACTACTGTAACAGATATGCATAAGATTTTTTAATAATAATTTTAATGCTTATCTTATAGATAAATACAATATATATTATGCAGTAATCTTAAAATTACAGTAGATAAACTGATAAACAATTTTGGTTGCGTGGATATTATGAAACAACCATTTGACCAATGTTGACCACCTTATAGTACATATAATGGAATTATTGAAAATTCAGTTGGTAATAAAGACTCCGAGGGTGTTTGGGATTGCATTTTCCCTAGTTTTTTTGATGTAAAACAAAAACTATGTTTGCTTACTTTGTGCTCAAATAAGGACCGAAGGAGCACTAAAACTAAAAGAAGTTAACTTTTAAGGATTGAAAACATAAAAGTTGTAACCCAAAAGCAACCAACATCTTATATAATTTCAGATCCAAACATATGTATTTATACCACTTCAAACTCATACCTAAAGATCAGCTAGTGACACATGAGCCTGGTTACAGATCTACTGGATTGTGCATACACATGAATTTAGATTTCCCTCATTTTGTTTGACTACAGTACATAAAAGTAGAATCCATTAGATCATCTCCTATCAATCACCATTAATAAAATGCATATGAGATTACGCATTATTTTAAGAAAAACGTAGTAAAAATGGGTGGATTTAGGTAGTGGTCAACACATCCAACTTTTGTACGTATGATTACAAAAGGAAATGAATTTGAAACATAACAAAGTTCAAGGACAAATTTGAAGGTGGAAATGGGAGGGTAATTACATCTTTCTTACAACATCCAAACCCGAAACTAATATTTTCACTTGAAAGATCGCTAATTTAAATGCCAAAAACCGCAATGTGAATCATTTACCTCAAAAAACAACATCAAATATACATAACCACTTCACCATTCTAACTATTTTAGTTAAATTTCATAACTTAAAGATTAAAGGCCTAACTAAATACAAAAGCGCAAAATAGCATATGAATCCAAATTCTAAAATAACTATAATAGAAATACTTGCTTTTTGGATTCGATAAGACAGCATGAGGGTGTTTCGAATGTGTTATATTACTAATACAAATCAATAATATATACATCAGTTACACCAAAAAGAATGTTTTTATGTGCATTAGTGTGACTTGAAGAATATAAGTTAAATACCATTAAATTGAAGGTATAGTGATACCAGAAAGTTTTTGTGTTTATCTAAATACTCAATTTTCGTACAGGTACCCAAACCAAATTATTTGAGCCTAATTTAAATCGAAACAATCAGTTAATTACTAATCCCAAAATCCCCTTAGTGTTCTTTTCACAAGAGCAAAATAAAACAGGCACAAGGCTCCTGAAGCAGTAACAATATACCAGGCTACCAGCTGGCAAAGTGTCAGGTAAAATGAAGAAACTTCTCCACAAACTTACATCGACAAAGTCAACAATCATAATCATGCAATGAGAGATCAGCTGAAAAAACTACGGGCAACCTAAGACTATTATTGAACATATAGTAATCTGATTAGCCTATGCAAAAATGGTTTAGCATACAACTTTTACTTACTTACACAATAAAATTAATTAGCCAGTGCAAAATAGCTTAGTAATCTGTTTATTCAAAAGAGCTTATTTAAGGCTTAAATCATATTTGAACTTTTATTTTCGCTTATTTTCTAAACTAAAAAAGACATTTGTTTATTGTAAAAGCTAAATCCAAAAAGAAGGCTTCCAAGCCACCCACAAGTACAAACTACAAAGTGAATCCACAAAAATTGGTATGGCAGTATTGTTCAAGAGAACATAAAAGCCTTAGGAAATGCCGTAATCTCAGCACGTTCATCCTAACCAGGTTTGTTCATAGCTAGGATAGGGGAAGCCATGTCGACCCATTCACTTATAAAATGGATCAATCTGGATTGCACTATAACATTAAATAATATTGTTTTCCTATTATAATTAACACATTACTCATTTATATAAAGAAACTTTAAAAAATAAACAAAAAAAGTGTTTGTCAACATGACAAACCCTAGTCCCCAGCCCTGTACCAAATGACCCATTTCGACTCGTATCCCTTTTGACCCATTACAAACCCCATATAAGATACACTTTTAGAAGATTAAGACTACAATCATGAATATCTACAAAAAAGTTACATGGATACGGAAGTAAACAATCATGAAATTCTTTTGTGTTCATTTATTATCATACAAAAAAACATGGTTTCGTATCCACTATGAAAATGCTACCCCTAATGTCAAATATAAGGCTCACTTCTTAAAATTTTATCATTTTAAATCTGTTGTTCACAAGAGTTACACCCGTGCATCCTAGCCTAATCACCTTCTTTGTCATATATTTTTTTCGTCAACATGATTGTGAATGTACCATCTTACTGAAAACAAAATAATTGCCTAAATCGCCTTCTCTGTCATATATTTGTTCTCTGTCAAACAGGCCAAACAAATATCTAAAATTTACCCTCACAATAAAGACCTAATAAATGTACCCTATACATTTCTTTCGATGGTAAATTCATGAGGAAAAGGTCTAGAATATTACTTTGTGTCTTCAATAATGTCACAATCAAAGAATGATTTACTTTAAACTTAGTGCTCTTGTCTTAACCTTAGATTATTTGAAGGCTCTAGAAGGGAGATTCTGTTGCCTAGGATTAAAGTGGCTTCCCGTTTAGTTATTGTTGGTTGGAAGCCTCCTTCATTGAACCTTCATGATCTAGGCCTCGATGGTCTTGTCTTGAAAAAATGCCAAGCCTGAATTCCATATTTACCAGCCATGGCTGTAGCTGCTACTGCAAGTCCAACAATAAATGGGGTAGCATGATACACACATCTAAGGCTCGTTATCTTCTTGGAATGTTTCTTATACAATAAGTTTACATAAACAGCCCTTGATTAGTCCTAAAGTTCATTAATGCAAGATCTATGTCAATCCTTTTCAAATTGATTAATATATAAGGGTGTTTGGGATTGCTTATTTATAAGTGCTGACCTATTCAAAACTTAAGCACACATAGAGTATAAGTGGATAAGCACTTATATAAATAAATAAACTGAACTAAGAATGCATCTAAAAACATGATACCTTGAATCGAAAAACATAATCACTTACAATCCTCTGATTAGAAGCCTTTTTTTTTTGTTAAATCAAAAGTTTCGACAATCAAGTAATGGTTATTAATAATCAAACCCTAATATTTAACTGATGCAAAAATTAACAGTGAAATCAAAAGCCCTTTTAGAATATCACTAAAAGCCCTATATCAAATTTGAACAAAATCAAGAAATTAAGCATTAAAAATCGTACCTTTAGGCCATTGTAAGAATTATTTTTCTTCCTTAAATAAATTATCAATGGAAGCACTGCAAAAACAATTAAATTCAAACATATTTTCTTCAATTGGTTTCCAAATCGACCAATTTAATTGTTTTTGCAGTGCTTTCATTGTGAGGCTCGCAGTTTAATTTGTTTCCAAAGCTTCATGTCCAGTTTAGGGTTCCAAATTGTGAGGCTCGCAGGGTGGCTTTGTTTTTCAGGAATTTAGCTTTAACCCCTAAACTTTTCGTAAATTACTCCGTTTTTTTGAAGTTTTATATTTTTTTTACTTTTGACACATATAAGTTTTTACTTAATTTACTAAATAACGAAGTTTGATACTTTTTTTTTACTAAATCAAGAAACATTTAAGGGTTAAAACTGGTTTTTTATTAAATATATTTAAAAGAAAAAAATCAAATTAAAAAGATTATTACTTGATTAGGTATGAATTGATTTTTTTGAAATGAAAAATTTCCAATAAGGGTTTTATTTTATTATATAAAAGATTGATTAATGAAAGGCATGCATAATACTTAATCAATATAAACTTGTGAACTAATAAAAAACCCGATTAGGTGCCGCGCGACTTACTTAAAAGATGTTTGATAAGTAGTTAAAAATGTAATAAAAACTTATAAGTTGCAATGTATATATATATGACTGAAATTCATTTTGTTGTTTATAAAAGATCGCTGATGAAGATTCTTTTCGCCATAATGGTCATCTGGTGAGAGGAACCGGAGAGGAGCAAGGTTTGAGTTTTAGTACTCAACTTAGCGATCAAGTACCAATTTGATGTTATTGCTCATGTGCTTATTGATCTTATCGATCATATATAATAACACAAGATATGCACGTATGATGACAGAACAGACCTACAGGAACAGATCCAGCGCGCGAAGGAAATGAGAAGCAGATTATTTTCTGGTTCCATTATGTCCTGTTATGATCAGTACCTGCTATGTGTTTGTAGCTATAACGTAATTACTATCTCACTATGTTAGAGAATGAACTTGTATGCATAATAAGTGTGAACCAAGAAAAATGTCATAAACTCACTTTCTTGTGTATTTGGGTTCAGCATTTGGTTTTCAATGTCAAGTCTTATAGAAATACGTGTGATTTCTCACATAACTAGTTCTTGCCAAAACTTAAAGACACCACATATGATATTGAGACTGGAAAGATGCTATGTGTTTATCCTTAACTTGTATCTTGACCTCGTATCATCATCTCTAGTGTTCTTGACTTCTTGTATATTTGCAAACCATTTCACTCTGGAAAGATGCTACGGAGTACATGTTTATCCTTAAGTATACCGCTTGAGTTGTTTTCTTTTTCTTAATTTATAGAAGAAAAAAAATGCCACTTAAGTATGTTATTGAGTAACCATTACATTTGCAAAAATTAGCGAAGAGGCGCGCTACTGTTTCAACGTTTGTTAAAATGCCTACAGTAGTTTTGAATGCATCCATTATGATGCTTTTGTTCCAATTACTTGTTGAAACTCCATATCTGATGTGAAAATGATTGTGAAATATATAAGAGAAAGTGAGACTTTTTCAGGACTCCCACATCGAATGTTGTGGGAAATGTTTGCCCAAATGAATAACTATAAAAAGGGGGCAGCTTGTAGTAAGTGAAGGGGTGCTCGAGTCTCACATCTTTCATTCATCAATTTCATGTGGTTGAACCAACTTCAAAACACATTGCTTAATTTGCTATTAAACGCAAGTTTTGTTAGTTCTTGTTGGCAATGTGTTTTGTAGCTTTGTTTGACCGTATAAAATTGCAAAGCTTAGTGCAAATTTTAAGAAACGTCTTCAAAGGCCCAGTTAAAAGGCCAACTCCTATACGTAAATATGCATAATAAAAGGCCCAGTTAAAAGTAAGAGTAGTAGTATATCTTTGATATAGTTTCATAATCATATAAAATTTTACTCCAAATAATTCTACTATAAAATTTCCGGCTTTGAGAAACTTCTTTATCAACCTTGAGTTTTATGTTTTATATTTCTTACTCAGTTGAAGGGTTTTGGACAGGATTGCATTGGGCTTGAGAGAAGCATGAAGCATGACCAAAAGTTAAAAATAAAATACAAATTGTTAACAGTCTTTTGATATTTTTCTTACCTATCCTTAACATATGATGTTGCGACTTGCGACATGTAGTAAAATAAATGTTGATCCAGGAGCTCTTGGGTGTATGATGACCAGCACTGAAAAGTGTATGAATTGGACTTCACTTATATTTTGGTTGATCTTAAACCACCAAACTTGTGTGTAAAATAATATAACATTACTTCGAGCATCTTGTTATAATATACTCCCTTCGTCATAAAATAAATGTTCATGTTTGATGTCCTAAAATAAATGTTTATTTTGAATTTTAACCAATTAAAAGAGAGCTTAGTAGGTGGAGATGATATTTGATTCTTGACAAGTGTAGTTGGTGGAAACTTTGTGCATTTATAAAATGAACATTTATTTTATGACGGAAGAAGTAACAAGTAAACAGTATTGATCAGTTGTTGTACATATCTGATGCGATTAGACATGTCTAATGGATGAACTAATCGCCTTTACCAGCCTGCTGGTTCACGTCTCAAAATCGACGGAATTCACAACTAATTTATAAATGATAGAAAATACTACTCTCATTTGAATTTATACAAATTCCTAGAAAACAGAATATTACAAATATGGATATTAATTAATGTGTTATAAAAACGTTACTTCCTGTTATGGCTGTACACGAACTGAACTTTCAGTGAACATTTCATTAACCGTTCGGTAAAAAGTTTCGTTTATTTATTAAATGAACAAACATGAAAAATATTTTATGTTCGTTTAGTTAAATGAATAAACATGAACAAAAGTCATGTCCGATCCATTCATTTATGTTCGTGAACGTCCGATTATGCGTTCGTTAATGTTCGTTTATGTTCATTTATCTTTTTATGTTCGTATATCATATCCTTAATTTTATAATTTTAAAATTGGTTGTTTTTAAATAAAACAACACTTATAAAACAAAATATTGTGCAGAATTTAATAAAGTTTATGTTTGTTTGTCTAATTTCATTTATGTTCGATCGTTTAACGTTCTTTTAGTATCTTAATGAACAAATATAAATGAACATGAACAACTCATTTTCTTAATAAATAAACATGAACAAGAAAATTCGTCCGTTTAAGCGTCCGTATCCGTTTATTTGTCCATTTAAAATTAAATGAACGAACATAAACAGGGCTCCATTCGTGTTCGTCCGGTTCATTTACAGCCCTACTTCGTGTAATAATAGTACATACTTGAGAAATAGACTTTGAGAAATAAACTATGAAAATGAGAACCTTACGAAGTGAAGTTCAACACAATCAAAAGTGAGATTATTTCTTTTAGGCATCCCACACATCGACTTTTGTGGGGAATGTTTGCCAGAATAAAAAAAAGTAAAGTAAATCCAATATCGTCTTTCATGGGTTATAGGTCTCAATATCATTTTCTACGGTGTATGGGGAGGTTGAGACTTAGACAACCTTACCTCTACATAAGGTAGATAGGCTGCTTCCGGTTCTACCAAAGGTAAAAAAAGACCTCCGGCCTTGCAAGGGGTGAGGATCGAACATTTGACCTCTGTCTCCAGATGCAAGAGTGTTAACCACTTGATCCAAAACCTCGGTATCTCTCGAAATATATTGGCTCTGAAAAGTTCAAAGCTACTTGGTCCCTAATTATTTTAAGAGAGAATTGCAAAAATCGTCCTTAAAGTTTGGCCAAATTGCACGTTTTGTCCATAAAGTTTAGAAAGTGCAAGGATCGTCCTTATGAGGAAACTTTTGGTGCAAGTATCGTCCTTTTGGGGGAAACTTTGTTGCAAGTATCATCTCTGCGGGAACGATATTTGCACCAAAGTTTTCTTCACAAGGACAATCCTTGCACTTTTTAAACTTTAGGGACAAAACGTGCAATTTGGCCAAACTTTAGGGACGATTTTTGCAATTCTCTCTAATCTTAATTTTGGGAAGTGATTTGCACACTCCCACAATTGATTGACACGCTAAAATTATTAGTGTCTTGACATTAATACCATCATATCATTTTTACTTATTTTCACCCTATAAGGGTATAAATGTCAAAACACTTATAATTTAAGTATGCAAATCAATTGTGTGAGTGTACAAATCACCATTTAATTCTACTAGACGAATACCCGTGCATAGCAACGGGATTTTATAACGACAAATCGTTTAGTGATAAAAGAAAGTTTATGGGTTATAAATGAAAAATAATAAAAATTAGGGGTGGCAAATCTTGCCCAATTTATAATTTTTGGGCAATTTTTGACACTTTTTTAAAAGTTTGAGGCGTTTTTTTCCCCCTTGCATTTATTTGATGGGCTCTTACAGGCAAAAGATAAAAACAGATATTATTAGATGGGCTTTCGAATCACACAATTCAACTTTCAAGCAATTACTCTTTTTTTTTTCTGACCAATTCACTTGTCACTGGTAACTATAAAACGTTCCAACTATTTTAATTTTAATTTATCTCATTTATTAACTATTTTATGCATAATTATTTACTCCCTCCGTCCCAAAATTATAGTCCCCTTTTGACTTTTTCGGTCTTTCTTTTTAACTTTGACTTTAAATATTATTGTTTGTGTTATATAATACTTGACGAAAATTATACCAATGAAAAATGCATTTAAAACTCAACCGATTCATATATTTTGCATCAAGTATCATGTAATATAAACAAAAATACATAAGGTCAAAGTTAAAAAAATAAAGACCGAAAAAGTCAAACGGGGACTATAATTTTGAGACGGAGGTAGTAATACTCTAATTAATTGATTGATATATTTAATTAGTTGCATTTTTATTCATTTAATACTTTATTTTTTTTCTTTTAAGAAAAAATAATTAAATATAGTTAAGACTTAGATGCTTGATCTTTTTTTACAAGATGAATTAAAGGGGTTTTTAGGACTGTTCCGAATGTTTTTAATAGTTGAATTATAATTTGTTCGTTTTAGCCCATGCCTGTTTGGCCCGATTTATAATTTGTCCATTTAGCCCGTGCCCGTTTTAACCCGTGCCATTTTAGCCCGTGCCCATGCCCGCCCGTTTTGCCACCTCTAATAAAAGTTTGAAGATTTAGGGATTAAATGTGTTGACTTATTGACTTTGATACTTAAGCTCATGTCAACATAATGTTTTAAAACCCGGTTGAACCGTTCCGGTCGAAAAATGGGTCGATTTAAACCGAGTCATGCTTTTAATAACTGAACCCGTCGTGTCCAGTTTTCAAAACTATATGTTTTTCCCAGTTGAACCCGTTGGTCCGGTCCAGTTTTCAAAACTATATGCAACATCAACTTGTTAGCTTGTATAATGTTTTGTGTGTTTTATTAATTTGTATAATGTGTATAATAACATATACTTTTCATTTTAGGGTGTTTTAAAAATAACATTAATTAGTATGTTTAATTATTTTATATTTTATATTATGTTGTAGCTTGTTTAAATTGTATATTGTGAAAATTTTATTGTACTTTTTTTAGTAAGTGGTGTTTTAATTGATTGTTTTTAATTTGATATGGATGCTTTTAATTTGTTGTACCATATGAATAAATTATTGTAATTTTAAGTTATGGGGTGTTTTAATAAGAGCATTAATTACATAATTAATTTTCTCTCACCCTTGTAGTATAGAAGGGCAAAATGAGGATTGACTGAAAATTCAGTTTTCCACTTTTTCTTTTTGACTAAATCTACATTATATGTAGTTAAGATTGCTTGGGCTTATTTGAAAAATAGATGCCTGGGATTATGCAATTAATGCCTAAGCATCTGTTTTTTTGGGATGAGCTTAACTAACCATTTAAAATTACAATTTTTTAGTCAACGTTTAGACTTTAGATAAGGCTTTAATGGTCGTGAACTTGATCCTCTATCGCTTGTTAAAAATTCCAAGTTGACTGCACTTGGTAAATGTAATTGCTACTCTACCTTAACGGAAAGAACCTAATAGTATTGTTTACCGATATATGTTTAAATTTGATTGCTAATGTGTGTAAGGAGTGATCATGCCCATTTAGAGCAAGGGTGTAGTCACTCAAGCCAAAACTTAAAAATGATGTCACGTCATACCACTTCACATACAAAACATGGTACCTACCTCAAATAATCAAGATACTGTAATTACAATTTACAAGAGGATAAGATAAATCATTATACATTTCAACCCAAACTAGTAAACTGTCACTTTGACTAATACCAACTGACGCATGAAACTTATATAATAATGGTCCAAAGAAGCAAACCCACGAGTAGAATAGCCCAATTCCTATCACTTTATTTATCATTGTGAAGTCTGCACCTTTGGGTAGGGGTGTTCATCGGTTCGGTTATCGGTTAATCGGTTTATTCGGTTCAGGTTGTTCGGTTAAAAAAAAAATTTGGGTCATAACCGAAAACCGAACCGAACCGAAAATATCTATAACCGAACCGAACCGAGAACCGAACCGAAGTTCGGTTCGGTTATAGGTCAAAACCGAAAACCGAATTTTTTACTTAAATTACACTATTTATATTTTTTTTGAATTTAATTATATATATTTTTGGGAAAAAAAATGTTTCAAGCATAAAAATGTGTTTTTTTATATTAATATAAAATTTTAATGGATATTTTTTATATTTAAAATAATATAAATATATAAAAAATATATATATTTATATAAATTCGGTTTTCGGTTCAGATAGCTAAACCCATATCCAAACCGAAAACCGAATTTTTAATTCGGTTCGGTTTGGTTATATGTTCGATTCGGTTTTATTTCGGTTCGGTTCGGTTCGGTTTTCGGTTTATTCGGTTAATTAACCGAACCGTGAACACCCCTACCTTTGGGAAACTCAAAAGGAAAACCCATTTCTTTGAATGAAGCCCAATACCATGGTCACGGGAAAGGAAAAAAAAGATGCCGAGCGGGACTCTGCTCCAGAATGAAAAGCACATCCTCCAAAAAGATTTTTTCTATTATTATTTTTTAAATGTGTATTGCATAATAGGTATGTGTGTATTAGGAATATTTTTGAATGATGAAAAATGAGAATTTTTAATGGAAGAATAAGAATGTGCCACAATGCTTAAGAGAAATTTGAATGAAATATTTTAGGAGCGAGAAACAATTAATAAGGCGACGGAATGCCCCTCACTACACCTTCCACACTCAATCACAAACCAAAAAAAAAACTCCTCTCTAGTCACTCAAGCCAAAACCTTACTTTTGGGACCTAGTGATGAGTGATTAATCACACATCCTTTTTAGGCCTTAATTCAGACAAAAAAAATACTAAATACTAACCAAAAATGCCAAGAGAACATATGTTTTTGTATTTGTGTATGTGCAGGTACGGATATGAGAAAAATGAACAAAAACGATGCCAAAACCAACAAAAACGAGCACGAGAATGGAAAGTGTCAAAAGCCGGAGCCGGGAAAGCAAAATGATCATAGAAAGCTCACAATGTTCAGAAAAGTTCTCAGAGATTCATCATGTTGCATAATTAGTCCTTGGATAAAGTTTGAAGAATTGGCAACATTAGTACCTCATCTTTCAGATTTTGGCAAAAATGGTCCCTTGAAGTAAATTTCAAAGAAAAGTCAAATATGGTCCTTCATGAATCAAAGAATGTCAACAAGAACCCTTGGAAGATATTTTTGATAAAGTATAGAAATGGTCCCTGAATTTCAGATTTTTACACAATTGGTCCTTGTAAATTTTACTAGTTACAAATCCTAATCCTAAACTACACAAACCGGATCCACAAATACAATTACACAAAACCTTTCCAAGCCCAAAACTTAAATAAAGCCCAATCCCTTACACCACTAAACCAAGCCCACCCTCCTCTTTATTTTACCCGATCCATCACCCTTTAACCCTTGGTCAAATATACCCACATCCGGTCAACAACTAATAAAACATCCCCAAAATTATCCCGCCCCCTAAATTTTACATGAACCCAGGACTTTTACTATTCATCCAAGCCCTAGAATCACCTCCCATCAATTAACCTTGATTGGGTAATAATTACCCAATCATGTATGTTTCTAGAAGCTGCACATGTCAGGGGATATCAGAGGGTGACACGTGGGCCAATAACATCATACACGGAGGATTAATCATGTCACATCAATCAATCCAAGGGCTTACAATGATTGGAAGTATCTGGATTTAATCACACGGCTAAGATGAACTCAGAAGAAACACAACTTCACGCGGATTGGTGACATGGCAACCCACCTCAAAGGCTATATATACTCACCCCTCACTCACAATTTGAAGCTGTTAGATTAGGATTAGTTTAGGTTAGGAGTAGGGTAGTTAATGTTTAGCTTATTGTAATTCTGCTTTTAAATTGTACTCTTATTTCAGTTTTAATAAAATTCTAATTTTCAGTTAAATTTCTTGCAATTTGATTTTCAGTATTTAGTTATTTTAAATCTGTTTTCCAGCTCTCATTTCATGTTTTAATGAGATCAAATTAGTTTTAGAAATTGGTATTGTGCAATTCAGATTCAACTTTCTTAAATTACAAAACAGTCAAATTTGGTCAATTGTTGAAGCTTATTCACAATAAACTGAGCTTATTGGAGAAAGATAGCCATAAGGTGTCCATTTGGTCTGTCTAAGAGACAGGCATGCATAGTGAACCCCCTCTTTTCTGCTGAGGGGGATTTTCCTTGTAAGTTTCCATTTAAATCTTCTTTAGTAGCATAATCAGCAGTTATAGTTTAGCTTAATTACTTCTGCTTATTTCTGTTTGATTTATTTTATAGAGTCCTAGTTTGTGTTAGCTTATTTTGTCATTGCTCTTTGTTTTGCTTTATTTGGTCTAGTTTACTGTTCCATTCATCTGTCATCTATTAGATCTGAGTTGTTTTTGAGTTTTACATCTGAGATCTGTGTTTCAGTTTCAGTTTAGTGTTGTTGAATCATATTAGGTACTGAGGTTGTGCTTAGTTTTGAGTTGGAACAGATTTTAGTGGTGAATCAAGTAAGACAGGCCCTTAAGGGGTGTTTGGGTTAAGATTTGAAATCTGTGATCTAGGTGTTTGTTAGTGATAAGTTAGCCTAGATAGTCTCCATTAGGTGCAAGTAAGTTAGCTTAGTTATAAAATCAATGGGTTATATGTAAAAAGTCAAAATTCAATTCAAAGTGCATTTCTGAGTTCATACTTGCTTAGTTGAATCTGTACCTTGGCATTCAAATAGGTTTAGGTTAAACTTAGGTAATTCAGGTCACAAACTAGCTTGATTATGCATTCAGAATAAGTATTGATCATCATAACTTAGTAAAAGTCAACTTAGGTTAGTAATTTAAAAGTCAAAAACTAGTTTGAACTTCAGTTTTGGTCACAACTTTGATTGCATTTCTAGTGTTTAGAATTGATTGAAGATTGTTTTAGTTGGTTGATTTACAAACTTTTGCAGCTTGTGATACATAATCAAAAGGAAAATTCAAGTTTGGAAATAATTTGCTTATGGGAAATCAAGGCTTGAGTGGACTGTTTGAACCAAAAAAAAAATCCCCTGCACATCAGATTTTAGCAAGGTTTCTAAGTAGTTTTTAAGATAGTTAATTGGATTAGAGAACCTTTTTCTTAGCTAATTTGTGTTTTCAAGTTGGTAGAGAGGGTTTTGCCCCCATAAGCTCTGCCTTATCAGCTTATTTTCACTACTCATTGTGCTTATCAGTTGAGTAGGTTCAACCACAGTTTCTGTGTTCACTTATAGGGCTGCTATTAGGTTTCATTGATCATTATTTAAGTTTTGTTGTTCATTTGAGTTACTTTGTACCTATAGTTGCTTTGTCTATTGAGCTTTTGCTTATTTGCATATCTGTGTATGCTTAATGTTTATTCCATTATTGCTTATTGTAACTGTTTTGCTGCTTATCTGTGTTGCTGAGTGTTAATTGGCCTAAGTTCTTTTCCTTTGAGTCTGAATAAGTCTAAAATTCATTGGGTCAAAGTTTTGGGTCAATATTGGTCAAAGTGCTTAACAATAAGCACTCTCAAATAAGCAGTTTTGAGTCATTCAGCACTTCCAGTGCTTATTTTCCACTTTTTAAATTTTTCCTAGCTTTATAATAATATTTTAGAATTTCTCTAAATTTTTCATATTTTTCCAAGTTCATTTGCTATTTTTCTTAATTAATTTTCATTTTTAATCAATTTTTAATATTTTTTAATTACTAAAAAATCCAAAAAAATCAGAAAAAACCCAGGAAAATCCAAAAAAAAATATTAGAAAATTATTTTTAGTTATTTTAGAATTTTAGAAATTTATTTTGCATTTTTCCCATTTATTTTCAATTTTATTTGAATTTTTAATTAGTTTTAATACCTTTTAATTCCCAAAAATTACATAAAAAGCCAAAAAAATTAGTTTTTAGTTTTAAAATTACTTTTTAGTTATTTTATAATTTTCAAAATTTAATTTTCATTTATTTCACCTTATTTGCATTTTCTTTTAGTTTTTAAATTAGTTAAATAGTTTTTAATTCATAAAAAATAAATAAAAAGTCAAAAAAATATTTTTCTTTTTCTCAAAATTTTCTTTTATCATTTTTAACTTTTCAAAATTATTTTCAAGTCCGTAGGAGTAGTGTAGCTCAAAATTCACTTTTTATTTCGTACGTTTACGTTTATTTAACGTTTTAGCGTACGATTTCGATTTTACATTACGTTCTTAGTTGCCTTACTTGAATTACGTGTTTAAGTGATTATTTGTGCTTCATTTACTATTTCATTTGTATAATCTCATTCAAATCACTTTTTACCACTTTCACGACACGTTTCACGAATCGGGAATTCGAAATTCCATTCATCCTTCACACGGACTACGACCTCTGGTTATCCATATTTCTTTACGGATCTCTTGAGTAATACTATACTATATAACTTGATTTTCACACGAATCAATTTTTGGCGCCGCTGCCGGGGAAGGTTGAAGTGAATTTTTCGTTTTCGTTTTTCGAAATTGTGTTTTAAAAACCTTCCTTGTATATATTTTCTATAAAAACTAAAAAAATTGAAAAATTAAAAACACTTTTCCTAAAGTGTTTTCAAAAATACAAAAAAAATAATAAAGTTACAGCCTCGTCTCGACCGAAAGTAAGGGCGTTGTAAACCAAATAAGCTTCCCAATATAACTACGCGTGAAATTAGTTGCTAGACGGATTACTTTAATTCTACGACCGAATAAGCGGAAAATACGGAAGCTTTGAGATTAAATTGCAAGCTGAAGAGAGATCCATTCTTCTCTCCCGTTCCGTCGCGAGTAGTTTTAAAGGAAACGGTTTACGATTAACGTAACGTTTGAAAAACAAAAGAAAATAAAAGTTTTAAGTTTTTGAATTTTGTTTTCCGAAAATAAAAATACAAAAAGATTTTCCTTTTCCATTTTGATTTTCCTTTTATTTGATTTTATGATAATAAAAAAAAAAAAAAAAAAAAAATGTTCTTCTTCTCCTCTTGTAATTTGATTCTTCTTCTTTAACCCTCTAAACCGATAATTCTTATGGATCCGATGTGTTTTAAATGTGGAGAACCGTTCTTTGAAGGTTCATGTGTTTGGTGTACGTGCGAACAATGTGGTAATGATATTCACGATGGAGTTTGTTTGTTTTGCAATACTCCCGAGTATGTTCGAAACGCAATCCTTCAAAACGTTCCCGATTACTATCCAACACCACCGCCGTCTCCGTTCACTTGCTTTAATTGTGGAAACTCATCTGACGAGGGATTACCGTGTGGGCAATGTTTTTGTACTCAATGTGGATACACGAATTGTATATGTTACGCCCCAAGTGCTGAAACGTCTTCCACTTGTGATACGAGTTTTGATAATTATCCTCAAAACGATTTCAATCATCATTTTCAAAACTCTTATGAGCAAGTATCGTATTTTAATGGTGATTCATCAAATTTTAAAAATTGTGGAGGATCGTTTGAAAATTTTTATTATGAGCCAAATTCGTGTTACGATTCTCATGGTTTTAACCAATCCCCACAAACTTCCGATTTTACTAATAATATCTGTGAAATTAAATCCATGATCGAGAAGTTAAAAGAGTTGGTGGCTAATCGTTATACGCATACTACCGAGCCTCGTGAGAAGACTATTGCAGAGTTACTTGCTGAAGAGAGAGCGTTTAATCCTTTCAAAAAATTTGTTTACTATGATTCCGACGACGATGATGAGAAAATTACGTTCAATCTCAATCCTCACAATACGTCCGATGTTTCTCCCGTAGAACCCGAGGACTCTCTAAAAATGGGGGACGAACATCTAAACACTATTCCGGCAACGGAATCGGACGAATTCAATTAGTCTAGTGTTGAGAACCTCGTCCCAATCCCAAGTGAGTCCAGGGAAATTTCTAACGGTGATTCTGAAATTATTTCTGATTCTTCCTATCCTTCTTTCACACCGGTTGAGAGGAGTGTTGTCTTTTTGGATGAGATTGAGGCTTGTCTTGCTAACAATGATTCTAATCCGACGATGGTTGATGATACTAATTTTGATCCTGAGGGAGACATCCGTTTAATTGAAGAATTATTGAATGAAGAACCGTCAACTTCTCTCCCTCCGATGAGCAATGAAGATTTTGATGAAGTTGTAAGTTATTCCGATTCTCACAATGAGTATACTACGAGTGATGAAGATTCTTGTGGAGATATCGATGATAGTAATGAAGATGATGATGCGGAAATTCAAGATGAAGCTCTTCGTGAGAAATTGTCCAAAGTTAATCTTCTCATTTCGAAGATCTATGCATTGAATGATCCTCCGATTTTTTCTATCCCCGATATGGATAGTGATTTCTTACCCGAGCTTGAAAATTTTCAATTTGAAGAGACGAGTAGTGGCAGTCCCACTATTCATGCTGATATCTCTCTTCCGGATTATGAGCATTTTGATTTTGAAATTGATTTTGAACTTATGTCCGATAATCCATCACGTGACTCTCTTTTAGAGGATGTTGATCAATTTCTTGCTACAGATGACTCGATGCCACCGGGTATTGAGAATGACGAGAATGACGTTCAAAGAAACATTCTTTCCGATTTACCTTCTTTTCGTCCACCTGCGAAACCGCCGGATGTAGTTTTTGAACCAGATACGAATAAAGATATTTTTGGAGTGGTGGACGAGATTTCTGATTATGATAATCCTGTGCTTGATATTTTACCCACCCAACCCACCCGTGATTCAGAAATCGACTTTGCTTTTATCATCTGGGTGTTTTATCCGTTCTTTTCTTATCCCCTCATTTCTTCACTTTTCCACTCCACTGGGAGTGAGGATACCGTCTTTGACCCCGGCATCTCCGTTTTACATGCCTGGTGTCCGTTCCATCTGCTCTCCCCAAGGACGAATTAATTCGGGGATCGAGTCAAGCTCACGTGACTCGGTGATAAAAAACAAGCGCTTCGTGGGAGGCACCCCATGCTTATCCATTTCATTTTCTTTATTTTCTATTTTCTTTTGTAACGTGACATTAGGGGGCGACCCTTTCCAAACTCGTGTTTTCGTGGTTGTTTTTGAATGTTCAGGAATTTCCCCAAATTTTGAGGACTCTCATGCTCGTGGTTTGTCGTTCTCTCCACTCGAGTCTCATCCTTCGCTGCTTTTTCGGAAATTCACCATATCCAAAATCTTATCAACTAACGTTTATCTCTTGGCATACTTAATAAACGGCCTTAGATATTTCGTAAGACTACCCGTACCCTTAAAACATTGAGGACAATGTTTCACTTTAGTCTGGGGGGGGGGGGGGGGGTGAATCTTCGATTCGATTTGACCTGTACCTTCGTCTGAGCTGTTAACTTACGCAACTCTGTTTTCCACCAAAAATTTTAATTTTTATCACCGCTTTATAATCAAAAAAAAAAAAAAAAAAAAAAAAAAAATGATATATGAATAATTAAGATTTGACACCTTGTTTTGACTTTCCTACCGGCGAGAGTAGAAATAAATGTTTCGACTTGACCGGGCGTGTTGAGCCCTAGCTCGTCTCCCTTAACCAAAATAATCAAAAGCTTATGGCTAAGCATCCGCGGATCTCATTATTTGGGATTTTAAATTTGCGGAGATCGAGGAATGATAGAGTTTATTTAGAAGTTTCGTGCTAAACGTGGAGTAGTTGGATCTCTTTAGAGCCCATGAAAGGTACTTGTGGCCTCCTTGTTCCCACAAGCTTGCACACCAATAAAAATAGATCTCTAGGATTAATTAAGGGTATACGGTTTGGGCAATACTTAGTTTTTTCTCGTTCCCAACAAAATCTCTGCATATGGGGTTTGGTACACATAGGGGTACTGCCAGTGTTACGGTAAAATAGATTATTGCATCTTGCCGGTTCGCAGCCGATGTTGTGATCTTAGTAAAGGCCGTAGGACTCGGGGTTTGGCATATTATTATGAATATCAATAATAATAGTCCAAAGCCAAATAAAAAGGCAGAGGAATCCAAAGCTATAAAAAAGCAGCGGATAGAAATCCAAAGTCATAATAAAGCTCTTACATCTTGGCGGCTCATCAACCGTTGATTGTAAAAGAAATAAAGGACTAAGGACCAAAGTATTATTAAAATGCTTATGATTATGCAAAAATGCCAAGCTTCGACTCCGGGGGTTTCCCTAATAAAAAGCTTCCGTTTCGGGTATCAAACATGGTATGTCTCGATCGTAAATAAAAAGGGGGACCTCCACAAATCGTGTTAAATCAGAGACCTTCATGTGGACCCGATTTCTGTATGCAGGGGTTTTTGAGGGAAAGTTTGGAAACTACTTAGCATTCAAAATTTGTGCTCTTATCGGACTAACAAATATCGAAATGAGAAAATATGAAGCAATTCATTTCTCACAAATTAAAATCTTGAGATACAAAACTTAGGACCTGGGAAAAAGAGGTAATACACAATTAACTTTTGAGGGTAGTGTTAGCACCTAACTTGTGGATAAACAATGATCTCGATTTTACGCTTAGTTTGGGAGCTTGTGAAAAATCAAGGATGACGATTTTTATCCGTACGGTCTCTTCTCTGTGAGAAGTGTTTCTACTCGTTGACTATGAAAGTTATCAACAGATAAGAATTGATAATGAAAGTCAAAGCAAATCGTCACATATATAAAAATGAAAAAAGTACAAAAAGAGTAGTAGTAGTTATTATTCATGAAAATCGGAAAACGGAGCGTTTTTTAGAATAAATGATTTTACTATCTCTTTTGGACATCATTGCTACTTTACAACGTCAGTAAAGAGAGGTTTTGAAATTATTTATCTCTTAAGCGTGAGGTGATGACATTGCGTGAGGGCACAGCAATACCTTAGTCTGGGGGATTTTGATGAGTGATTAATCACACATCCTTTTTAGGCCTTAATTCAGACCAAAAATACCAAATACTAACCAAAAATGCCAAGAGAACGTGTGTTTTTGTATTTGTGTATGTGCAGGTACGGATATGAGAAAAATGAACAAAAACGATGCCAAAACTAACAAAAACAAGCACGAGAATGGAAAGTGTCAAAAGCCGGAGCCAGGGAAGCAAAATGATCATAGAAAGCTCACAATGTTCAGAAAAGTCCTCAGAGATTCATCATGTTGCATAATTAGTCCTTGGATAAAGTTTGAAGAATTGGCAACATTAGTCCCTCATCTTTCAGATTTTGGCAAAAATGGTCCCTTGAAGTATATTTCAAAGAAAAGTCAAATATGGTCCCTCATGAATCAAAGAATGTCAACAAGAACCCTTGGAAGATATTTTTGATAAAGTACAGAAATGGTCCCTGAATTTCAGATTTTTACACAATTGGTCCTTGTAAATTTTACTAGTTACAAATCCTAATCCTAAACTACACAAACCGGATCCACAAATACAATTACACAAAACTTTTCCAAGCCCAAAACTTAAATAAAGCCCAATCCCTTACACCATTAAACCAAGCTCACCCTCCTTTTTATTTTACCCGATCCATCACCCTTTAACCATTGGTCAAATATACCCACACCCGGTCAACAACTAATAAAACATCCCCAAAATTATCCCGCCCCCTAAATTTTACATGAACCCAGGACTCTTACTATTCATCCAAGCCCTAGAATCACCTCCCATCAATTAACCTTGATTGGGTGATAATTACCCAATCATGTAGGTTTCTAGAAGCTGCACATGTCAGGGATATTAGAGGGTGACACGTGGGCCAATAACATCATACACGGAGGATTAATCATGTCACATCAATCAATCCAAGGGCTTACAATGATTGGAAGTATCTGGATTTAATCACACGGCTAAGATGAACTCAGAAGAAACACAACCTTCACGCGGATTGGTGACATGGCAACCCACCTCAGAGGCTATATATACTCACCCCTCACTCACAATTTGAAGCTGTTAGATTAGGATTAGTTTAGGTTAGGAGTAGGGTAGTTAATGTTTAGCTTATTGTAATTCTGCTTTTAAATTGTACTCTTATTTCAGTTTTAATAAAATTCTAATTTTCAGTTAAATTTCTTGCAATTTGATTTTCAGTATTTAGTTATTTTAAATCTGTTTTCCAGCTCTCATTTCATGTTTTAATGAGATCAAATTAGTTTTAGAAATTGGTATTGTGCAATTCAGATTCAACTTTCTTAAATTACAAAACAGTCAAATTTGGTCAATTGTTGAAGCTTATTCACAATAAGCTGAGCTTATTGGAGAAAGATAGCCATAAGGTGTCCATTTGGTCTGTCTAAGAGACAGGCATGCATAGTGAACCCCCTATTTTCTGCTGAGGGGGATTTTCCTTGTAAGTTTCCATTTAAATCTTCTTTGGTAGCATAATCAGCAGTTATAGTTTAGCTTAATTACTTCTGCTTATTTCTGTTTGATTTATTTTATAGAGTCCTAGTTTGTGTTAGCTTATTTTGTCATTGCTCTTTGTTTTGCTTTATTTGGTCTAGTTTACTATTCCATTCATCTGTCATCTATTAGATCTGAGTTATTTTTGAGTTTTACATCTGAGATCTGTGTTTAAGTTTCAGTTTAGTGTTGTTGAATCATATTAGGTACTGAGGTTGTGCTTAGTTTTGAGTTGGAACAGATTTTAGTGGTGAATCAAGTAAGACAGGCCCTTAAGGGGTGTTTGGGTTAAGATTTGAAATCTATGATCTAGGTGTTTGTTAGTGATAAGGTTAGCCTAGATAGTCTCCATTAGGTGCAAGTAAGTTAGCTTAGTTATAAAATCAATGGGTTATATGTAAAAAGTCAAAATTCAATTCAAAGTGCATTTCTGAGTTCATACTTGCTTAGTTGAATCTGTACCTTGGCATTCAAATTGGTTTAGGTTAAACTTAGGTAATTCAGGTCACAAACTAGCTTGATTATGCATTCAAAATAAGTATTGATCATCATAACTTAGTAAAAGTCAACTTAGGTTAGTAATTTAAAAGTCAAAAACTAGTTTGAACTTCAGTTTTGGTCACAACTTTGATTGCATTTCTAGTGTTTAGAATTGATTGGAGATTGTTTTAGTTGGTTGATTTACAAACTTTTGCAGCTTGTGATACATAATCAAAAGGAAAATTCAAGTTTGGAAATAATTTGCTTATGGGAAATCAAGGCTTGAGTGGACTGTTTGAACCAAAAAAAAAATCCCCTGCACATCAGATTTTAGCAAGGTTTCTAAGTAGTTTTTAAGATAGTTAATTGGATTAGAGAACCTTTTTCTTAGCTAATTTGTGTTTTCAGGTTGGTAGAGAGGGTTTTGCCCCCATAAGCTCTGCCTTATCAGCTTATTTTCACTACTCATTGTGCTTATCAGTTGAGTAGGTTCAACCACAGTTTCTGTGTTCACTTATAGGGCTGCTATTAGGTTTCATTGATCATTATTTAAGTTTTGTTGTTCATTTGAGTTACTTTGTACCTGTAGTTGCTTTGTCTATTGAGCTTTTGCTTATTTGCTTATCTGTGTATGCTTAATGCTTATTCCATTATTGCTTATTGTAACTGTTTTGGTGCTTATCTGTGTTGCTGAGTGTTAATTGGCCTAAGTTCTTTTCCTTTGAGTCTGAATAAGTCTAAAATTCATTGGGTCAAAATTTTGGGTCAATATTGGTCAAAGTGCTTAACAATAAGCACTCTCAAATAAGCAGTTTTGAGTCATTCAGCACTTCCAGTGCTTATTTTCCACTTTTTAAATTTTTCCTAGCTTTATAATAATATTTTAGAATTTCCCTAAATTTTTCATATTTTTCCAAGTTCATTTGCTATTTTTCTTAATTAATTTTCATTTTTAATCAATTTTTAATATTTTTTAATTACTAAAAAAATTAAAAAAAATCAGAAAAACCCCAGAAAAATCCAAAAAAAATATTAGAAAATTATTTTTAGTTATTTTAGAATTTTAGAAATTTATTTTGCATTTTTCCCATTTATTTTCAATTTTATTTGAATTTTTAATTAGTTTTAATACTTTTTAATTCCCAAAAATTACATAAAAAGCCAAAAAAATTAGTTTTTAGTTATAAAATTACTTTTTAGTTATTTTATAATTTTCAAAATTTAATTTTCATTTTTCTCACCTTATTTGCATTTTCTTTTAATTTTTAAATTAGTTAAATAGTTTTTAATTCATAAAAAATAAATAAAAAGTCAAAAAAATATTTTTCTTTTTCTCAAAATTTTCTTTTATCATTTTTAACTTTTCAAAATTATTTTCAAGTCCGTAGGAGTAGTGTATCTCAAAATTCACTTTTTATTTCGTACGTTTACGTTTATTTTACGTTTTAGCATATGATTTCGATTTTACATTACGTTCTTAGTTGCCTTACTTGAATTACGTGTTTAAATGATTATTTGTGCTTCATTTACTATTTCATTTGTATAATCTCATTCAAATCACTTTTTACCACTTTCACGACACGTTTCACGAATCGAGAATTCGAAATTCCATTCATCCTTCACACGGACTACGACCTCGGGTTATCCGTATTTCTTTGCGGATCTCTTGAGTAATACTATACTATATAACTTGATTTTCACACGAATCACCTAGTATACCCAATTGAAAAACAAGCTCAATACAAAAATCAAATAAAAAAAGCACAAAATCCTCTCCTTGGCGCAAGCCATTGAACTCACTTGCTCTTTGGCGCAAGGGGAGGGATATAGTGACTTGGCTTTGACTCGAGCCAAAAGGGTGACATGTTGGTTTGGCATGGGTGGTGCATAACTAAACCCTCCCTCTGCTCTTAGGTAAAGATCTACCTACTTTGCCTTCAAAATGTAATGGCAGAATCGGTAGCAAATTCAGAGCCATAGTCGTCTTATTTCTAAACTGTATTCAACAAAACTTTTACATTAAGTTATACTGTACAAGTTTAAGTCTTTAAGATACATTTTTGACATGTATACATGTATGATGCATCTATTTTTATGATTTCTAACTGTCATTTCCACTAAAAGCCAATTTATAACAAAAGTTCGTTTTTAATCTAGTAAATTACTAATGCTCTATTAACATGATGATACTATATGCACCTCGAGTACTTACAGAAGTCGATCAACAAGTTCTTGGGTGTTTCCGTGATGATTGGCACTGAAAATTTTATGATGGCAAATCACAGTTTTCCACTTAGCACTTAATTGTTCTGGACCCAAATCAGGCTCCTATATATAACTTAAAAGTTCATAGAAAACAAAAGATTTATGACTCGCTGGTCTAAATTACACACTCCATTAATCATAAAAAGACTGAAATGTAGTATCTATCTATATATTTTTCATTGTTTTATGAGTCCATATGTGTGTTCTTGGTGGTACTCCACTTGTGGATTATTTCGCCAAACACATCATAGAAAGCCACACTAATTTCATTTTCAGTGACCCGAAGGGTCATGAAACCTTGACCATCGTAATAGAACTTCATTTCGTTAGGGTCCCATGGTGTGATCTCACCAGTCCACGCCTTTGATCCACCTCCGCTTGTTAAAAATTGCAGTTGGCTGCATATGAAACATGTTATTATCATTGTTGCATGTTTTACAGAAGCATAAATAGAAGAAAGTAGCAAAATAGTGTTGGATGTTACCTTTGACTGCTGATGTGTTGTAAGCAATGATCATGCCCATTTATGTAAAGATCTACTTCCTTTGCCTTCAAATTGACTTGGCATAATCAGTATTTGTTTTATACTAAATTAATTACCAGAGCTATATTAATATGACGATAAAATTTATACCTCAAGGATAGGCAAAAGCTGATCCACAAGCTCTTGCGTGTTTCCATGATGACCTGCACTGAAAATTGTATGATGGCCAATCACAATTTTCCACTTAGCACTTGATTCTTCGAGAGCCATATCAAGCTCCTATGTATACAACGAAAGCCCGTAGTTTAGAAGTTATAGAATCAACAAACACAAGCAGCACACTTTAATTATATTTAAGAAAGCATTTCAATTTCTTCTACAGTATCATCGTTATATGTATGGTTTGGTTGCTGTTAGTGTTAGACTACAAAATTTGTGTCTCGATGACCCAATGTAACATACTTTTGAGCACACGAGTGGATTATGATTCAACCTGTCTCTGAATTGCAAGGTTAGACTAGTGATAAGAAGACAACTATATTCAATTTCTACAAATACCTAGTCGTTTTAGAAAGAAAAATTTAGGCCATAAACTAACAAGTATGAGTAAAAGGTTACAAAAAGGAAATTAGTTATAAATACATTAATATGTAACAAAGAAATAAAGATCACTTTGTAACATATGTAGTGAAGTTTTAGAAACTCAAAAATAACTTTTTGATATGCATCCGACATCGACCGGTGAGGAATGTTTGTCAAAATAAATGCCTATTAAAAGGGACCCCGACTTTAACATTTAATATTTTAAGAAAATGATTTGAGATGCTAAAGATCTGATAAAACTTGTTTTGTCACCAACAAAATGTTATCATATAGGATTAGTCATACATCTAAGCACATCATTTAAGCATGCCAATATGTGCTCTTAATTTAATTGTTTATGCCAATTTTGCAATACTCAGCTACCTTGTTTTTAGTTTAGTTTTGAGTCCTTATAAATATTCAAAGATTATTGTCAGAAGCGGTAAAAAGCTACAAAGTTTTGTGCAAATTCTATTCTAAAAGCTTGTTAAAATGCAAAATTATAATGCTACTATGTATTAATACTTTAATTCTAACTATATATTCTCAAACTTTTTTACTCTGAAATAATTCATAGCTTGGGTTTTGATAAAGTATACACTAGTTTGTACACGGGTTTATATATGAATATAAGGGTGCGTTTGGTTTGAACTAAAGATTCACTATAGGATTGGGATTAATAAGTGGGTGGTTTAGAATAAAATATTGTCATTTGTAGAAGATGTTTGGTTGGTTCAATATTCAACATTTGAATTGTGCATGGCTTTTTATTACATGAGACAAAATTAAAAATAAAGTATTAGCACAAGAGGACAAGAAAAAGAGTTAAAAGAGAATAAAATTACAAAAAGACAAAAAAATGTCAGTGATGAATATAAAATCCTGGGCTTGTAAATGGGTTTTCTGCAATCCCTCACAGAAAGGTGTGAGCCCCATTTTTAAAATCCAAGGATACAAAACAAACACATGTTTTTACTTTGAGTCCAATCTTTTCAACCCAATACCGCATGCCAAACGCCTCCTAAGTTTAATGTAAACCGGTGCTTCCATTTAAATATTTACAACTCTGTGCGAGAAACGTGGATTGACAAAAGCATGAAACATGACGTTTGATAAATACATAAATAAATAAAAAGAAAAATGAAACATGACCATTTAAAAAGAAGCATGAAACATGATTATTTGATAAATAAATAAAAAGATAACAATATACTCACTCAAGTTTTTAACTTCTTAGTGATTCTTCTAACCATATTATTATTGTGGGAATAATGAGATGAGCTGAAAAGTGAGGGGAAGACAAATAAAACGCAGAATGTAGGAGAGCATGGATCGAGTTGGTTCATAAAAAAGGAGGGAATAATGTCATCGATAGTTACATTATGTTTGTTAGATCGTCAATGATGATACATACATATGATTTTTATGTTGTACTTTATCGATCTACTTATGTTGGAGAACTGTTTTATGATAGCTAGCGACTTTAGTAAATTTTGACGTATTTTAATTAAGGAGTACTTACATATATATATCTTTAGAAAACCATATAATTGTTGATTAGGAATGAATGATACCTTTAAAGCATTTGATAGATATTTATCACGAGGAAGCACGCCTCTCCAATCATACTTATGATCTTCTTCTGTGAAATACTTATCTTGAAATGGTGTTGTATCGAAGAAGAAAAATTCCACAATTCCTGCATAAAAAACAAAAATATGTCTCGATATAAATATAACTAGCTACGAGACAGTCATGGTCCTCATAGATGTGCAACAACATATTGTGCTAAAGTGCATTTTTGCCTTTGAGAACAGGGGTAAGGTAACGTGATCCATGCGTTAAATGTTAACTTTGCAAAAAAAAATTGGTGAGTTACTTTACCGTGCGTTAAGTTAAGAGATGGTTAAAAGGGGTGAGTTAAAACCTTAACGTGCGTTAAAATGCAACTTCGCTAATATGTATATATAGTTAGGATCAAATAGGAAGAATAATTAAAATAGAAATGATAAGAAGTAACAACAATCACACATTTCAGATGCACGTACAAAAATGGATGCATCTTCCTTCATAATTTCCTTCCTAATTTGAAATGTGTGGCTAGAATTACTTCTTACCTTTCTTATTTTAATTATTCTTCTTACTTGATCCCTTCCATATATATATATATATATATATATATATATATATATATATATATATATATATATATATATATATATATATATATATATATATATATATATATATAGCGTAACTTTCAAACGAGAACCATTTTATCCGCAAGAACTGAGAGAACCACCAAAAACATACATGCACGCTTTCAATAATTGCATTTTTGCACATATGTTTTCAAAACAACACATATGTTTTAAAACAAACATAGTTGTTCTAAAGAATTTGATAAGAAATTCGAAATACAAATTTTTCTTTGAAGGTGTGCATGTATGTTCTTATAAGATGTGCAACGACAATAATGCGCCCGTGTGTAAGGTTTTTGTGAAAAATGAGGATGAGTTCATAATGATATTGAAGAACATAGGTGGATGTTTACGATTATTGATGATTTGCATGTATTTTTATTTTATTTTAAAAGGCGTGCATGTATGTTTTTAGTGGTTCTCTCAGTTCTTGCGGATAAAATGGTTCTCGTTTAAAAGTTCCCCTATATATATATATATATATATATATATATATATATATATATATATATATATATATATATATATATATCAATGTTGCAAAAATCGTGAATCGGTCCTGAGGCGGTCGACCACCCTGCAGCCTGTAATCGGTCAAGGCGGTGATTAATCGGTTTGGCATTTCCTGCATGTTTTGGGAATTTCTGGAGAGCAAACTAAAGATCTTAACTGATTCAAGCCTTCTATGTTTTCAAACCTCAATAAAAGGCTTCAATTCTGATTATGAGGCCCATTGTGCGTTATAAGTGAAATAAACGATCCCCAAATTAAGTAAAATGCCTAAATTTTTATTTTTTTAAATTTGACCGATTCGGCCGATTTTTGGCCGATTCGGCCAATTTTTGACCGATTCGGCCGATTTTTGGCCGATTTTTTTCCAGACCGATTTTTTTTAGCCGATTAGCCTAAATCGCCAAGGTCTATGGCCGATTACCTTGGAATCGGCGATTAATCGGCCGATTTTTCCGATTTTTGCAACATTGATATATATATATATATATATATATATATATATATATATATATATATATATATATATATATATATATATATATATATATATATATATATATATATATCCCACCCCTTCTAACGGAGTTGAAATTGAAAATAATAATTTAGGTGAAAGTGAGTTATGCTACCGGGGTGAAAAGTCAAGAGTTAAGGTTAAAAGGTAAAAGCTGATGTGACGCTGATGTACAGTGTGTTAAGTTTTACCACGGGGTCACCTTACCCTTTGCTCTGAAGTCTTATACATGTACAATTAATTACTCTTAGACACTTTAATTTTAATTTACCTTTCTCCAAAATTAATATATATATATATATATATATATATATATATATATATATATATATATATATATATATATATATAGGGTAAGGTTCTAGAGAAAAGTCCACTTTGGTAGAAAAGTGAGAAAAAAAGTTATTAGGGGTTAATTTGAAATATCTCAAACTTCAGGGGTCTGTCTTGAAACATGCCCCCACCACCCACCCACCCCCCCACCCCACCCCCCACCCCCACCCCCCCCCCCCCCCCCCCCCCCCCCCCCGCCGAAAAAAAATTTTTTTTTCCCGCCAAAAAAAAATTTTTTTTGGGGCAAAAAAAAAATTTTTTTTTTTTTTTTGGGCCAAAAATTTTAGTGCATCTGGGTTATAAAAATTGGTGCATCATAGTTATAACTGAGATGCACCAATTTTTATACTGAGATGCACTAAAAAAAAAAGTGCATCTGGGTTATAAAAATTGGTGCATCATAGTTATAACTGAGATGC
Source organism: Artemisia argyi (assembly GCA_030686995.1). Lineage (NCBI taxonomy): Eukaryota > Viridiplantae > Streptophyta > Magnoliopsida > Asterales > Asteraceae > Artemisia > Artemisia argyi. The sequence continues at coordinate 268,224 of JARVZY010002396.1, read as the reverse complement.
ACCAATTTTTATAACTGAGATGCACTAAAAAAAAAGGTGCATCTGGGTTATAAAATTTTGGCGGGAAAATTTTTGGCCCAAAAAAAAAAAAAATTTTTTTTTGGCCCCAAAAAAAAAATTTTTTTGGCGGGAAAAAAAATTTTTTTTTCGGCGGGTGGGGGGGGGTGGGGGGGGTAGGGTGCAAATTTGCAAAAAACTCCTTAAAGAATGAAGGAAAATACAATTAGGTCCCTGTAGTTTGGTGTGAAAAAAAGGAGGGGTTGATTTGTACACTTTTCTCACTTTTCTACCAAAGTGGACTTTTTTCATGAACCCACCTCTATATATATATATATATATATATATATAGGGTCCCTTTCTTGCGAAAACCACCTTATCTGCGGGAACTGCGAAAACCACCCTTTTACAACTAATAGTACACAGTGTACATAATTTAATGCTCCATAGAGTTTTGTTATTTTTATTTAATTCAAAAGGGTATAATAGTAAAAGACATTTTGTTTTATTTTTTTTTTATAATTCCCGTTTTTTCGTAATTCTTGAAATCAGATTTTCTTTTTTTTATTTATTATTATTTTTTTTAATGTTATCGTGTTTTCAAATAGTCATGGTGTATACATGTTTTTTATACCTAATCATTATTTTTTTGAAATCGCAGGTGTTTTTTAGACAAATGTGTATACATGTTTTTTCTCCCCAAATAGTCAAGTTGCATACATGTTTTCAATTAGTCAAAGTGCGTACATGTAGGTGCATACATGTTTTTTTTAGCTAACACAAATTAAAGAACATAAATTATTATAAAAAGAAATACAAGATTGATATACTTAAATGTTACATTTCACTTGATTACAAGTACAAAAAACACATGCAATAATCATATATCTCCAAAGTCACGAATTTCTTCATGTATAATCGTGTTCATCCACTTCTCGGTCTTAAATGATATCATCTTCATCAATCAATCTGAAACAAGCAAGCATGAAAACAACTAAACCACAAACAAATAAGAAACAAAAATTAATCACAACAACTAGCATGACATGCACAATCAACATATTTTTTAATTATAAACACAAAACATATATGTTTTATACGTAAACATATATGTATCTTTCCAAAACATATACAATATGTTTTATAATCCAAACACAAAACATATATGTTTTTTTAAACCTGATCGCAACAAATTTTTCCAAACTTCAACCAATACAGAACTATGCAATTCAACCTATAAGATAAACGTCAACCTATAAGAAAATAAAAATATCTAAATATAGATCTAGCAACAGGATCGTGCCAAAGAAGATAGTCGTTGGCACAAGAACATTGGCGACACTTATGTTCACACTTTCTTCAAACAAAACAATAATAATCATATGTAATAACTTTTAAAACTCAAATCATATCCTTTTTTAATGTAGTTAAATAGATCCCAGACCCACAAACATTAAAAAACACAAAGAACCCAATAACAAAACGAACCTGCAACCTGAAATCGTTCCACACCAAACCATCAGTCCATCACTAAACATTTCGATATACCTTTCATTACTTCCAAAGCAAAAACAACCATCAGTCATCACTAAACATTTCGATATAACTAAATGTGACCACCCTCGTCCTGTTCATTTTTACGACACTAGTAGAACAACCAGCACATCATTGATTTTGAACATACATGTTTTAGAAAAGCCTCAAATGTATGTTTTGAACATGAATGTTTTAAACGTAAAACATATATGTTTTTCATTAGGTATACACCCCTGGTTCAAAATAAAATAAACACCCCTGTTATAAAATCACCTACACCTAAAAAAACACAAATCACCCGATTACTACGTACTTTATCGCAACCAAAGGAATTAAATCCTTCTTCCCAATGCACGATCGTCGAGAAGTAATATTAAAATGAATGTGTCATTGTTTTTAATATGAGATGGAATGTATTGAATAATCTTAAAAATATATGATTAAAAACATGCATGTTTTAACACATACATGTTTAAAAACATCATGTTCTCAAACATATATGATTTTCATTAATTAGATCACACTAATTAAAACATATATGTTTTAAACATGTATGTTTTGAACATAACAAAAGCATAAAAATCATTACTTAAAGAAACCCCTACAGTGATTATTTGATCTACAATAACATATTAGGCATAAACGGCCATAAAACACAGCGGGCATGAATACTATGTTTTTTTTTTTTTTTTTTTTTTTTTTTTTTTTTTTTTTTTTTTTTTTTTTTTACATACAATGCTAAAAACTAAAGCACACAATCAATCAACATCATCAAATTTGAAATATATTGTATATATTTTTTAACGTTCTATTAATTGGATCACCAATAAAAAAAAAAACTAGTATTCGAAATTGATACCATGTCTAGGTGCTCCATTCCGATCATGGCGTATATGGTGGTGGATCACGAATTGAAAAAAAAAAAAAAAAAAAAAAAAAAAAAAAAAAAAACAAAAAAAAAAACAAAAAAAAAACGAACAAAATTTTTTTTATCAAACAAAACAATAAAAAATAAATCCAATAAAATACCTTTTCCATAACATTGAGTCGCTTTATATCACGGCCGACACACCCAGAACCCATCGTCGACAAAGCGCAACCACCACAACCGGACACAACGATGGATTGGGTGTCGGTTTGACATACCAAAAGCTTGGTGTACCTGTGTTATTAGAAACAATGAATGTGTGTTATTAAAAAGACAAACATGAAATATACATTGATGAATTTGTGTTATTAAAAAAATTACAAATCATAACATCCGGCTACTAGGTGCTACATCGACAAAATGGATATAAAAGACCATTAAAAAAACAAAAGAAACAAGCATGATCTTACAAGGAAATGTACATATATATGAAACAATCTTCTGAAATCCACGAAGGAGCACCAGTTACATGTAGAAGATTCAACAGCCACAAAGGATATTTACTCAAATATGCGGTCCTTATAATTGATCACTCTATAAAAACAAATGATGTCACCTGTCACCAATTATTTTAAGAAAAGCAAATGAAATCGCAGATTGTTACAGAAAAAATCATTGGAGACCTTTTTTTTATTTATTTATTTATTTTTTTTTACAATACATAATGGCGGCTAGGTTTTTAAGAGAAAAGAGTGGATGAATATTGTAACTGATCCGGTAAAAAATTAGATCAAGAGAGAGGTGCCACTTTTGTAGGGATAATACAAAATACCAAAATTGCCCTTTCTGTATTTTAAATAATGACCTAATCTTTTAGTTATTTACATTAATGGCGCAATTAATTATAGCCATTGATTAAACAATCTAATGGTTGAAAGGGAGTTCTCGCAGTTCTTGCAGATAAAAGTGGTTCTCGTAAGAAAGTTAGACTATATATATATATATATATATATATATATATATATATATATATATATATATACACTGTCTCTAAGATTTATCATATACGTATAGATGTGTCCATTTTAGTCTGAGGATATCACTTGCTTAAGAAGACTAATATGTAACTAAGAGAATACAATTTTCCATTGGCTACGTACGAACCAATCTAATAAAAACCATTGCCATTATTTCAGAATGTAAACATATGTTTTTTGTGCTAACTATGCATTAATCGCACATACAGGTTAATTATAGAATATGTTGTATTGTTATTATGATACATATGAATTATGTGATTTTAGACCAAACATATATTTAAACCACTCATGGGATCCATTCCTCGTTTAGATCATATAGAAAACAAAGTATATACATAATTCAAATTCTGGCACACTAATGTAACCCAAAATATATTCTTCATTTTGTGAATTATAGAATAATTATGCAAACGATTTGGTTCTTCGGTTACAAATTGGAAAATGAAATTTATTCAAATTATTCCAAAATTTTCAAAATTGTTATTTCTTTAAACATACAAATTTTAAAAAATGGTAAATTTTCAACATTTAATTTTTGTCTCAGATTTCCAGTTTGAATAATATATGAGCCAAAAATTAAATGTTGAAAAATGAGCTTATAAAACATAAACAGAAAACCATATAAGCTATAAGTGCATTGTATAAGCTTAAATAAGCAACTTTTAGAGTTGGGCGACATATTTGAATCAGATGTATGTGATTTAATTGAAGTATCGTGTCGCCTTTCAACTTTTTCTCTCGCTACACTCAAATATGTATTTAGTGCTCAAAAACTCTTTGCTAGTTTACTAATGGGCCATTTGAGGATGGTTGTTTAGATGGGATTGAAGGGTGATTTTGTCATTTTGAAAAGTCAAATATTTTTGTTTTAAGGTATGAGATGGTCAAACACGCTATATCTTCAGAGGATGTTTTACTAAAAAAAGAGATTAGCAAAATCTTTTTAATTAGAGTAACTTATTTGCATAACGCTATCGTTTATTAATGGAAAGAGTTTAATTCTATTTATTTGTATCTATTTCAGTAACTTTTTTTGTGGGTAAATGATCCAGTGAAGGTCATTTCACACCAATACATAAAGAGATAAATCGTGTAACGTCATGGTTAAAGGGACGTGAATACGTTAGGTTACATGTTATCCACCATCGGGATATCATTGTTATAGAGTCTAAGGTGGAAACATTTTGTAATCTAGAATTAGAAATTGATATATTTTCAATTGAAATCGATAACTGAATCGTCGTAAATCGTATATTTACTGATATATGCAACCATGTTTTTGCCCTGGTGGTATTTGTGTTATCCATTAAACCAATAAATCTTACATTTACTGATATATGCAACCAACATGTAATAGAATTTATAACTCTCTTATGTAACACATCTTGTTTTATACAACAAGGCAAAGTAACAGAATTCATTTTGAACTGTTAACCTTTCTGTATGTCCACATTCACTCTAGTTAACTTCTTGCTGCACGCCTGCACTCAGGCAACTTGTAATCTTTTCTTTTGTTATCGCCTAATCAACCCTTAAATGAAACCTAAACTCAAAACCATATGTACGAATGTATAATACATAAGCACACCAAAGTTTTCAAAGGTCTTGAGGCACAAGCAGGATCTGTTATAAAAATGGTAAATTTTCAACATTTAATTTTTATGAGATAAGTAGCATAATAGAGTGAAATACAGTGGTAAGAACACGTACGTACATACATTTGTGTTATTTCACTCTGTTTGGACAGCAAGAAAGCGTAGAAAAAAGGTTCAAAAATTCTGGTTTTGTATTGTTTGGACTGAACTTTTCAGGGGTAGTTTGGATTGCGAATAAGTGCAGGAAACGTTGATAAAATTTGGCTTTAAAACCGCATTAGAAACTTACCATGTACGTGAGACATAACCATATGTTATATATACATGTAACAGATTCTTCACATGTATATTTTGAAATCTATATAGTTATCCTTACTCTTGCAACTAAAACATTTTAGTTTCCTCACACATATTGACATACATCTAAAGTACTCGATAAAGCTGAAGACAAATATCTAAACTAAAAACCATACATAAAGTAGATGTGTATTATTTATCCAAACATTAGTGGGCTGTCTGGGATTGCTAAATATATTTATAAGTACAGGTCTATTCATTTTAATTTAATCTTTGCTAAGTTACAATGCTTATTTAAACCTGGAAAGCCTATATGCTCACTTTTAACAGCTTATGACTCCCATAGTATCGAAAAAAAATCCCAAACACCCCATTATTCCATTGTAAAAATAGTCCCAAGCACCCCCTTTAATTAAATTATTAACACGATCCCAAACACCCCATTCATTCGGCTATTATAAAAGTCCACAAAACCTCTCAATTCAACCTGACATGGTAGGCCAAAAGAATAAGCACAACGGCATACAAAATCCAAACAGCAAACCGGTTATTTTTTTATAACAACATGCATAAGTGAGCGTTAGCAATATACTCGGTACTTCCTGGACTTGTACAATAGATAAAAGGAGTTTATGTGTCGTATGCATGCCATATCGAATTTTAAAAGTCCTTAATGTAACAATGTTTTACTCACTTAGGCGTGTATCTACCATAGTCCTGCGGGTAGCAAAAGAATATTAAAAACAATATTAGTTGTGTTAATATTGACATATCGTACCTCAAGGTGCTCATGTAGCCTTCTTTGAACAACATACAGTTGCATTGCTTCGCTTATCTGCAAGTTTTTGAACGGTAGTTTTTCCTGTTAGAGTCAATATTGGAGGGCTTTATTTCTCAGGCGATCCAGTAAGAAGCTAAATATTCTTGAGAATGAAATAACTAATTTACGGATGCTTTTATATAGTAGAAATTAAATTGGTAATCTAATTAGAGAAAAATTTCGTGTAGAGCCATCCCAAACACCCTTTTATATGTTCCCTACAAGGCTACATTACACAATTTTTTTTTCATATGCATCTAAACATATTATTTGACTATACACAAACATTATAACATGATTATCTAGTGAGTTATCTCGTTACCTACTTGTTGTCGAGGATTGACACTGTTGTCACTTATTTCGTTACCTACGTGTTGCCATGCAACTCATTCAGGAGCTCCTGCTTCCTCTTGCCTTCTTGAGCTTCCTATAGAAACACCATGGAACCATATAGAAACATGCAATTGTAATGAATATACCTAAGCTACTAATGTGTACATAAATGATTATACCTTTGAGCCAATATTTGAAGTTTCACCACTATTGAGACCATACAGAACTCTATCATTTTCATCAATAATTATGTGGATAACCTCCTTTGATCCTGAGTTAAATTCAATAACAAATTATCTTGTAAATTAATATAACTCATAACAAATTAGAAACATAGCATAATTATATAAATCACACTAACCTGGAAAGAATTTAAAAAGATAAGGGCAAGCTAAGCGGAAAATGTTAACATCAAAAAAGACTTTATAGAATTATGAAAGAATTTAAAAAAATAATAATAATTACTTGTTTGATCACTAAAACATCCATTGTTGATTCAAGAATAATAGTTGTGAAACACAACCTGAATTAGCAAAAACATATAAATCAAGAATAATGAAATGCAAACAAATAATTCAAGAATAATCAAATGCGCCAAAACATATAATTCAAAAATAATCAAAGGCAAACAAAGTTGATTGAATAAAAGATAGTTATGAAACACAACCTGAATTAGCAAAAGTGCCCCCAAAATTAGAGAAGTGTTCCATCTTCTAGTACTCCCTCCACCGATCACAAATCATATGTTTAGCTAAAAATCAGATACAGACAAAAACATAAATGATCAAAGACTGACACCCGTAAAATTGAAAACTTAAAAACAATACCTGTATAATTCTACCTTTAATCTCCACAAACATTCAATATCATAAACCCATATTCAATCTATTTTATGTTGAAACACATCTGCAATAAATACCCTAAACCAGCATATTCTGAATATGAAATCGAAAAACAAAGCGAGTAATCAATCTTCTAAAAAAAATCGAAAACACATTATATAACAAACATATAAGTAGGTATTACCTTCATTTAGTCATAATCAATCTTCTAAAGACCTCAATTTTATCGAATTGAAAACAATTACTTGGTAATCAAAACCCTAAATTGTAGATGTGATTTAAGGTTTAAGTTTGAATGGTTTAATGATTAACTGTATTCAAAAATTGTGAGAGAAATATGGAATGTGTGATTCGGTTTTAATTAGACCGTGATTTTTGTGATATGATTTTGAAATTGAAAACGGTTCATTTATTGGTAAGCAAGGGTAAAATTGGGATTGACTGAAATTTCACAATTTCACATTTTCACTTTGACCAAAAATACATTATAAGTAGTTAAGATACTAAAGTTTTATATATTAGAGATAGAGATATGAAAAACGGTTCACAAAGAATAAGAAATTTCTCGATACAATAACTTGTATTTTGTTGCACTTTAGAAAAGGGTAAACACCATAAAATAACAACTTACTTTCTCCAATTTGTTAAGTTGAAACACTTACTTTTTTATCAACATATAAACCAATGTACTTTCAAATCTTGTTCTGACTTCATCCATATGACTAACTTAAAATTGCATCTTTAGTCCTTTTACTAACGGCCGTTAGTAAATAACTTAAAATTTTGTTTTCTCACGTTTTCGTCCCTTTTTACACGTTTTTTAACGTTTTCGTCCGTTTTTACACGCATTCGTCCGTTTTACACGTTTTCGTCCGTTTTTACATGTTTTTGTCCGTTTTTGCACGTTTTCATCCGTTTTTACACGTTTTCGTCCGTTTTTGCATGCTTTCGTCCTTTTTTTACACGTGCAAAATGTTTTTACACATTTTCGTTCATTTTTGCATGTGCAAAAACATTTTTACACGTTTCCGTCCGTTTTTACATGTGCAAAAACGTTTTTACACGTTTCCCTCTGTTATTGCACGTTTTCACCCGTCTTTAAACATTTTCGTCCGTTTTTGCACATTTTCAATCATTTTTACACGGTTTCGGCTGTTTTTGTATGCTTTAATCCAAGTTTACGTGTTTTTGCACGTGTAAAGACGGATGAAAACGTGTAAACAGGCGAAAGCTTGTAAAAACATATGAAATTGTGTAAAAACGAACAAAAACATGAAAAAATGGACCAAAGCATGCAAAAACGGACGAAAGCATGTAAAAATGGGTGAAGACATGTAAAAAATGGACGAAAATGTGTAAAAACGGACGAAAACGTGTAAAAATTGACAAATACATGGAAAAATGGATGAAGACGTGTAAAAACGGACGAAAATGTTTAAAAACGAATGAAAACTTGTAAAACCAGACGAAAACGTACAAAAACAGACGAAAACATGAAAAAACGGACGAAAGCATGCAAAAACGGACGAAAGCATGTAAAAACGGACGAAAACGTAAGAAAACCAAATTCTAAGTTATTTACTAACGGCCGTTAGTATAAAAAACTAATGATGCAATTTTAAGTTAGTCTATGGGTGAAGTCAGAACAAAATTTGAAAGTACGTTGGTTTATATGTTGATAAAAAAGTAAGTGTTTTAACTCAGCAAATTGGAGAAAGTAGGTTGTTATTTATATGGTGTTTACTGCTTTAGAAAATCTGGATTGAATAAATGAATAATGGGACGTACTTATAAAGAGAAATAACAAGTGTTTTAAGGTAAGAAGACAAAATTAAGAAGAAAAAAACTACGTATTTGTTGTGTATATAATAAATTAATTATGTGGTGGGAACAAGAGAGGAAAGAGTGCAACTGCAAAGATGAAAGTGTGAAAGATGTGTCGCTTGAATGACGAAAATGAGTTTAGGACGTAGATCGCAAAAGGGATATAAAACTTAAAAGGTAGTTGTGTGTATTAGTGAATAAATTGGCCCAAGCCCGATTTGTGGGTTGGGTCCTATTAAGGTTAGGGTTGCGTATTAGTGAATAAATATGCCAAACCCGACTTATGGGTTATGGGTTGGGTCCTATTAGGGTTATGTCTTTACTCTATATATTGTGCTTGAATTATAAATCATACCCACGGTTTTAATATTCTAACATGATATCAGAGCGGGGTTTGATCCTCAGACGTAGATTTAAAAAAAAAAAAAAAAGGCCGTCGCTTTTCCACCACTCCAAAAATTCATCCTCGCTTTTCACTGGTACACATAACATAAAGATTTCCATCCAATAATAAAATACCATATCACTTTTAGTTTGGTTTTATCCATACTTATTTTCTTTTTTTTCTTTTACCAAACAAAAAGGCAAGATAATGAAGTGATAAAGAGCTTGGATCGAAGAACGTGAGGCATTAATGCTAACAAGCCAATGAAGTATTTATATGTTGTCATAATAATAATAATAATAATAATAATAAATAAAAATAAATTATAGTTATTTAATTATTTTTTTTATGTCGAATCTAGGGTATTAATTCCCTAGACGACTTTTGTTGATGTCGAATCTAGGGTTCTTATTCCCGACTTTTGTTGATGTCGAATCTAAGGTTCTTATTCCCAAGACGACTTTTGTTGGTGTCGAATCTAGGGTTCTTATACTCGAGACGACTGTTTGTGATACTTTGGTTTATCCTCATACTTTGGTTATCCGTAAACAAAAAATTTAGAATAGGGGATACTTTGGGTTATCCCATTTTATTTTGGTTTATTGTTTTATTTTACTTTCTTAGTTTTCTTCTTCAGTCCGAGCTTTCGCGATTTCGTCGCTCAAACTGCGGGGGAGTATTAATGAATAAATAGGCCCCAGCCCGACTTGTGGGTTGGGTCCTATTAAGGTTAGGGTTTGTGTCTTGTACTCTATATATTGTGCTTGAATAATAAATCATACCCACGGAGAATTATGTAGTTTAACAGTGTGAAGCTCATATAAATACAAAATTAAAAATATGTCGTGAGTTGATTTTAGTTATGTTTAAAAATGATTACGACGAATTTTGCATTTGAAAAGTAAAATTGACACAAAGTTATAAAATATCATTTTATTATCAAATATATAGAATAAATTAACATAAGTTAAAATGCTTACAAGCTTTTGAAGAATACTCTTTCTGTTAATCGATTATAGCAAGTGATTAATATTGGTTTTTCTAATTATAGAGAAACTAATTGCATGTCCAAACATTTTTTTTTTTTCCGCTAACTTGTTTAAAATGCTATCATGTTGTTCTTCATCACTTTTCTCATTTGTAGGTAAAAGTGAAGTTAAAAAAAAAAAAAAAAAAAAAAAAAAAATGGCATTAGTGTATAGCAACGAGATTTTCTAGCGACAAATAATTATAATTACGATATTATGGTTAAGTATTTGTGTAACATTTATATATTAAACGTTAAATAATCTGAGATGACAACAACATCATCCCTGTTTAATAAACTGGGATTGAAAACGAATTGGGATTGAGAGTAAAAATGGGATGAATTTGTAAAATACAAGAAAAAAAATGAATATAGATTATTAAAACAAAACCGCAATAAATAAAAGATTACAATAATATGCTAACCTCATTTTGTCTTGAAACTTGTTCAACAATAACATCAATATTTTTTTCATTATTCATTTTTATCAGCTATGAACTATATATATCAACTTCAACTATGAACTAATACAATAATAAAAGAAATTTATGGTGTCTTATATAATAGAGATGTAGATGAATTCTTAAAACTATAAGTGTTGATATTTTAAAATAAATAAATAAAAAAAATGAAAATCTCAATCTTTTGTTTTAGAAACAAAATTACAAAAAAATTGTCAAAATTTGTCATGCATATTTTAATTTTTATGTGAGAACAATATTAAGGCAACTTTTTAAAAAAATTTACAGGCAATATTGATAGTCAGATGCACGTTAGCTTTTGCCATGTGGTCTAGTTAACATTATCATTAATAGGACATACCCATGGCCTATGCCTTGATCTAACATGTTCATGTTATCTGGTTAACATTCTCACTTATTGGACATGGGCATTGCCTAAGCTTTGATCTATGAATTGATGCAAGTGATCTATATATTGTTGGTTACATTGAGTCATTGACCAGCTCATGATTCATTTTGATATCATGTTGCTTATATTGACCAGTATATGATTTATTTTGATTGTTGTCAAAAATTTTATGTGAAAACTTTATTAAGTCAAGTATTTAAAAATCTTGCCATGTATATATTATGGGGTGTAAAAATAGTTTTAAGGTGATATTTTTTGAATTTTGAAGTGATTTTTTTTTTTTTTTTTTTTTTAAGATTTTTAAATTTCAAGCAAAATCATTTTTGCTTTTGATGTAGTAGAGACTAGATAAAGTAGTAGTCAAATTCTAAATTAAAAGTTTAATTTGATGGTTTATTTTATAAAGTAACATAAATACTTACCAATCAAAACACTACAAACTTCCAGTTCGTCATCAGTCATAAAAGCTACTTATATACTGACAGTAATAACTTTGTTTTATCCGTGATTGGTGACGAAATAAAAAGGTTGTTGCTACTAAATACACACTCCGAATGAACAACGTAAACGCTTTATTTGCAAACTAATGACTCGCGTCACTTGGAAGTCCTAGCATGATTGCTTTTTATGTGGTTCGACATGGGGTTGAAGAGTCTAAACGAGTTGGTTGCAGGTTTTGTTTAATAGCTTACAACATATTTATCTTTAACAAAAGAATTTATTGCCTAGATGAGAAAGGTGTAGCTTTATTTTTGAAAAATAACCTTTCAACAAATAAGTTATTTAATGAAACCTGTAAATTTAGGAAAGGAAAGTTTAAACTTACCAAAATAAGTTATTTAATGTAATCTGTAAATTTAGGAAAGGAAAGTTTAAACTTACCAAAATATAATGGGGTGTCTTGTTTAAGTTTATATACGGTTTTACTTGATTTTGGCTTATACTTCATAAGCTTTAACTTTACGACTTATTTTAAGACTCATTACCATAACTAGTTTATATAAGCTCATAAGTCTCAAAATAAGCTAGAAAATCAGAGCTTATAAAATACATGCCGAATCAAATAAGCTCGCATAAGCTAAACAAACATCCCCTAACTTTAGTTGAACATTTTATACATGTGACATTTACAATTTATTACTCCAACTTGTAGTTTACAACTCTAGCTTTAATTTGCAGGTTACCAACCTTTGATTCACAACACTAAGCACTACTTTACACTTATTAAATCATATGTTCAAATTATACTCGACGTAGACACTACTTTAGTTAAAACCTAAATACCAGTAGAATAACGTCGACTTTGTGTCTTTTAGAAGATAAAAATACTTTAACCATAACATATATGTCATTAAATCTACAAAAGTTAAAGCTCAAGTCTCCGGACACTTTACATAGCAAGGAAGGTGAAGGCTTTGATTAAATAGGTTGTACGGTTTGACCACTATTTACACGTCTTATACAATGTGCATCGTAGATTGTATGATTTGACCAAACCCCATGATGTGACAACATAAGAAATAGGAAGGGTTTTAATAACATAGCAAAATCTCTTTTATACATTTTTAGTACTCACAACTTCTTGTACAAGTTTGGTGTCACACGATCTGTGTGCATCTTTGGCACACTATTTACACGTCAAATAAGAAAGCGACACGTGGCAGTACAACTGGATCATCAATGTTGTACGTTATGCCATAAAACTTGTACATGTGACTCCTCATTTACTTCATTTCCATATTTTCATCCCCTCTGTGTGTTTGTGAATTGTACAATGGCAGGTTCTAAAATGGGGCTTCATTAATTAATTCTCATCATTTTCACAAAAAGAAAACTACCCTTTTCATTTAATGAGCTAATTATCAAAACCCATTTCTTAAAATTTTATAAAAACCACACATTTTAGGAGTTAAAAACTTGAATAAAGCTTACATTTTTAGGTGAAAATGGAAAAAGGGTCTTCTTTGGGGTTAGAGCATCATGAAGATGAGTTTACAAAGATGATTCTGACATGGTCTCTTGATCATATTCTTGATGAACATGTCTACAAGAATAAGGTCTTTTTTTAGTTATTTTATTTTATTTATGCTCATTGGCATTGCTGTTAAATTTAAGCTATGTCTAGTGTGGGGGTGTTTGGGAATTGGGTTTGTTTAGTTTTGAAGAGATGTGCATTTTGGAGGGTTTGGGCAAGCCAAACTGTATTAGCTTATTTTAGGGTGAAATAAGCTGTTTATGCTTATTTTGGGATTAAATCGGCTTTTTACTCTCATATAAAAAAAAAAGATGGATGAGTTTTTTGCTATTTAGGTTACTCCGGGATGGCGAGTCTTTGACTCACATATACGCAGCTAGCCTGACCGTTTCTGGCCCTTTCCCTGGTCGTCCTCAAGATGTGTAGCGTGAGGGCATGCCTAACCACTAGGCCACCTTGGTGGTGGCTTATGTTTATTTTGGGATAAAAACCCGCTTTAAATAGCGATATGCAAAACTCTAATGGTTGTCTCTCTACTCGTTGAAATTTAATTTAAGCTAAGCGTAAAATAAGAAAATCTAGACTCTATGTCTTGACGTGCTTAATTTTAAGGTGTTATCTGCTTCTCCTTAGAAGCACAAACTGGAAAAAAAAAAAAAAAAAAAAAAAGGAATCTATAACATAGTTATATTGTATAGTAAATAAGTACTTTAAAATAAGGAGGTATATGTATAGAGTTATAGACCAGTTTAAGATAAGCCCACCCTCTAAAATATGTATGGATGATTAAAGTGATTGAAGTCAAAGTTTGACCTATTTGACTTAAAAGTCAGCATTTCCAACCTGTTAATATGGACTGGAAGGTTTATTATTGTTTTTTTTTCTTTCCCTCCTTAATATGTTTTGAAAAAAAATGGTTTCACAGTTATAAGCTCCTTAATCTCGTTAACTAGTCTGATCATTGTTGTTGTTCAAGTTGAATAAACCGAATAGATTTTACTTTTCAGATAGTAATGTCTTCATTACATAAGTTTTTCTTATAAATTGATGCATCATCTACAGGTGGAGAAGATACCGCTTACTTTTGAGTCCGAAGAACACTATTTTGGCTCTTTTGTTTATCCTTTGCTTGAGGAAACACGTTCCGAGCTGGCTTCTTCCATGGAGATCATGAATAAAGCTCCGTTTGCTGATATTTTATCTTTCAACGAGTCTAAAAGTGGCGAAAATAGGCTGTATGATGTTACCGTTGGTTGTTGGAAAAATCAATTTAGTGCACGTGGTAGAGATGATTACTATATGTTACTAGGTGATCTGCTTCTTTTAGTAGATGGGCTACCAGAATCTGTTTCTGATTTGAAGCGTGTGGGAAGAACATGGGCTCTTTCATTGGTCAAAAGTAATAAAGATGATATTACGTCGTTACAATTCCAAGTTAAGGCATCACAACCAATTGATTTCCAAGACGGGATGTTTGCAGTTTTTTTGATGAATATAGAAAGTCAGAGAAGAATATGGAATTCACTGCACATGCGTAGAAATCTTCATATCATCAAAGAGATTCTTTACTCTGACTCTAAGGTGAGAAATTGGTTAATTAAAATTTCCATTTGTTTATTGATATTGTTGTTATTGATTATGGATTTGTTGTTTATAGGTTGAGAAGAAGTGTGGCATTTGCTCATTTGGTTATGATAGTATGGCATCTCAGAAACTTGATCCACATCTTTTGCTTAAAATGAACGAATCCCAGAGGACAGCAGTTATGGCGGTACTTTGTAAAACAGAATGTTGCCATATATCTTCTGTGGCACAAATATCGGGACCACCTGGAACGGGGAAATCAATGACAGTAAGTGTTTTGATTGTTATCCTCTTGCAAATGAAGCTCAGGACTCTTGTGGTCCAACGAATGTGGCTATAGTAGAGTTAGCCTCACGTGTGCTAAACTTAGTAAGAGAATCATTGAAAACTACAACTGCAAGTGGTGATTATTTCTGTTCCGTTGGAGATTTGCTCTTGTTTGGTAAAAGGGAGATACTGAAAGTCAGTATTGACGTCGAAGAAATCTATCTCGAGCATCGGATTGAGAGGCTTGCAGAGTGCCTAGGGCCAGTGACTGGTTGGAAGGATTGCATAAGATCTATGATTGAGTTATTGGAAAATTGTGTTTGCGAATATTATAATTTTTTAGAAAATGAATTTTTGAAAGACAAACTTAGAAATGATAATGTAGGTAAAAGATCAATGTTGGAAATCAAATCATTTCTTGAGTTTGTGCAAGAGCAATTCAATTATTTTGCACCGCCACTCAGAAGGTGCATTGTTACATTTTGTACTCATGTCCCAAGAAGTTTCATGGGGGAATATAATTTCCAGAATATGATATCTCTTTTAGACAATTTGAGTTCTTTGGAATATATGTTGTTTCAAAAAAATCTGGTCTCGGAAGAACTTGAAGACCTCTTCAATAGTAAACCACTGCAAGATGATGTTGTTATGTCATGTCTATCTTTGCTGAAAACTCTGCAAATATCTCTTGAAGGACTCACTCTTCCATGTTTCTCAAACAAATATGCTATAAAACTATTCTGTTTTGAAAGAGCTTGTGTTTTATTTTGCACAACTTCAAGTTCCTACAAGTTGCATGCAGTGAATATGGAGCCTTTCAAAATATTGGTAATAGATGAAGCTGCTCAATTGAAAGAGGCAGAGTCCACCATCCCCCTTCAACTTCCGGGAATGAAGCATGCTATTCTTATTGGAGATGAGCGCCAATTACCTGCAGTGGTTAAGAGCAACGTAAGTCTATACTTATCTTTCTACCTTAACACTACTAGTTTAAATTTTATCTTGATGGACTCAGTGTTGTGGACAGGTTTGTATTAAATCTGGCTTTGGAAGAAGCTTATTTGAGCGATTGAGTTCTTTGGGTCATTCTATGCACCTTCTCAGTGTTCAATATAGAATGCATCCTTCCATTAGTTTCTTCCCAAATTTGAAATTTTATAAAAATAAAGTTCTGGATGCACAAAATGTGTTATCTAAAAGTTATGAAAAAAGGCATCTTTCAGGACCAATGTTCGGTTCCTATTCATTCATAAATGTGGTTGGTGGAAGAGAAGAATTAGATGATGATGGGATAAGCCAAAGAAATATGGTTGAGGTGGCTATTGTGTTTAAAATTGTTAAATTTCTCTATAGAGGTGTGCATAGTGGTTATGTCATTTCAGATTCTTTTTATCATTGTAGCTGAAAATATTAAGTCCACTTATAATGTACCCAAAATTTAACATTTGCGTCTTTCACACTATAGCATGGCAGGACTCAAAGAAGAAGCTTAGCATCGGTGTTATATCTCCGTACGCTGCCCAAGTCATTTCAATTCAAGAAAAACTTGCTCACAAGTATGAGAAACTAGATGGATTCTCAGTAAAGGTTAGATCAATTGACGGGTTTCAGGGTGGAGAGGAAGATATTATTATTTTCTCGACAGTAAGATCCAATAACCATGGTGTTGATTATGGCTCATATTGGATTCAATGAATGCAAGCAAGTGGGCAAATTGAAGGCATCAATAATTGGCAAGTTGAGTTATACAAGTTGATACAACTTGCCTATCCTTTTCTAGATGCATGAACTAGCAAGGAGATGTTGGCCTATAAATAGAACCTTAGTTTGATTGTTACAAGTACACCAAAAAAAAACACAAGCACTTCTTGTTGTGTATTAGTTAGTTCTCTCTTTTTGTTCTAGTTTGTAATATATTTCTATAAGAAATATATAAGAAAGTTTGGTGTTTCATTCTTGGTTCTTTTCATATTATCTAAATTTTCAATTAGCTAGTATGAGGTATAGTAGTGGTGTTGAAATATTCACACTCTTTACCTAGTCGGTGGGATATTATCGCGGTTATTCCACAACAAGTGGTATCAAGAGCCGAGGTTATTCTTAGTATGCTCTGTGGTTGCAATTTATTTTGATCCTCCACATCAGAAAAGAATTACATTGGTTTTTTGGTTGAAGCTATTGAAAATTAATTTGTACACGAAATGGTGGATGGCATAGTTGACAAACCTTCCACATTGGTGGATCCAACATCTCCAAGTTGGGCTAGACCAGTCTTGACGAATGCAAGATTGGCGGTGGAGGTTTTTGATGGCACAGGCCATTTCGGTATGTGGCAAAGTGAGGTTCTAGACGTTCTTTTTCAGCAAGGTCTAGACATTGCCATTGAAGAAATTAAACCAGAGGATGTAGAAGAGATGAATTGGTTAACCATCAATCGGTTAGCTTGTGGTACGGTTCGTTCATGTCTTTCGAGAGAGCAACGATATGATTTCTCAAAAGAAACATCCGCCTACAAACTGTGGGTGGCGTTGGAAGAGAAATTTCTGAAGAAAAATTGTCAGAATAAGCTCTTTATGAAGAAGCGACTCTTTCGCTTCACATATGTACCGGGTACCACGATGAATGATCACATTACCAGTTTTAACCAACTGGTCACCGATTTGATGAATATGGATGAGGTGTTCAAAGACCAGGATCTAGCATTGATACTATTGGGATCGCTTCCAGAGGAGTACGAGTTGCTTGAAACAACTCTACTTAATGGGAAGGATGATGTGTCTCTTAGTGAAGTTTGTGCTGCCTTGTATAGTAAAGAACTGAGAAGGAAGGACAAGCAGATTAGTTCAAGTGGAGATGCAGAGGTTTTGCTGGTCAGAGGTCGTTCGCAGAAGAAGGGCACCGATAAGAGATGGAGATCCAAGTCGAGGCAGAGACTAAGCAAAGATGAATGTGCCTTTTGTCATGAAAAAGGTCATTGGAAAAGAGATTGTCCTAAGTTGAAAACCAAAGACAATCACTACAAAGGGAAAGCTGTAGCAGAGGCGAATGTCACCAAGTGTGATGATGAAGAATCAGATCTCTCACTTGCAACATCGTCAACCAAGAATGCTTCTGATGTATGGCTATTAGATTCCGCATGCAGCCATCATATTACACCACATCGAGAGTGGTTTAGTAATTTTGAAGAACATGAGGAAGTTGTTTATACGGCAGATGAAACTCCCCTCACTACTCATGGGATTGGTTCCGTTCGATTACAGAATGAAGACGGAACAATTGTGACCTTGAAAGGTGTTCGTTATTCGCCAAAGTTGAAAAAGAATCTCATTTCAGTCGGCACCTTAGAATCTAAAGGATTCGAAGTAAGAGCAAAGGATGGGGTTATGAAGATCATCTCTGGCGTACTTGTAGTAATGAAGGGTATTCGTAAAATAAACAACACGTACCACTACAAGGGTAGAACAGTTGTTGGAACTGTAGCAGCTGTTACCAATGGTGATAGAAATTCAGAAGCTGTGAAGCTATGGCATATGCGCTTAGGACATGCAGGAGAGAAATCCTTGAATTTGCTCATAAAGCAAAGATTATTGAAAGGAGTGAGTTCCTGTAAGTTGGATCTCTGTGAGCATTGCATCAACGGGAAGACAACAAGGGTGAAATTTGGGACAGCTATCCACAAGACACAAGGTATCTTGGATTATGTCCATTCTGACGTATGGGGTCCCTCAAAGACAAGCTCTTTAGGAGGGAGACACTACTATGTGACCTTTGTTGATGACTTTTCTCGAAGAGTTTGGGTGTACACGTTGAAGACAAAGGATGAAGTGCTAGGAGTGTTCATCAAGTGGAAAAAGATGATGGAAACTCAGACGTGCAGAAGGATCAAACATCTCCGAATAGATAACGGTGGAGAGTATAAAAATGATCAGTTCACAAAATTTTGTGAAGACGAAGGCATTGTCAGACACTTCACTGTCAGGCATACACCACAACAGAACGGGGTGGCAGAACGCATGAACCGAACTTTGCTGGAGAAAGTTCGGTGTATGTTATCTAATGCTGGGTTAGGTAAAGAATTTTGGGCTGAAGCTGTGACGTATGCGTGTCACCTCGTTAATCGTTTGCCATCTACTGCTATTGATGGGAAAACACCATTTGAGAAATGGTATGGAAAACCCGCTACAGATTATGATTCCTTGCATGTGTTTGGTTCCGCTGCATATTATCATGTGAGGGAATCAAAGTTGGATCCCAGAGCAAAGAAAGCATTATTCATGGGGATCACCTCTGGAATCAAAGGCTATCGTCTATGGTGTCCAGAGACGAAGAAGACGATCTTTAGCAGGGATGTCACCTTTAATGAATCTACCATGTTGAAGAAGGTGAATACTAAGCAGTTAGATGGAACTCCCAAAAAGGTGGAGTTTGAAAGAATAATTGTACCAGATGATAAAGAAACAGTTGATGATTCTCCTGTGGTAGAAGGAGATTATGAAGAAGATGAGGTTCAAACTGAAGAACCTCCACAGCAACAACATGAATCAATTGCTACCAGCAAGCCCAAAAGAAACACTAAAAGGCCTGCTCGCCTTAATGATATGGTGGCTTGTGCATCTTCAATTGCAGCTGATGATGTTCCTACTACTTACTCTGAAGCGGTTCGAGACTCAGAGAATGAGAAGTGGAGGATTGCCATGAGCGAAGAAATGCAGTCTCTTCAGAAGAATCAGACATGGGAGTTGACCAACCTCCCAAAAGGGAATAAGGCAATTGGATGCAAATGGGTGTATGCAAAGAAAGAAGGATTTCCTAGCCAAGATGACGTTCGCTACAAAGCAAGATTGGTAGCTAAAGGCTATACTCAGAAAGAGGGAATTGATTACAATGAAGTTTTTTCTCCAGTGGTAAAGCATTCCTCTATTAGAATTATGTTGGCTTTGGTAGCACAGTTGGACTTGGAACTAGTTCAGATGGATGTGAAGACTGCATTTCTGCATGGAGACTTGGAAGAGGAAATCTATATGGTTCAGCCAGAAGGATTCAAAGTTGCTGGAAAAGAGCATGAAGTGTGTAAGCTTCATAAATCGTTGTACGGGTTGAAGCAATCCCCAAGGCAGTGGTACAAACGATTTGATAAGTTTATGTTGGAGTCGAAGTACACAAGAAGCAAATACGACCATTGTGTCTATTTGAAAAAGCTAAAAGATGGGTCCTTCGTATATCTTCTTTTATATGTAGATGATATGTTGATAGCTTCTCAAAGTCTAGACGAGATTGAAAAGTTAAAGACTCGGTTGAAAAGCGAATTTGAGATGAAGGACCTCGGTGAAGCAAAGATGATTCTCGGCATGGAGATAGTCAGAGACAGAAAATTGAGGAAGCTCTGTTTGACTCAGAAACAATATCTGAGAAAGGTTCTAAAACGTTTTAGGTTTGACAAGCAAACAAAACGAGTTAGTACTCCACTCGCTTCTCAATTTAAGATCAGTGCTGCTATGTCACCGAAAAATGATGCAGAGAGGGCATACATGGAGAAAGTGCCTTATGCAAATGCTGTTGGTAGCTTAATGTATGCTATGATATGTACTCGACCAGATATTAGTCATGCTGTTGGGATGGTGCGCAGGTATATGCATAACCCTGGTAAAGGACATTGGCAAGCTGTTAAATGGATATTACGGTATATCCATAACACGGTCGATGTAGGGTTAGTATTCGAACATGGAAGTAGTCAGTGGGTAGAAGGATACTGCGATTCAGACTATGCTGGAGATTTAGACAAGCGAAGATCTACTACAGGCTATGTTTTTACTCTGGCAAAAGCTCCAATTAGTTGGAAGTCTACCTTACAGTCAACTACTGCTTTGTCAACTATAGAAGCAGAGTATATGGCGATTACAGAGGCTGTAAAGGAGGCAATTTGGCTTCAAGGGTTGCTCGGCGAACTTGGAATCAGTCAGAAACTTGTCACGATGCATTCTGACAGTCAGAGTGCAATTCACTTAGCTAAGAATCAAGTTTATCACGCAAGGACGAAGCACATTGATGTTCGGTATCATTTCATACGAGAGATACTGGAAGAAGGTGGAGTCAGAATCCAGAAGATCCATACTTCTAAGAATCCCGCAGATATGCTGACTAAAGTATTAGGTGGGATCAAGTTCAATTACTGCTTGGACTTGATCAATATTTGGAAAACTTGATGATTGGTTTGAAGACTCCACCAACGATGGTTCAAGGTGATATTGAAGAATTGATATTCGCCAAGGTGGAGATTTGTTGATTATGGCTCATATTGGATTCAATGAATGCAAGCAAGTGGGCAAATTGAAGGCATCAATAATTGGCAAGTTGAGTTATACAAGTTGATACAACTTGCCTATCCTTTTCTAGATGCATGAACTAGCAAGGAGATGTTGGCCTATAAATAGAACTTTAGTTTGATTGTTACAAGTACACCAAAAAAACACACAAGCACTTCTTGTTGTGTATTAGTTAGTTCTCTCTTTTTGTTCTAGTTTGTAATATATTTCTATAAGAAATATATAAGAAAGTTTGGTGTTACATTCTTGGTTCTTTTCATATTATCTAAATTTTCAATTAGCTAGTATGAGGTATAGTAGTGGTGTTGAAATATTCACACTCTTTACCTAGTCGGTGGGATATTATCGCGGTTATTCCACAACACATGGGTCTATTGGCTTCATATCATGTCCTCAAAGGACTAATGTTGCCTTGACAAGAGCACGGTATGCAATCCTCTCACTTTCTTTACAGTTGATCTTTATTAATACTTGTTTAGAACAGAAAGTGTGATATTGCCTTCCTTTTTTTCTGCAGGCATTGTCTTTGGATATTGGGAAATGAAAAAACCCTGACTAGCAGCGAGTCTATATGGAAAGAGTTGGTATTTGATGCAAGGAATCGACATTGTTTCTTTGACGCTGATGCTGATGAATGCTTGAAGACGATAATTATAGCAGCAATAAAAGAGTTAGATCAGCTTGATGACTTGGTAAACGGGAACAGTGTACTTTTTAAACATGCAAAATGGAAGGTATGGATTAATCTCTTACCAAATTACACTTTTTGATCAAAACTGGAACATTCTTACTTTATAAGTTACATTTTGGCTGTGTAGACAAACATATGAAAAGAAAGAATAAAAAGATAAAAATAACAGATTCCTCTTGCACTTGTCTCCTGCTTTATACAAATTTTATATGTTTACATTTTCATACTTAAATCATACACTTGATAACAGTGGCAAGTTTCAAAGCTTTTTCCTTTTACACTTTCATGTTAGTTTGGTTTGTATAATTTGGATGCAACAATTTATACCCCGTTTGCTTGTGGATGGGCCGATTTAGATTGTGTTTCATCTCATATTTGTCTAATGGGTCAAAGAAAACCTAACCTGGTCAGACCCATTTTAACTCAGTACCAAAAAGCTGTCTTAATTTGGTTGCTTAAAAGATTTATAAGCTTTGGCCATGTCAAGGATGTATTGAGATTTGTTGTTTTAAGGTAAATATTTTTAATTGATTTTGGCTATTTGTGTGTTTGTAGCTTTTAATGACTTTGCTGATTATTCTTTGATATACTAGTTTCAAGTATACTTGATCAAGGTCAAAGATTTGTAATCAGGGTGTGCTTGGATGTACGTTTCAAGAGTAATTATTAGGACTTTTACAACTATAAGTAGATTCTAGTTGCTTGAACAAGAGGTTGGTAGAGATTATTAGGACTACTATAATAAATGTTACATGCTGCAACTGTCATCCACAAATATTATTTCAATGTTAACAAAAAAGTTTATTTTTCATTTTAGTTTGACTAGTACAGCATAATTTTATGACCACGATAACAACATTGCAGCTATAATTTTATTCTACATTACAGTCTCTTTGGGTATATCCTACTATAACAACATTCCAACTTCTCAGGTTCTCTTTAGTGACGACTTTAGAAGATCTTTTGCAAAGCTGACGGGTTCTCGCTTGAAGAAGCAGGTTTTAAATCTTTTACTGAAACTTTCTAGTGGCTGGCGGCCTAAGAATAGAAGTGCAGACTTTTGTTGCAAAAGTTCTTCACAAATCTTGAAACAGTTCAAGGTTGAAGGGTTCTATGTGATTTGTACTAATGACATAATCAAGGAAGTAAAATACGTACAAGTTTTGAAGGTTTGGGATGTATTGGCCTTAGACGAGATTCCGAAACTCACAAAACGACTTGAGAGCATATTTTCTGCATACACAGATGCTTATATTAATAGGTGCACAGAAAAATGTTTAGAAGGGTATGATCAATTATTGTTTCGTGAATCTTAATTCTTCAAGTAGTGATTATATATGCTAATTCCATTTCCTTTCTACTGTTTAGGACCTTAGAAGTTTCTAAGACTTGGCCGGCATCCCAAGAAATTATCAAATTTCGATATTTAAGTGAATGTGAAAATGAAATTAAAGGGAATTTGAATCCGGGGGATGCTAGAATCTTTGTTGAAAACTCAAAAGTGAGTGAAAGCTTGTTGCTAATGAAGTTCTACTCATTCTCGCGTGGGGTAGTGAGCCATTTGCTTTCTGGTAAAGAAGCTGATCTACCCATGCAAGTCACGGATGAACAGATGGACATAATTCTATCTCCCAAAAGTTCATTTATCATTGGGCGATCAGGAACCGAAAAAACCACCATTTTGACAATGAAGTTGGTCCAATGCGAACAGAAATTTCGCATTGCTTCTGATGGGATTTATGAAGGGGGGAACAACCGATTTACGTGTGATAAAGTTCTTCACCAGCTTTTTGTGACAGTTAGCCCAAAATTATGTTATGCTGTGAAACAAAATGTTTCCCACTTAACAAGGTGTGCAAAGTACTTCTCGTGTTCCATTTTTTCCTTCTTTTATTGTATTGTTCTAACTTCAAGAGCTGATGTAATTGACAGTGTTTCAAGTGACGTGAATTCATCAAAAGAGATTAATCATAATGACACGAATGTGATTACATCAGAAGTCAATGATATTCCAGACACATTTACTAACATTCCTGTTAGGAATTACCCTCTTGTTATAACATTTCAAAAGTTTGTGATGATGTTGGATGGTACATTGGGGAATTCGTTCTTTGAAAGATTTTGTGAGGCAAGAGAAGGTTCTCATGGTGACCGTATAAGTTCAAGATCTATTGCATTGCAAACTTTTATAAGATTAAGGGAGGTCACATTTAATAGGTTCTGTTCATTTTACTGGCCACACTTTAATTCAAAACTAACCAAAAAGCTTGATCCGTCAAGAGTGTTCACCGAAATTATATCTCATATAAAAGGAGGTCTTCAAGCAGGGGACTGCAATGATGGAAAATTAAGCTATGTTGGTTACCGTTTATTGGCCGAAAGTCGTTCTTCCACTTTAACTAAAGAGAAAAGAGAGAATGTATACAGGCTCTATCAAGACTATGAAAAAATGAAAACTCAGAGAGGAGAATTTGATTTGGGTGATTTAGTGAATGACATTCATCATCGGCTTAAAAATGGGAATTATGAAGGTGACAAGATGGATCTGGTTTATATTGATGAGGTCCAAGATCTTAGTATGAGGCAAATTTCTCTTTTTAAATATATTTGCCAAAATGTGGATGAAGGTTTTATTTTTGCGGGTGATACAGCACAGACAATAGCAAGAGGGATTGATTTTAGGTTTCAAGATATACGCTCTTTGTTCTATAAAGAGTTCTTAAGCAGCAGAACATCCGGAAAAAAAGATAAAGGTCTTGTATCCGAGATTTCTCAATTAAAACAGAATTTCAGAACACATGCTGCTGTGCTTGATTTAGCTCAGAGTGTCATTGACATCATATATGACTACTTTATTCACTCAATTGACAAGTTAGAGCCTGAAACTAGTCTTATATCTGGTGAAGCCCCTGTTTTGCTCGAGTCTGGTAGTGATGAAAATGCAATAGTTACAATCTTTGGTGATAGAGGAACTAGTGAGAAAATTGCTGGATTTGGTGCTGACCAGGTGATATTAGTACGCGATGATGGTGCCAAAACTGAAATCTGTGAATATGTCGGAAAAAATGCACTTGTTCTCACTATATTGGAATGTAAGGGTCTTGAGTTCCACGTAAGATTCTTTTCCTTTCTGTTTCAAATAGTTATCATTTCTAGTGATATTATATTGTTTCTGTTTCTAAATGTTTGGATTTCCAATGATAATTTAGGATGTATTGCTGTACAACTTTTTTGGGACATCCCCGTTGAAAGACCAGTGGAGAGTTATTTACGGATACATGAAAAAGCATAACCTGCTCAATGAAAAACTTCCCCAGTCATTCCCGACATTCGATGAGGCAAGACATAGTGTTTTATGTTCTGAATTGAAACAATTGTATGTGGCCATAACTCGAACTAGGCAAAGGCTATGGATATGTGAGAACAAAGAGGAGCTCTCTAAACCAATGTTTAACTACTGGAAAATGAAGGGGCTAGTTCAGGTTAGAGAACTGGATGATTCAGTGGCTCAGTCTATGCGGGTTGCTAGCACCCCTCAGGAGTGGCGGGAACGTGGGAAAAAGGTGGATATCCCTTTAGTTTCCTAATAATTTGTTATCTTATTACCTTCTTTGAAATTGACTATCATATGGTTTACAGTTTTTTTTCGAGAAAAATTTTGTGATGGCAACATTCTGTTTTGAGAGAGCTGGAGACACAATGTGGGAAAAACTGGCCAAAGCTTCTAGTCTCAGAGCATCTGCTGATCAAATGAGGGGAACAAATCATGAAGCTTTTGTGAGTTATGCAAGAGAAGCAGGCGAAATGTTTGAGTCTATTGAGAAGCTCGAGTCTGCCGCATCATGTTATTGTGATTTAGGGGATTATGAAAGAGCGGGTAACTTCTTTTTAGCACATAAATCCCCGTTTGCTAATTTACTGCTTGCAATTGTTGGCACGACATTTGGATCGAAAAGTCACAAGTTTGACCCATATACTTAAGAATGGTTCCATTTGCCCTGTACTTTACCTTAATTGTGTCAAGTGGGTCAAATATAAAGATGCATATAAAATTTTATGGAAATGTTTCCAAGAAATGTAACAAAAAAACAGCAGTTGGAAGTTTGGGACTTGGGGATATTCAATACTTTCTCGCACCTAAAAGGAAGTTTATTTATTTTGATAGAATCCGTAAAAGAAGTTCCCCTCATATATTGGTAAAATTATACTTATGTTATCTTTTGATGAGCGAAAAAGTAGTTGATACCCCCACACTAACAAATCTGATAGTTTATGTAACCTTAAATCATTTTTATTCAAAAATTTGGATAATACTGTTTCGAATCATTGTCATTACTAAATTGAACTCTGTGTTTGTGTAGGAAACTTGTATTTGTACAAATGTGGAAAGATCGATGCAGCTGCTGAATGTTTCAGTCTATCAGGATGTTATAGAGAAGCCGCGGAAGCTTACGCCAAGGAAGATCAGTTTGCTAACTGTCTATCCGTTTGCAAAAAGGGAAACTTTTTAATGAAGGGTTGGAGTATATAAAAAACTGGAAAGAACATGTTAATGTTCGATGTAGAGAAATGCGACAAATTGAAGAATTCTTAGAAAATTGTGCCCTTTATTACCATGAGCATAAGGATCCTAAAACCATGATGAAATTTGTCACAGCATTTTGCTCTATGGAATCTAAACGTGTATTTTTAAGGTCGTTAGGCTGCCTTGATGATCTTTTATCCTTGGAAGAAGATTTGGGACATTTTCTTGAAGCTGCTCAGCTTGCTAGGTCATGCGGTGATATTCTAAAGGAGGCTGATCTTTTGGAGAAGGCTGGACATTCTAAGGATGCAACTGTTTTGTTACTTTGGTATGTGTTTTTTAGCTCGTTATGGGGAAATGGAAACCGAGGTTGGCCATTGAAGCGGTTTGTTGAGAAGAAAGAGCTTTGTAATAGAGTGAAGTCGCTTGCGAAAATGGATTCAGACATTTTATATAGTTTTGTTTGTAATGAACTTAATGTTCTCTCTGACCAGCGAAGCAGTTTGACTGAACTGAAGAATGATTTGGATGTTTCCCAGGAAAACAAGAGTTTAAGGGGAAAATTTTTGTCAATTAGGAAAATCTTGGATGTTCATTTTCATCTAAGTTCCTCAAAGTATGAGTGGGAGGATGAGTTACCTATTGATATGAATAAGCATTGTGAAGACAAGGTGTTTCAGAACCAGGTTTCTATTAGAACTCTGGTTTTTTATTGGAATTTATGGAAGGAGAATGTTGTGAATATCCTTGAGAGTCTTGGAATTTTCCACAATGAAGAACCAAATAAACATGAGGGTCATGTTGATTTCAGTTTAATCTATTTTGGGGTGAGGAAACACTGTGTAAACGGAAACACAGTTTACTTGTTAGTCAACAAGGATGCAGATTGGATAAAAAACTACGGTCAAAAGGGTGTTCAAAGGGATGGGATGCTTCTAACTATTAATATCGGGGATTTGGTGTTTGCTATTTGGTCTTATTGGCAGTCAGAACTACTTTCTGTGGGTATCAAGGTACTTGAAACTCTTGAACGTCTTCTTCATATGTCAAAGTCAAATGGGTCGGCCTTTCACCAAAGCACATCTCTTCTTCACATATTTGAGGTTACAAAGTTTTTGTTAGACTGCCAGCATGTTAACCTCACTTCTCCTTCCAAAAAGAAGCTGCTAAGTTTTCTAAAAATGTCTACAAGTTATTTTGATCTAGTGTTTCCGTTAGACTGGCGGAATTCAGTATCCGAGGACTTAATATCTGTAAGAAAGACTGATCTTTCGGTCAACTTGCTTAATGATATCATACTTCAATATATCAACATCAAAGGTGACCTCACCTATTCGACAATCGGGAGGGTGATGATGATATGTTTCAGTTGCACACAGCCTTTAGTACTATTTGAGATGGTTATGAGGAAGATTCAGAATGCTCCCTCATGGAAGTTGTTTCTTGAGAAATTTTGGAATGATGGCAAAAAAGATACTTATGTTTCTAGGGAACTTAAAAATGCTCTGGAAGATACGTTTAAACCCAAGTGTCCTGGCCACGTATCTCCTCACAGTTTCATGTATCTCTTGGACCATCTTCTTTTCTTTGCATCTCTCTCTTCAGAGATCATTTTCACTACAAGATCTTCTCTTGTTGGATGGCTTACATCTTTTGACTCTACTGGTACTCTGAATACATCATTATCCGTTTCCAAACAGACAATTCCAGATCGTAAAACCCTACGCAGTATTGTTAAAATTGTTAAAATAATTCTCTTCCATAAAGACGATACTGTATCATGGATTTCAAGATCGAAAATTGATGCCTCCTATTACCATCCAATATTAGCATTAAAGGGAGTTATGATACTGTCTTTATTGTGTCTGCAAGCATCAGATTGCTCTCGGGAACTACTTGAATTGTTGTCGGGTGGTAAAAGTATTGCTCAATTGCTTCCAAATAAGTTTGTGGCCAATCTTTTGTCAAGAAGGAAGGGTAGTTTATTGAACTTAAATCCTGAAGTGGTTTCTGAAGCGTTTTTAAGCATAGAGAATCCTCTCCTGATTATGTGTTCAGGAGATGTGAATCCTAAAATCAATGCTCCTTGTGCTATATTTGTTGACCTTACGAAATCTAAAGAGGAGATTACGAGTGAACTGTTCTCAACAAAAACTACACTTTGTGTGCAAAATCCTTCTAACAATGATGGTTGTGAGATGTCTCCAAAGGCAACATGTTCTGATACGTTACCAGTTGCAAATTTGGATGTGAATCCAGTAGATGAATGCAAAGGAGAACAGCAAACGAATAGGAAAGTTGAAGATGAGATATTTGAAATTTTAACTGGGAAGAAGGAAAAGTTGCCGAGCTTAGTATGTATTAAATGTATGATACAGGTAAGTGCATCATGGTATTTTTAGTTTTACTATAATTGGTCTAAACTATGATGTCTTCTAATTATATGTCCTGTTTTCAGAAGGAATTTAATAGAAATATAAACACATTAGCTACAGCTTTAACGAATGGAAACCAGTGGCCTAAAGAAGATATGGCATTTGTATTCAGTGCGTTAAGTGAACTCAAGGCATTTTCAGAAGTACTTAATAAAAGGTTAGATTTGCAATCCTTTAAATTACAAGTGTTTGATACATTTCTTATTTTTTAAAGATATCTTTGGGTGTTTGGGTCTTTTCCAGGGCTAAAAAAGTGGAGGACCATTCAGTTTCCGAGAAGACTTTGCAAGAAGTCTTGAAGTGGCTGCAAAGTAATACGCCAAAGATAAATGATATCATGAACCGTTCTGCTATGAGTCAGGAATTGGAGGATGGGAAAATGCCAGTATCAGAGAACAGCAACACAACTGAGGTTGATGAAACAAGTGAGAAGAATCACAATGAGGAAACAGGTGATGACGATTCGTTGGTGAAAGTGGTGTTAGAAAATAATACTCAAGAAGTGAAAATCAAGAAAGTAAAAGGAAACAATAAGGGTAAGAAGGGTAAAAGGGCAAAGGTAAGTAAATGACCTGATTAATATGATGGATGAGTAGTTTTTCATGCAGGCATATAGGCGTCTTCTTCTGGGTTCGAGAATCCTTCATAGGATGGTTCTGATTTAAATTTCTTCGTGACAACTCTCTAAACTTATCTGAATCAAAGTTAAAAGATGTTAAAACGATTTCATCGTGGTAGTTTTTAACTTGTTTGTATTATTTTATGCGTCACATTTATATTGTGACAGTGGGTTCAAAACCCATAGATTTTTCGGCCAAAAGGTTGGAAACCATTGCTACCTAAGATAAAAATATAGGTGCTTACAGCTAAAGTTGGTATCTCTTAGAGGTAGTCAGCACTTGCATAGTCCTAATATCTAAAGTTAAAAATGAAGTAAGTTACCAAGCCAACACACAAGGTCATGCTCCATAACAACTTCCATTCTTCAGTGAATAAGTGCATGTTTTTTTTAGTCTAATGAAGATGCAAGCATGCTCTGGTCAAGAATCAAATGTCTTTTTAGAGTCTAGAAAATGTGTTAGTGGGCTTAATACTAGGCTAAAGCCCAGTCTAATGGGATGGAATACTGGAATGTGTCAAGTGATTGTTCTGGGCCTAGCTTATTTAATTTAGTAACTTACAAAAACTAAATATAAGATTTGTTATTTAGGAATCACATTAAACCTTATTTTTGGAATTTGTTTAAAAAATTAAAATCATACTAAACCTTGATGTAGTGATGTTGCTGCTCTAACTTGGCAATACTAAATTCAATGGTGAGGGACATGGTGAAGTATAAACTATAGGTTTCTAACTATGATTGTGAAACAATAAAATCGAAAAGGGAGGGATCCTGATGTTGCCGAAAGTCACATAAGCTTGTCGATACGTGTTGCCAATACCATACCGTCCCCCTAAATGATTGGACAAAAATACTCTTGCACTCTTTGCTCCTCAAGTTAATTCCTATATGTAAATTTATTTCTATATCAAAAATTAAAAAATAGCAAAACAATCAAATTCAATATATTTGATTTATGATGTTCCCATCACAATCATCTCTTCCACTTCCACTACTGCCACCACGATGACACCATATAGTACGAACCTTCATGATCCAAAGGCCACAATCTGTTAATCAAACATAACTCATCGCCATTGTCGTTTATTAGATGAAAGCTTTTTGCGCGGCAATAAGGTTTGAAATTAATGGGGAACTGATAAAGTATTTTGATTCAAATGGTATCGAACCTTATTATCGGAGTATTCAAATGATGAAAGTTGATGAACATGAGGATACGATTGTTCAGTTGGGTTAATAAATAAAATGGCTAATTACCCAAAAATGTATTATACTTGACACATTTTGTTATTCTCAACAGTTTTTAGGTAATTATGTGTAACATTCAATTTTTATTTTTTTTCGGATTATTCTGTGTGAGTTTTGACCTCCCCAGATCAGATAGGAACCCACGATTCATCGTTGACTATTTAGATTAGAACCAATTACCATCTCTGACTTTTCATTAATTCATTCAACCAATTATCAGTTAGGAACCCGCATTTGAGTTAGACTATTTAGATTACAACCAGTTAGTAGTATGTAAACGATACCTTTTTGGTTTAAGCGTCTAACATTAGCTACTGGAAATGATTTTGTCATCATTCATATTTGCTGTCGTCAGATTGAGTCTCAAGTTTGAATACCAGAGATATTTTATTGAAATTGCAATGCTTCTTGAAAGTCGGGTGTTTGTTTAAGCTTATATACTATAGTTAGAGCAAAGGGAGTAATAACATGTTATAACATCAACACCCTTGCCATGTCAGCGTCACATCATTTCAACACCAAATAACAAAACACCAAAAACACCATGAACTCGTAATACCCAATAACACCACTTTTTAGGACCCACATTTTTTAACAAATACAAATTACAAATTAACTCTTTAACTATTTTCATTCATTAAATAAACCTTAAACTAATATTTCATTCAACAAATTAATATACAAATTACATTTTATATAAAAATAAATAAATAACTAAATAAATAAAAGTTACAAAATGCAAACCCAAATGACAACCCTATCAAATGTACAAATAACATGGGCCATGCTCACTTTCCAGCTCATCCAATGACAACCATATCAAATGTGGAAAAAAAAAACAAATCATCATCTTCTTGTCTCCTCTGCACACACACTTACACACACACAAAAACACAAACCCAGAATTCAAGCCCAACACAAACCCAGAAATTCAAACCTAACACACATACACACTCGCACAGCATGAGGGGGTTGGTTTGTAAACTATCTGTTGTAAAACATGGGGGGTTGGTTTGTAAACATGGCCAAAATACCACAACGCACGTTACTACCTTAACGCAAATGGAAACGCAAGTCAAAAAAACCCCCGGGAACTAGTGTTAATGCCATAACGGCGTTGGAATAACGCCACATAGACAATAACGCCATATTTGCGTTACCACTCCCAGGCCTCTTATAGTTATATGTGAGCTTATTAGTTTATTTGATTTCGGTTGTCATAACCCCCAATTTTCTGGCTTCAAAATTATGGGCTTATATAAGTTTACCATGTCATAGTAAACTTATATAAGCCCACAAGTCTCCAAATAAGCCGGAAAATTAGGGCTTATAAAATATAAGCCGAAAAGAAAATAAGCTCATAAGCCACATATAAGCTTAAACAAACATCCCTTTTGTAAAGATAGAACTATAGCTACGAACGTATGCAAGTTGGAGGGTACGAAAGTGGTAAAGTCGACTTGGAATCGATTAGGGTTTCGACCAAAAAGAGTTTATTTTGAACAAGAGGGAGGGGGAGAAGGTGAGGGAGTTTGGGGTTATAGGATTATTGTTATTAGAGGTGCAAAAAGTTGGGTTGCTATGGGCAATTTTTCAGAAGTTAGGGGCTTCTTTCAGTTCTTTGGGGAGCATGGACATTTTTGATGGGTCTAACTGGTTAAAAATAGTAATAGCTTTATAATGACAAGCGTAATGAGCGGTAGGTTCCAACTAGTTCACCTGTGCGATAAAATCATCTCTCTTTTTTTTCTTCGTTGTAGATTTTTTTTGTCTTTCTTATTTTTTATTTATTTATTTATTTTTTTTATGAGTTTTCCCTTTTGTTTAATAAATGTTTTTAAACTTTGTAAAGCGTATATATAGACATAGAGCTTTATTGCTCGTTTTAATTTTTTTAACTTACTTTTTGTGACGTAAATTTAGCAATAAATTTTAGTTTATTAGTTATTGTTAATAAATGAACATGAGATCATTCTTTTCTAAACGACATCCAACTTTTAAGGCCGCCCTTTTTTCCCGTGTGCGTTTGACCCATATTTCAACTTCACCCGTTTGACTCGTGCCTGTTAGGACCCGAGCCCGTTGGCTTGTTGCTCGAGCCTGCCGACCCGCCTATTTTGCCACCTCTTAATGTGATTAGGGGTGTCAGTAGGGTCGGGTTGACCCGAACCCAAAACCGACAAAGCTTATCGGGTCGGGTTAAATCGGGTCAAAAAATCTTGTCGGGTTGTTTTGACCCGAACCCGATAACCCGACATTGTTATCGGGTCGGGTTCAGGTTAGAAAATTATTCTTATCGGGTTATCGGGTCAACCCGATAATACCCGAAAATCAATTAATATTTTAAGTAGTAATTTGTCTAATGTGATTGCAGTTTAATATAAAGTGATCTATATGCATGTACATTAATTTATACATCGTGTATACATCATCCATACCATTATGCATGCGTATAGTATATGATTAGTATGTATATGCTAGTTTAGTTTTTCTTGTTCTCATAATTAATTGTAACCATTTTAAATCATGATGTGCATGCATGAATGTGCGAATAGTGTTGGATCAATATACTCTGATCAAACTACTTTTGTAGCTTGTAAGGGTTTAACAATATTGAGTAAACTCAACACTATTAATATTGAAACATTGTTTTACCTTGTAAAGTATGCGGAATCTACTAACACAAAGCTTAAGAAGAACTTTTATATTAACCAAACTTTGAACCTGCTTTGTTACACAGATTCACTAACAATCCCTAACTACTTTATCAACTTTGATCGACTCTAAACTTATCTAAGACTTGTTTCGACTAATACCTCTTAAGGCTCTTTATATAGATAACCTTAAGTCGGTTTACAACATATAACCCTTGAACGACAAGTCATTATCCCTAACTAATTCTAGAATATTCGTTTAATATTACACATTAATCCTTATCTAATATTGCACATCAGTCCTTGTTTCCTTCGAAGTACTTTAAACTTTCTTCAATAACAGCAGTACTTTGACTTTTTCCTTCAGCAATACTTTGACTTTATTCTTCATGCAGCAGTACTTTGACATCCAGAAGTACTTTGATATTTCATATCCCAACAATCCTCCCCTAACTTGAACTCCACTTGCTTGATTTCAAGTTTCTTTGTTATCTTTAATCTTCAAATCTTTAATCATTCAGGAAAATTGTTTCTTTATTTCTTTGTCTTCTATCTGTCATGTGTCAAAGTACTCTTCATCAGCATCTTGTCTTTCACCATATCTTCTCAACAACTCAGCAACATTTTGGTACAAAGATCATCAAATCTTAAAAGTTTCATACTATTCTCATCACTTCCAGGTGTGTTAACTCCTGTGAGAGGTGAATCATTGAAAATTATGATTTTTAGCAAATCATCAGCTATCAACGGATTTGATTTGTCTTTACCAATAGCCGTTTGCTTTGGACTAGCCAACTCTTAATCACTTGGAGTATGGTGAGTTGATAACCATATAGTTTTTGGTAAACTATCAACCATCAACGGATTTGATTATCACATAAGAGCCGTACCCTCATGATGAGTCAAACTCTTTCTTGTCTATTAAACATGGTGAGTTGATTACCATTTGTTGTGCAGTATAAATACTAACACCATGTGTTACTTTTCAAATCCTTTTTCCTTTTCTTTTAAACATCAAAACATTTTGTTTTTTATTTTAAAGGACTTATACTGGTTTATATCAGCAAGCAGTACTTTGTTAAAGTATTGTTTGTTTTTGCAGTACTTTGAAAAATACTTTATTTTACAAAACAAATCATACCAGTATTATGCAATATTACTCTTCAGACTTGACCCATCTGATAAATAGCTTGATAACATCCAAAGCTACTTCAGATTCATCTTCAAGTTCCATTCCATGATCCAGCATTCTGAGCATAATTTCTCTAATCAATGGATATCTCCTCTCAGCCAACATATGAATCATGGTACCATCTTCCATCTCTAGTGTATGAACTCCTGATGACTCAAAGAATCTCCATCTTGTTATTTCCCAATTCTCTTGATCATTCCACAGAGGATCAACACTTGTTTCTTCAGTTTCCCAGATGGTAATTAAGTCTCCAAGCAAAACTAATCCCACTCCTGAAGCTTCAATCTCTGCATAGTATGTTTGCACTTGCACATATAAGTCATACAAATCTGCCCTTGTAATACTGTGCAACACATCCCATAACATATTGAATGTTGTGAAGCTTTCATCTTCTCTGTGGATCATAAAATAATTTCCTTCTTTTGATTCAACCACAGAAAATGAGATTATCTTGGACTTCTTTCCAAAATCATCAATCTTCTTATTCTCAAAATCTACAACTCTGAAATAATTTCTAAGTTCATCAACTGTGTCTTCATAAATCATCTTCAGCCTTTTTGACAGTTGATCATCTTGAAGTGCTTTCTTCCTTTTCAATCTTCTTTCTTCAGCTTGTTCTTTTCTGATATCTTCTAACTTCTTCTTTCTATCAACTTCCATGGGCACAAAGCTATCTACTTCTCTTCTGATATCTTCTTGCACTTTGTCCCACAAAGCTTTTATTTCTGGATACCTTTGTTTATGTAAATTCTTGTATCCCTTCTTTCTTAAGAACTGTATCATCCAATTTCTTTCCTGAGCTTTGGTCATTGGCTTCTTTGTAATTGGCCTACTGACTTCTTCCAAATACTCAGCATCATATTCAGCTTGTTGCTTTCTAGCAAGCTCTAAATCATCTGCAGTCTCTAATTCTCTAATCTGAGCAATAGAAAATTTCTTCTTTTTCTTCTTAGTATCTTTCTGAACCATTATCCCTTTCCCTTTATCTTTTGGATCCAGTTTTTCTGATTCAGAAGTACTTTCATCATTCTTTTGTGCAGGCTCAGAGATATGTATTCCTCCAGTAGGTCTTCTTAAATTCATCATAACTTGAGCAATTGTTTCATCATCACTTGCAGTATGTACTCTTACTTCTTCTTGCTGTACAAAAGTAGAAGGACCAGCTTCATCTGCATAATTCTTTGTAGAAGGTCCAGCTGCAGTGACTCCACTTTCATCAATATTTCTAGAAGAAGTACCTTGCTCAGCAGTACCTTGCAGACTTATGTTTTCTGCAGCAGTACTTTGAACATCAGCACTTTGAATGTTCTGTGCATTTACATCCTGCTTAACATTTTCTTGCTCATCATCTTTTTGCTCAACATCTTTTTGCTCATTCTCTTTCTCTGTGCAATATTCATATCCTCTTCAACATAGCTTTCTGGTACAAGAGTCTTTGGACTTTCTGGATATTACCACAAATGAGCATCTTCTAAATTTTTAACTTCAGCATCATCTTTATCCAAATTCTCATCTTGATTCCTCCCCAATTTGGTAAAAGATGACTTCCTATGCCTCCTCTTTGATTTAGAAGGTTTCTTTGAAGATTTTGACTTTGACTTCTTGGAAGACTTCTGAGACTTCTTCTTTTCTTTCACATAAAGCCTAAAATTCTGAACAAGAGGCCAAACAAATTTCTTCAACCTTCTGAACTTCTTTCTTAGCTTCTTGATTTCTTCAGCTTGAGCCTTAACAGTATTCTTCATCTTTTCCAAATCCTTAGCCAAATCAGAAGTACTCTCAGCACCTTCAATTCCCTCATCTCCTCCAGGTGTTTGAAGCCCACCTGTGGAAGTATAATCATTGGGAGTAGGTACTTGTGAATCCTCTGAAGCAGTACCTTGAGGATCAGTATTTTGTGGAGAAGTACCTTGAGCAGAAACAGATGTATCCAAAGAAGCTGTCACTGAGGGAGTCCTTTCACCTGAAACAACATGCTGAGGGGAAACAATAGGTGGTGTAGGAGTATGTACTGAAGCAGAATGCTCAGCAGAATCAGATTGAGCATCATCATTAGAATGTGCAGAACCACTATTGTCTTCTTCATCCCTAACAGCTTGAGCTACCTCTAACATATAAGCATTAAGAGGTGTATTCCTACCCGAAAAATTAACTCCCTTATTAGACATAAAAGTGAAAACTTTAGGTTGCATCCTAATGGTAGGTACATAATCCTGAGGTTTAGGTATACCATCTAGTGGATTCTCTAAAAGCAATTGAACAAACCTCGGATACATTAGAAAGGGTTTGCCAGCCTTAATATGAGTAAGCATACCTTCAAGGATCATGTATGAGAAATTGAAAGGCTGATTGGTAATAAGACCAACAAAATCAGAAGCTATGGAATGGCTAAACTGATCCCAAGCAGTACTCTTTGGACTCAAACAATGTAGCAAAACATGAATAAGGAATTTCCAATGAGGACTAACCATAGCCTTCTGAAAAGTAAGCTTAGACAAAGAACCTTCATACCCAATATCTCTGAGTGTGTTCTAAACTTCTTATTTCCCAAACAAAACAGAGCCTCCTTCATCATCAAATAACAGAGCCTCCCTGATTGAAGCTTCTGTAACCCGAATAGCTCTCCCAGCAACTGTAGCAGTAATGATATCCTCTCCATCTGCAACTTGTGACGTAGCTGTATCCCAAAAAGCTTGAATCCAAGGTCCAATAATCTCTGGGTTGACTAGGA
This sequence comes from Artemisia argyi, assembly GCA_030686995.1. Classification (NCBI taxonomy): domain Eukaryota; kingdom Viridiplantae; phylum Streptophyta; class Magnoliopsida; order Asterales; family Asteraceae; genus Artemisia; species Artemisia argyi. Next base: position 230,543 of record JARVZY010002396.1, on the reverse strand, counting down.
TGGAGTAACAGATGTTGGTACTAGTGAGAAAGTCAATAATACCATGAAAATCAAGGTTATCTTGGGTTTTCTCAAGGTTTGCGATCATGTTGTGTTTGGTGTTGGTACGTCGATTAGCCATGGTGATTAGGGTTAGAGTGAGAAAAGTGATGATCGATGCAAAGTAGGTATGAGTTTAAATAACAAGAAAGGTGAATAAGGTGAATAAAAGGAAAAGATATGAGGTTTGATATAAGGATAAGATACAAAAAATCACGGTGAATTAATGATTTTACCGTTATTTTTGGAAGTAAATATCCCCATATCTTTCGAAAGGTTGTTAGCCATAAATCTGACCATTGGAACAGTATCTGACACGTCAGCGAACCCTTTAATTGCACCAAGTAGTACTTTCCATAATATATGGAGCAGTACTTTCTGTTATAAACTCACACAGTATGTTGACCAAAGTACTTTCCCAAAAAATCTTGAATGTTGACCATTTGACCAAAATATCTTTGAAAGTCAACCATGATTAATGACTATCTCCCCATATTAAATCCCAAAGCTACCATGGTAAGTGAACTTCAATACACTACATTAAATGCCCATTTACCTTTACCTTGCTTATAAAAGCAACTTCATCAACAACTTGCAAGCACCAAAACTTTCTTTAACACAAAAACTAGTAAACAGAATGAGTCACATTTCAATTGTGAACATCTCTTCAGACTCAGATGGCACCACAGATTCAGAGATAAGTTACTACTCTGATTCTGAGTTTGAAGATCCAGGATGGTTAGGTTATTTTCCACCTCATGTACAATGGATGGGTCTCCAAGAATCTTCATCAACAATGAGTGCTGCCAACTCTACCATAACTGATGCAGGAAGTACTACCAACAAAAAGCCCAAAAAGAAGAAAGCTGTCCTTGGTTCATCTCTGGCTAATGAGCTTCCTCATGCATTGACTCAAGCCCTGGAATCAGCTATTCATAACATGAAGTGGCCTGCTCCAAGAAAAGAGAGACCTCCCAAACAGGTTCTTGGCCTGGCTTGCCCAAAAAAGCAGGCTTCTTTTGATGACAAGAGAAAAACTGCTCAAAAGGGAAAACAAGGCTATGAGGGCAAGGGAAAAAGGCCTATGGAGTAGGGTTGTGGAGCTTGGTGGTAGTCTGTGATAGGTGGTAGTTGGTGTAGTCTTGTGTTTATTTTGTCTTTGTTGTGTCTGTATCTGTAGCTTGATAACAATGGGGATGTATGAATCTTGAATGATGAATAAAAACTTTTCCTTTGTATGATACATGTAGCCTCCCCTCAAATAATGACTAACTAATAACTACTAATGCCTCCCCTCAAAAATAGCTTACATATTAATCATGCCAAAAATAGCTTACATATTAATCAAAGCCCTTTGTGAGTAGATCTGCTACATTATCATTAGTATGAACTTTAACCACATTGATAAGCCTTTTTTCATAGCAATCTCTTATAAAGTGATGTCTAATCTGAATGTGCTTGGTCTCGGAATGATATACTGGATTCTTGACAATACAGATAGTACTCTCATTATCAATGTTGATAGGAGTATTCTTGAAATTGAATCCATAATCCAAAAGCTGATTCTGCAACCAAAGTACTTGTGCACAACAACTTGCAGCAGCTACATACTCTGCTTCTGTGGAAGAAGTTGTTGCAATTGTTTGCTTCTTACATTGCCATGACACTAATATGCTTCCAAGGTACTGGCATCCTCCAGTTGTGGATCTTCTGTCATAGTTATCTCCAGCATAATCACTGTCTGAAAAGGCCTGGAGATGGAAAGGTGAATCCCTATGATACCATAATCCTAGCTTAGGTTGTTGCCTAAGATACCTGAAAATCCTCTTGACAGCATTTAAGTGAGATACCTTTGGATTAACTTGATGTCTTGCACATAAGCTTACAGCAAAAGTTATATCAGGTCTTGATGCAGTTAAATACATGAGACATCCAATCATAGACCTGTATAGTGTGACATCAACATCTTCTCCATCTTCATCTTTTCCCAAAGGTTTGTTAGTATCCACTGGTGTAGATGTAGGTCTAACAGTTGTGAAAGTGAATCTCTTAAGAATATCTGCAACATACTTATCTTGACAAATATAAATTCCACTGCTTGATTGTTGCACTTGAAGTCCTAAGAAAAATGTTAATTCTCCCATAGAACTCATCTGAAACTCTTTCTGCATAAGATCTTCAAATTCCTTCACCATAGATTGCTTAGTAGCACCAAAAATAATATCATCTACATACACTTGAACTAGCATGATATCCTTCTTATCTCTCTTGATAAACAAAGTCTTGTCAATAGCTCCTCTTCTATAACCATGTTGTAGTAGAAAATTGGAAAGCCTTTCATACCATGCTCTTGGAGCTTGATGAAGGCCATACAGAGCCTTTATTACCTTGTAGACTTTGTTTGGGTGTGCAGGGTCTTCAAAACCAGGAGGCTGTTTGACATAAACTTCTTCTGTGATTTTGCCATATAGAAAAGCACTTTTAACATCCATTTGATATACAGGAAATCCTATATAGGATGCAAAATCCAAAAATAGCCTGATGGCTTTAAGCCTTGCCACAGGAGTAAAAACTTCATCATAATCTACTCCTTCTTCCTGTCTATATCCTTGAGCCACTAACCTTGCCTTGTTCTTAATAACATTCCCTCTTTCATCTCTTTTTACTTTGAAGACCCATTTAGTTCCAATAAGTTTCTTTCCATCAGGTAAATCACATAATACCCAAACTTCTTGAAGTTTAAACTATAGGAGTTCTTCTTGCATAGCTTCCACCCAACTTTCCTTGGCTAATGCTTGTTTGATATTCTTGGGCTCTTCCTGAGATAGAAAACAAGCAAATAAACACAACTTCTGATCCTTGTGATTCACCCTGTTTTGCTTGTAGATAAAACTAAGTAAAGAAGTATGTTGTTGAGACATATTCTTAGCCTTAGTCCTTGTGAGCACCCCTGAAGCTGAGGGTCCAATTATGTTGGTAACAGGATGAGTTTTATGAATTCTGAGAGTAGGAGTTGGTGAGACTTCAAGATTATCTTCCAAATTAGTTATATCAGGATCTTCATTAGAATCTGAGAAAATGCCTTCTTAATCCAATTCATCATCAGTGTCTTCTAAAGTAATTGTGTTTAGATCAATAGTATCTTCTAAGTCAGGCATATTGGAATCATTAACAGCATCAGTATTTATCCAATTTGAAGTATCCAAAGGTTGAAAAGTACTTTCAAATGGATTAGCAGTACTTTGGGGTAAAGTATTGGCTGTTTCTTTTGCCTTCTTCTTTTCTGCTTCATAAGCTCTCCTTTGTTCATCTTCATATGACTTAGCCATTGTTTCTTGAAAAAGCATCATAGAAAGTTCATCTTGAATGGCTTGATCTTCTGCAGATACTGGAATTTGTGGTGAAACAGTACTTTGAGGATCAACAGTACTATTAGGTTTAGCAGTACCTTGAGGCTCAGAAGTACTCTTCTTCTCATCATTGGCATTATTCTTTGGCTCATCTTCAGATCTTAAATTAACATCATGAACAATGTACTGTGCTTCTTCTTCTGTTGGAGAAACTTGATTTTCTTCTCTTACAGGTACATAATTCATTGATGAAGACATTAAATCAAGATCAAACATCCAATCAGGACCTTTACCTTTAGAATTTTCTTGTTCTTCCAGAAAATCAACATGAAGACATTCTTGAACCTTTTTGGTAGCCCTGTTGTACACTCTGAATCCTTAGCTATTAGTACAATATCTCAATAAATATCCTTCATCTGACTTCCCATCAAATTTGCCCAAATTATCAGCAGTATTTAGAATGGTTAGGGGACATCCAAAAGGTTTCATAAACTTGATGCTTGGCTTCTTTCCCATGAGTAACTCATAAGGTGTCTTCATTTGAGGTTTAGTCACTGATACTCTATTCAACACATAACAAGCAGCACTTACAGCCTCAGCCCAGAATGGAACAGGTAATTGAGAATCTGCAAGCATTGTCCTTGCTGCTTCTATAAGAGTTCTATTCTTTCTTTCTGCAACTCCATTTTGCTGAGGAGTTCTAGCAATACTGAACTCTCTTTTAATTCCTTTCTTGGCACAAAATTCATCCATTAGCTGATTCTTGAACTCAGTCCCATTATCACATCTAATGCCTCTAACCTTGAGTCTTAACTGATTTTCAAGTGCTATTATAAGATCATGAATAACATCAAAAGTTTCATCTTTAAAGCATAAGAAAAAGACCCAACTAAATCTGCTACAGTCATCTGTTACTACCAAGCAGTACTTCTTCTTGTTCAGACTAACAACTGAAACAGGTCCAAACAGATCCATGTGCAGCAATTCCAAAGGCTCTCTAATGGTTTTCTCATCAATCTTCTTACAAGAAGCCTTGTGCTGTTTACCCTTCTTACAAGCAAGACATGAGTGATCATTCTTGAATGTCTTAGAAGGTAAACCTCTAACTAAATTACTTCTGACAAGCTTATTGATGTTCTTGAAATTGACATGCACCAATCTTCTGTGCCATTGATGTGCTTCTTCCATAGATGCTCTTGCAATCAAACATGTTGCTCTTTCAGCAGAGTTTACATTCTTTAAGTCTATGATGTACACATCATTAGTTCTTGGTGCTCTCAGCAACACCAAATTTCTATCTTCTAACTTGAAATCAAGAGAAAGTATAAGACATTATGTGTCAAAGAATAACACAGGGTACTTCTTATCACAAATCTGAGAGACTGACAAAAGATTGAATTTGAGCTCCTTCACATATCTAACATCTTCAAAATCAATGTTTCCTGCCTTGATAGTTCCTTTGCCAGTAATTCTTCCTCCATCAGGATCATTCCCAAATGCAACTTTTCCTCCAAAATAAGCTTTAAAATCTGACAAGAGCTCCTTTTCTCCTGTCATACTGCCAGAGCAACCACTATCTACAATAAGATGATCTTTAAGCTCCTCCTCTGGGTGGCCCTGCATTCACATGAAAAAGGTTAGTTAATTTTAGGAACCCAAGCCATTACTGACTTATGTTCCCCTTGTGGAGTGACATACTCAAAATTTTTGAGTATGTAATCACCACTGTCTTTGAAAGCATGATCAAGAATTAAGGTTTTTGTTTCCAAAACAGTTGATTTTTCATGATCAATTTTCCCTTTTTCACCCTTAACCTCTGAAAGTACTGGTTCTATCCCAGCAGTACTTTCTTTCTTAACCCATTTAGTTGTAACTTTAGGAGTTGGGTTATGTGTTCTAGCATCTTTTCTTGTGTTGTAAGGCCTTCTAGGGTTGTAGTAATTGTACCTCCTAGGTCTTACACTTGAGTGTTTGCTAGAGACATCTTGGTTAGGGAACTTTCTATCAGTACTTTGTGAAGGTACTGAGGGTTTGGAGTATGACCTTTTTTGATGAGGGTACCTATAGTTGTTGGGATCATACTTTTGTATTTTAGTCAAGTCTCGGTCATTACCTTTTGTAATAGGTTGCTTAGTTATTTTATTCACTATGTTAATGTTACAAGGCTAAAGCATGAAAGCCCATGGGCCTTGAAAGCCCACGTTTTAAGCTAGATGAGGGAGGTAGGGAGTGTTGCCCTACTCCTCCCTTATAAATAGTAAGCTTATGTAAACTTTTCATTTGTTGGTTATTTGAATATCATAGTGAAACTATTGTTCTTATTTTTCTCTCATTTCTCATAATCAACCAATCTCTTTTCTCATCTCATTTCTATCAATATCATACTTGTATTTACATAAATGGTGACCTAACAAGTGGTATCATTCGCCAAATAGAGTTTGAAGTGTGTTTTCTTTGGATTAACGTGGGGTTTTGGTGCTTGTTTTTCATCTTTTTGCATTTTTCTTTGTTTCTTTCACTCAAATCTTGAAGCTTGGACAAGTTTCAAGGTTGATATAGTGATTTGAAGCTTAGTTTTTGCATAAAGTTGTGATTTTTAAGGTTTTTTTAAGGTTTTATAGCTTCTTTGACATTGGAAAACTAGTTTTTGGTAGCAAAATCTTCAATAGTTAGTGTTTTCTAAGTATTGGTGAAGTTATTTGATCAAAAGTACCTTATTTCTAAGCATTTCTCTTCAAAAATTTGAGATTTTTCAAGCTTCTGACCACCTTACGCGTAACTTTTGAGAATAGTACGATTCAAAAGCTGTCAACAGTACTTTTTGTCCTTTCTACGAGTAACTTTTGGCTAAAACCCTTTTCTTACGAGTAACTTAGGTCAAAACCCTATTCTTACGAGTAACTTTGGTCTTCTACGCCTAAAACCTACGAGTAAGCTCAATTTCTACGAGTAAGTTGTGATTCCTACGCACAAGATTCTACGAGTAAGTTACTTCCTACGCATAAGGTGCCCTTTCTACGCATAAGATCAATCCTACGCCTAAGAGTTATTCTTATGCGTAAGTTTCAGAATCTATGCTTAACTTTCATCAAAGGTCGTCTCCTTGTGTTACGGTGACTCAGTACTTCCCTAGCTTGGATAAGTTAGTGGAATACTTCGACTTCGGATATCTTTCAAGCTTGGATAAGTTTGGAAGATTTGTTTGGTTGTTTAACCTTACGCATAAGTCTAAACTTATGCATAAGCCAAAGCTTACGCGTAAAGAGAAAACTTACGCACAAACTTATTGTTTACGCCTAAACTACTCTTTACGCATAACCTAAAGTTTACGTGTAAGATTATTGTTACGCGTAAGATTTCAACTTATCCCAGGGATTTTGAACTTAACCAAAGGAACATGCATTTCAATCTTCTACAAAGATCCATTTTTACACAAGTGTTCAAAGATGTCTCAACCACCACATTACTACTTCTCTAATCCTCAGCAACAACATCAGCAGTATCAGCAACAACAATACCATCAGCAACAATCATATCAACAACCTTCACAGTCACACTTTCAACAACAACCGTCTAATCCACAACCACAATATCTCATGATGCAACAACATCAAATCATTCCACAACAACAACCATATCAAATGTCTCAACAAAACACTCAGTTCTCCTCCAAACAACCTCACTGGTTTGATAGAATATGTGAAGTTCTCCTCCAAACAACCTCACTGGTTTGATAGAATGTGTGAAGTTATTACAACTCAACAATCCAGACATGAGGCAGGATCACTTGAAACACCTCCAATGCTAACACCTGGGAACTATGTTCAATGGTCAAGTCGATTCTTACGATTTCTTGAACTAAAGAAACCTCATGGGAAATTCTTGAAACAAGTGATACTTGAAGGACCATTTGAGTGGCCAACAAGATTTGATATTGGTGATCCAAATGCTGATCCTCCACGTCCTCCGGGTGATAGACCTCTTCCAGAATCTGCACTCACAGAAGAACAGAAATTACATCGTGAAGATGATGAGTACGCAATGGCTTATATACTTCAAGGTATACCTAATCCAATTTATCGAAGTGTCGATGCTCAGAAAACAGCCAAAGCTATGTGGGAACATGTTCATCTCCTTATGGAAGGCACTCAATTGAACAAAGATGATATGGAATCCAAACTCTACATGGAATATACAGACATCACAATTGAACCAGGAGAGTCACTTGAATCCTACTATCATCGTTTCACAAATGTGGTCAATGATCTGGAACGTCACAAAATCACAATACCAAGGATAGCAGTGAACTCCAAATTCGTCGGTAGTCTTGGTCCAGATTGGCATAAATATGTGACATTTGTTCGTCAAACCAAAAATCTTCATGATGCTCCATATGGTTTGTTATATGATTTTCTGAAACACCATGAACCTGAAGTTTGAAAAAGATCGGGCTCTACGAGGAGGATACACACCAACAACAATACCAAATTCTTTGGCTCTCGTAGCTCAATCTCCCTATGCTCCACCACCAATGTCAAATCATGCATATGTTCAAGAGCAGAACTACTTCAGTTATCCACAGTCTTCTACCTCGAACCAAATGGTCCCTTATGATTCATCTCCACAAAATACTTCTACTCAACTTGTTCCAATGAACAACAATGATGCAGTGTATTATTCCAACTCCAATGAAGATGACGATGATGACTTTAATACTTTGAATCAGGGACTTGCTCTTATTGCTCGTGCTTTCAGCAAATTCTCTAACAAAACAAACAACCGTCAACGTTCGTCTTCTAACACAAGGAATCAAGCTGTTGTCAATGATGGAAGAATGGAAATTCAAAATCGTAATTATGGTAGATCTGGTTCAGGAAGTTCTTCAGGAAATTTTGGGAATGGTCAGAGGTTTAATAACAATGGAGGGTTCAGGAACAACTCAGGGTCTTCTCAGCAAAGGTCTGAACCGGTTGCAACTCGGAACTCCAATTCAGGGAATGCTGTATGGTGCTATAATTGTAATGAACAAGGTCATATAGCGACAGCATGTCCCAAACCGAGAACTCGGGGTAGTAAGTTTCACAAGCAGGCATTACTCATGGCTCTTCAAGATGAAAAAGATGGACATTTCCCTGAACAAGATAACAACTTCATGGCAAATGTGAACAATGATGATGACATGGAAGATCTGGAAGCCAATGCAGCTGTGATGCTTATGGCCAACATGCAGGAACTTCAGTTTAATGATTCAGGTCCAGTGTATGACACTGACGGCTTGTCTCAGGTACATGACCATAAAGCATGCCTAATACATGAAATAGCCTCACCTTCTGCTTCTGAATCAGATATGGCGCAAGTTGTTCCATCTAAATCACCTTCATCCTCTCAAACAGATGAACAAATAAGCACAGTTGTCATATTCGATGATGACACAGTTGTTTCATTTGATGATCCTATTGAGAAAGATAAACATGATCATTTAGAACAACATGAACCATCATTTGATCCAGACCCTGACCTCATATTGTTATCTAAACAACTGGATGCTCAACAATTTCAAATCATTAAATGCAACGAGAAAAACAAAGCTTTAAAAGAAACTAATGTGTCACTTGCAAGAGATATTGAGTGTTATAAAATTCAGCTTTCAAATCAGGAAGACAAGATTAAACAAGCAAAAAGTTTTGAAAAAGCTTTTCAAGATTCTTACAACAAAGAACAAGATCTTCAACGCAAAATGCAAGATTTAATTGAGTCAAACGGAAAGTTGATTTCGAAACTCGAAAGTGAAAAGTGTGAATTGAAAATGCAAGTTGAACGTCTTCAAACAGTACTTTCAAAAACAGAAACAGAACTGTCAAGTTGTAAAAAGGATTTTTGTGAACATAAAATACGAAAAAGGAAGTATATAGATGACTTACTCGGTGATATTGTTGATCTTGAAAAACAACTTAAAGAATTTCGTAACATTGTTTACAAACACGGGAACTCTGTCACAACAATTCAGAAATTTACTTTAAAACCGAGACCCGATAAAGGATTTGCACTTGGCGATTACAATTCAATGTTTCTTCACACAGCATTCAAAGAAATTCCGAAAATTTACAGTATGGACCATTTGCTTGATAATACGATTGTGCGTGCTGTTGTTTTTGATACTGAGGAAGAAGAAGAACTTGAAGACGAGAGTCGATCTAAAATGAGTTACGTTCAATATTGGACACCATATGATTATTCAAAAGCTCCTCACATTTCTAAATCTTTTGTTACTCAAAAGGATTTACCTGAGAAATCATGGTTTGTCGAAGAGTCATATGTTTCATCCTCTAATGCGGCCCCTGTCCAAACTGTAGCACAAATAAATGGTCCTTTACCATCATCCGGTGAACTTACACCTTTACCGAAAAGTTGTCGTGTCTTAAATTATTTCAAAACTTTTATGGAAGACATCGAAATTTTGGAGGAAACAATTGAACGCAATTCTGAAATAAAAATTGAAACTTTTCAATTCGCTTACGAGCGAGAAAAGAGAGATATTTTTCAAAAACAAATGTTGCCAATTGTCAAACACCTCCGTCTCTGTGCTACACGTTGGGATCAGGAACTTCAAAACGAGGTCAAAAATATGATAAACGTTTTCAACTCAACTGAAAATGAAATTTTGGCTCAAAAGCAAAGAAATAGAGTTTTAAAAAATGATGCTGATCGACTCTTGGAACAAGTTCTCAATGCTGATATTTTGTCTGTTATCATGAATGATCTCTATAAATCTGGTACTTCTATGCTTATGGATGATCTTTGTGTTGATAATAACTTGTTGAATGTGGAAATTGAGACACTCAAACAGGAAAATGATAAGCTGAGAATAACAAATGATGATGTGACAAAACAGTTTTCAAAAGAAATTTGTCAACTCAAACAAAGGCTTGAATGGTGTCAAGCTCAAAGTCTTGAAACGGAATTGAAACTTCAAAGTCAAAATATTTCAAACTCTTGTCAGCTTTGCAAAAACAATGAGTCTTTGAAAAGTTTGTGTCTCAAATACGAGAAAGAAATTGCGGGTTTAAAAATTGAAAACGCCGAATGGCAACAAAACCGCAATGACATCAAATATTGCAATGGTTTACTTGAGTCTGAAATTCAGGATAAAAATCACATCATCATTGATTTGAAAGAAAAAATTAAGCTACTTCAAAAAGGAAAGATGGTTGACACCACGGTGATAGCACCAGGATTGTATCAATTAGACAAAACTGCTAAAGGAAATGTTGTTCAAAACACTAATGTTGATAACTCCACTTCTACAGGACTAGTCTCCACTAATAGCGTTAGCAGACCCAAGCGTAAAAGTAAAAGGAAGAATAGGCTCTGGCAACGTAAAAGAGGATCACTAGAAGCTCAAGAAGTAGAAGATCAACTTAGGAATTTGAATAAAACTCATGTTGCATCAGATTTAGATTCTAATCTGGCAAATTGTAATCAAAATCTAAATGTAACGAATGATGAACCTTTGAATGTTTTGAATATTAATGCATCTTGTGTGTTTTGTCGTAAAAGCGTATCATCTGGTGATCATACAAAATGTATAGCTAATTCTCTTCTCAATCGTCATAAGAAACGTAGGACACACATTCCTTCTAGGCCCACTACTGCCTCTAAGTCTATCTTAGGAAAGCTGTCTTCTACGGTTTCTAATGAAACTAAAGTTACCCCCATAAGTACAGAGAACAAATCTAGGAATAAGCCAACCACTAGTGAATTCACCATTAAGAAAGCAAGAACTAGTTGGAATTGGCAACGTTGGTTACAACGCAAACCAGACTTTAAATGGATTCCTAAATTGTTGAATACCTATGCTTCTAACCAACAGGAACCCGTACTTTCTTTGGGTTCCACCCTTACTTCTATTCCATCCGTGTCGTCTTCTTGTGATACAGTGGTACAGATTGTTCTCTGGATTGTTGATAGCGGATGCACCCGACATATGTCAGGCAATCTCAAACTGTTAAACAACTTTGTCTCAAAGTTCATTGGTACTGTCAGATTCGGGAATGATCATTACGCTCTAATCATGGGATATGGTGACTATGTCAGTGGGAACATTGAAATAAGTCGTGTTTATTATGTGGAAGGCCTTGGACACAACCTTTTCTCTGTTGGTCAATTTTGCGATGGGGATCTAGAAGTTGCATTTCGTGAGAAAACTTGCTTTGTTCGTGACTTACAAGGAAACGATCTAATGTCTGGCTCACGTGGTTCCAATCTTTATACAATATCAATGTCAGATATCATTGCAACATCTCCGATATGTCTACTCTCCAAAGCGGAATCAACTAAATCTTGGTTATGGCACAAACGTCTTTCACACTTGAATTTCAAAACTATGACTGACCTTGCTCGTTATAAACTTGTTGATGGATTTCCAAGATTCCGTTTTACCAAAGATCACTTATGTTCAGCCTGTGAACAAGGAAAAAGTACTCGGGCTCATTTCCCTTCAAAACCTGAGCACAGTACGAATCATGTTTTACAATTGCTACACATGGATTTGTGTGGACCGATGCGTGTTCAAAGTATCAACGGTAAACGCTACATTCTTGTAATTGTGGATGATTACTCCAGATGGACTTGGGTTTATTTTCTACGAAGTAAAGATCAGGCTCCTTCAATGATCATCACCTTTCTCACTAAAATTCAAGTTCAGTTACGCAACACGGTACGAATAGTCAGAACTGACAATGGAACTGAATTTAAGAATCAGATACTTCGGTCATACTTTGAGAAAGTGGGAATTGAACATCAAACATCTATTCCTAGAAGCCCAGAACAGAATGGGGTTGTTGAAAGACGCAACAGGACGTTAGTGGAAGCTGCTAGAACTATGTTGATTAATGCTCAATTACCAGATTACTTGTGGGCGGAAGCTGTTTCAACTGCATGTTATACCCAAAACCGTTGCATGATCACTAAACGCCATCGCAAAACACCTTATCAAATTGTTCACAAAAGGAAACCGAACATCGACTACTTTCATGTATTTGGAGCACTTTGTTATCCGAAAAATGATCGTGATGATTTAGGTAAACTTAAAGCAAAGGCTGACATCGGAGTGTTCGTTGGATACTGTGAAAATTCTAAAGGTTTTCGGATATGGAATCGTCGAACAAGAGAAATTCAAGAAACCATTCACGCTAATTTTGATGAACTCACACAAATGGCTTCTGAGCAACACAGCTTAGGACCCGAATTCAACCGTCTTAACTCTCCGGAATCTTCGGCTGAATCATTGCCACTCAACCGCAAAGAATTGGAAACCTTGTTTGCTCCACTGTTTGATGACACAATTGAATACCGTCCTACTGAGGTCTCACCTAATTCCGCTGCTCAACCTGATAATATTCCAGTACCAGACTCTCCTCAACAAACAACAAAAACTGTTGAGAAAGACGGTCCTCTAATTGTATCACCACTTACAGCAGAACAAACTGTTTCTAATTCACGACAATCAGCTGAAGATCCTACACCACAATCAGTTCCACAACCCGCAGAGCATGATCCTGATGCGTTCTTTAACCCATTTGCACCGGCTCCTACCTTTCCTGACATAGCCGAGTCGTCTACACGCAATTTGGATCCTGCTAACATGCGAGATACTTATCAACTACACCCTTCAACACACAAATGGACTTGAGACCATCCACTAGTTCATATTATTGGCCATCCAGATGCACCTGTAATGACAAGACAACGACTTCACACTGATGGAGAAACTTGTATCTATGCACTCACAGTTTGTCAAGAAGAACCTAAGAACATTAAAGAAGCAATGACTTATGACAACTGGATTGAATCTATGCAAGAGGAATTTCAGCAATTCATAAGATTAGAAGTCTGGGAATTAGTTGAAAGACCTGACGGAGTCTTTGTCATCGGGTTAAAATGGATCTGGAAGAATAAGCTTGATGTTGAAGGAACTGTCATACGTAACAAATCACGTCTGGTAGCGAAAGGATACTCCCAACTAGAAGGACTTGATTTTGCTGAATCCTTTGCTCCAGTGGCTAGACATGAAGCTGTTCAGATCTTTTTGGCCTATGCTGCACACAGGAACATGGTTGTTTACCAAATGGATTTGAAAACCGCATTTCTTAATGGAGAACTCCGTGAAGAGGTGTATGTGAGCCAACCTGATGGCTTCGTTGATCCTGAGCGTCCTAATCACGTTTACCGACTCAAAAAGGCACTCTACGGACTTAAGCAAGCCCCACGGGCGTGGTATGACAAACTGTCCACTTTCTTGCTGGCCAATAAATTTTCTAAAGGATCGGTGGATCCAACACTATTTACAAAAACCTACGGGAAGGACTTACTTGTTGTTCAAATATATGTCGATGACATTATTTTTGCCTCAACAAAAAGAAGTTACTCTAATGATTTTGCAAAATTAATGAAAGATAATTTTGAAATGTCCATGATGGGTGAACTTTCGTTCTTTCTAGGACTACAAGTTCATCAATCACCCCATGAAATTTTTATAAATCAGTCCAAATATGCTCTTGAAATTTTAAAGAAACATGGAATGATGAGTTGTGATACTTATAATACACCAATGGGCTATACTACAAAACTAGATGCTGATTTACATGGGACTCCAGTTGACCCTACCAAATACCGAAGTATGATTGGGTCCCTCATGTATCTCACAGCTAGTAGACCTGATATAGTATTTGCTGTCTACATGTGCTCTCGTTATCAGTCCAAACCAACTGAAAAACACCTCAATGAGGTCAAAAGAATCCTTCGATACATAAAGGGAACCATTAACTTGGGAATCTGGTATCCGAAGGATTCTGGTTTTGAACTAATTGCTTTTTCAGATGCTGACCATGCAGGATGTTTAGACACACACAAAAGTACTCGGAGACAAACTTGTGTCATGGCAATCAAAGAAGCAGGACTGCACATCACTGTCGTCAACAGAATCTGAATATGTAGCCATGTCTGCTTGTTGTGCTCAAGTCATCTGGATGAGATCACAACTTAAGGATTATGGCTACCTATTCAACAAGATTCCTATCTACTGTGATTCCAAAAGTGCAATTGCTATCTCCTGCAATACAGTACATCATTGCAAATCCAAACACATCGATCTCCGATATCACTTCATCAAAGAGCACGTTGAAAAGGGTACCGTTGAACTGTATTTTGTTGGGACTGAGTACCAATTGGCGGACTTACTGACCAAATCCTTAGCACCATCAAGCTTTGCTAGTCTAGTTCACCAAATTGGTATGCGATGTTTGACTCCAGAGGATCTGGAAAAGTTTTTAAAACACAATTGATCGTCAAACATCAAAACTATCTTTGTAAATATTTAAAAAAAAATGCAAGTATATAGCTTTCTTTTCAACACTAATGTTTTAAAACGTCTTTAATTATTCAAAACAAGTGTTGAGGGGGAGGAAAAGCATTTTAAAATTTTCACAAAAATACTAACTTTTATACTTGCATTTTTACCAATAATACTACGTTTTATCTTAAAAGGATGCATCAAAAGTGTTTCGGGTTACTCACCTTGACCAAAATAATAAATTTTTTATGATTTTTAAAGACTACGGTCTAAGGTCGAGGGGGAGTATAATTCAACAAGTTGTTCTTGTCATAACGTGGTGTTATTAACGAATGTTAATTGAGTTAATGTGTTTAGGCATTAGGAGTAAATGTTTCATGAGGTTAAGGGGTCAAAATTGCCAAACATTGAAACTTGTTTTACTATGGTCAAAACTACCTTGACCACGCATTTACTACCACCTGCAAAAAGTAATTACACTTTCACCTACTCAATCTAACGACTCACAATCATTCATCAAATCCGTGCATCAATCTTCGAATCTGTAAGTGTCAAACGTTTTTGATCATGTTTATAAACAATGGTTTTAAATTTCATAACAATCCAACGGCTTAATTTGTCATAATCAATTAATTAGATCTAGGGTTATGCGTAAATCATGAACCCAGAAAATTGTTGATGTTATGGTTGAATTGGTTGATGGGAAATGGTCTTAAGATGATTATAAACATGTTTCTAAACTTTAATCTCACCCAGAAACATCAAGTGATCGATTGTGAATTAGGGTTCATACGAGTCATTTAGGGATTCTTGATTTTGTGCATTAGGGTTGAAATTGATGATGGGGATTGTGTTGTTATATGCCTAAGATCATGTTATTATGGTTTAATTGTATCAGAAACTTGTAATGATCAAGAATCATAGGTTTAGGGTTCGAATGCACTTGCAGTTGTGATCTCTTGATTTTATGGTCAAAAGTTGTTATAGTTTGGACCATATGTTCCTTAGGATGTCAGGATCACTTGCCCTTTGCCTTTTCTTACCCAGAATCATGTTTGATTGGATTTATGATTGTGTGTTCATGCGTTTCTACGCGTAACTCATATTTAGGCATGTTTACGCATAAAAAGAAGGTATTAAGTGTGTTAAAATGAATATTGATCAGTGGTTGTGTGTTTTACACTTTCAGGAATCACACAACTCAATCTTCAAAGGTGAATTTTTCTGAAAAAGACGTTTTACGCATAAGAAGTTCATCCTACGCGTAAGATTCGACACGTGGACAAACATTGTCTTGGATAAGACAATGTTTACGCTTAAATGATAATTCTTACGCATAAGTTTTGATCTTACGCTTAAGTCTTGAACTTACGCATAAGTCAAAACCTACGCATAAGTTATATCTTACGCTTAAGGTTAATCCTTTGCGTAAGCTCATATCCTACGCCTAAGATTTTATCCTACGCGTAAGATTGAGCCTATGCATAAGATTAACCTTACGCGTAACATATAAGTTTACGCGTAGCTTTTGCTCTTACGCCTAATTTCACTTCTTACGCTTAAGTCATGTTATGCGTAGACTTTTCCACTTACGCGTAAACTTGTCTAATTCATGAAATTTTTTCTAAGTGTTGTGAAATTTCCAAAGTGTAACCTCTTGTAATGATAAACTCATGTTGTAACTTAATTGTTATAAGTTTCTACCATGTGATAAAACACAAGTTTGTCAAATATCAAAAGTTTTTACACACACAAACACCCACTGATCAATTTATAATATGCACAATCATGTAATCTTATGTCTGAGCTAACACAATAAACCATTGCCATGTTTGTATTTGTTTATGATCAATTCAGATGGCAGAACACAATGACGTTCCATATGGACCAGAACCTGAACCAAAACCTTCATGGGAAGAGACCTTTCCAGCTGATTACACCAGGAAGATAGGCAAGAACAAACTACGAATCAACTTCAACAAAATCACTTGCAACGAATCCTCATGTATTGTTGCAGTGGATGCTCTCCTATATCACCCCAACAAGCTGTTATTCACGAAGTCAGCTTCAGTCTCCTGCTTCTACATCCACCAGTTTTGGCATACACTTCAGCTAGATCTTGGGGAGGCCTCCTTCACCTGTATGCTTCATAACCGTCAGGTCACTGTGGACATTGATTTACTTAGGAATGTTCTTGGGTTACCCGAACTTGGCCCAGATGAAGAATATGATCAAGTACCTACAGAGGAAGAGCTAATAGAGTGGTTACGGGATATTGGCTATGACGAATCAGAAGAAGCTGTGACAAGACATTCTAGGGTCAACATTAGATTTCTTCCACAACCATGGAGAACCCTATACATTCTGATTGCCAAGTCCTTATCTGGCAGGGACACTGGCCATGAACACCCAAAACTCCAACACCTCAAACTCTTCTGGGCAGTGGCAAATATAAAGAAAGTAGATTATGCCAGCATCATTTGGGAAGACCTTGTGTGGCACATTCAACACAAGACCACCAACATTCCATTTGTCCGTTTCACAAAACTACTCATCGAAAGCTTCCTTCATAAGTATGACGATATCCCACAGAGACTTGATGACAAAGATAAGAATACTTTCAGAAATGAAGATACTCTCAAGATCATCAAGAGACTCGACACCAGCACACGCAAGCAAGGAAAGAAATTTCCCGACTGTCTCTTGAATGACAAAGTGAAGCTTTGCCCGAATTTCAAGTACTACCTTCAAGCTCTTGAAGCAGACAAAGTGGGTTTCCTGGACGAAGTTGTTCTACCTTCGTTCATGCAGAAGAAAGGAAAGAAAGGTAGCAAAACTGGGAGCTCCGGCAGTTCTACCAAGTCTACTCATAAGAAGAAGGGTACTCTCAAGAGAAGGACTCCTGTCAAGAAGCCCGCATCCATTCCTGAACCTGGGTGGTTTCCCTCACCACAATCTTCTCCAAAACCGTCTAACTCTGAAACCGAGTCCGACGAAGGTCCAGTTTACAGGGAAGCCTTTGCCAATATCACTGAGATTGTCAACCTTGAAGACATTGATGATAAAGACTTGACTTTCGAAGATTGGGAGAAAAATATTGATGAGTTTGCTGATAATGCCGAATACCCATCATATCTCAATCAAAGACCGTTCACTGAAGCACAGACCATCTTGGAAGAAGAAAGGATCAGGAGAGAGAAGATGAAGGAACCGATGACAGCTGAACAAGAGTCTGCTCATTCTACCTCCACCTCCAGTGTTCTCTCAAACTACCGAAGCTGGCGGATCAAGCAGCATTCCTGATTCTGCCACAGGGATCAACACTGACTTAGTCGCCTACGACAATCCTTCGGTATCTCCAACAGACATTGAAATGACTAATGCTTCAGCAACGAGAGAAGAGGAAGAGGAAGATCCCATGGATACTGATGCTCCACGGTTGATGACTATGGAAGAAATGGAGCTCAGAGAAAGGGCTCAGGAAGAGGAATTAAATAAAAAGCAAGAATCTGAAGAGGCTAGGCTTGAGGAGCTTGCACAAGCCAAACTGGAAGAGACAATCCGCATGGAAGAAAGCAGGAAGGCTGAAGAGGCAGCCAAGCTGGCAGAAGAAAAGTTGAAAAGGGAAGAAGAAGCCAGGCTTGCTGAAGAATTACGGCTTAAAGCCGAAGCTGACAAACTTGCTGAAGAACAAAGGTTGGAAGAGGAAGCAGCCAAAGCAAAGAAAGTTGATCTACCCGAACCACAAAGAGGAGATGACAAAGACCTTACCACCATCATTGAATCTTCACAGTCATCACCTCCTGCATCCGAATCAACCCACGACAAATCAATCAAGAAACCAAGCACCAAAGCCTCTGCTGCATCAAAGTTGCTAAAGTCAGCATTCAGAAGAGTACATGAAAAGAAGAAAAGCAGACTGGAAGATCAGGTTGCAACACTAGCAACCCAAGTTGCTGAATTGACGAAGCTGAATTCAAACTTCCAAGAGCTGCAAGAAAAAGTTGATACTTTCTTAGCTAAAGACGTACAAGAGAACTTGGAAGCCACATTAGCAGCTCAAGCACATCAGTATAAGGAACAACATTTAGTTGCTGAGTTGAAAGATCTACTGGCACCCATGAGAGATGAACTCACCAAGTTCGCAGAGCAAGCTGTCAAGAAAGTGATCCGATCTACCACGTTTACTCTTCGAGCCGACAAGTCAACTATTCCACTACCAGGACTATCTTTGGATGAATTAGAAGCCCAGCTCTTGGACAAACTGGCAAGCAAATTCACATTATCACCTGAAGAAGCTAAAGTCCTGGAAGCGTTGAAAGCTAAAATGACAAAAGAGACTTGCAGCACAGAGGTGGACAAACTGAAACGTCCAAGAGATGATGAAGACAGGGATCCTAATTCTCAGGCAAAGAAACAGAAACAAGCCGAAGGACCCTCATCTCAATCAAAACCACCGGTCATCCCTCCAACAACTACAACGTCCTCACAACAACCTAAGGCATCTGGTTCCGCTCCCAAAGCACACGACCACTTTGAATACACAGGTGGTGACGAGTTTCCTCAGCCCGATGAAGTTCCAGAACCGTCCTCTAAGAAGAAGAAACAAAGGAAAGGAAAGCATCATCAACCCAAACCGGACACCTCATCAAAAGGCACAGAACCAAAGAAACCGAAAACCGTCCTCAAATGGCTAGACCAAGACGATAGTGCCGAATACTCCTGGTTTGAGAAGATGATCAATTCGCAACCACCACTTGCAGACAATCATGAACCTCAAGATGGTCGAACGGTGGAATACGCTCAATTGATTCAGCAAAAGTTTCAGATGAAAAAGATGAATAAGAAAGAGCTGCGAAGAATCAAGAATGATGCGTTCAATCTTATGAAAGATCGGTCTGCTAACTCAATCGAACTTGAGTATCATCTGGAAAATATTGCTCGAGCTATGTCAAGCAATATTGACTGGATCAATCCTGAATCTTATGTCGATCCGGTCACAAGGAAAACCGCACCCTACATTACTGACTGGTCCAAACCACTACCGATGATTGGGAAGCCTAAGGAACCGAAGATCCCATACAAGTTCTTCTTCAACACCGACTTAGAATTTCTGACACTCGGCAGCAAGATTGAGAAGAAGTACATCACATCACTTGCCTTTCTCCCTGCAGCTCGATATCTCAACAATGCCATCGAAGAAGAAGCCTCAGCCTTATTCATCGATAAAATTATTGACTATGACCGGAACGCACTCTACGGTATACATCATTGGCCAGAAAACCGGGCACAGTATTATCGCAGCAGCAGACTCAATCAGACAATGGGTGATGTGACAAGTGACTTGAAGATAGTCTCAATTCAGTTCATTTCGACTGTCACTCACTTTGGGTACCCCTTCCTCAGCAAAATCACACTTAAAAGACTTGATGAAAAAGAGTATGATATTTCCGAGTCAGACTTTCCACGACTACTCCTCAATGACATAGAAGATATGTACCTGCTCAAAGTTCAAGGAAAGCTTTGCAACTTGCCCAAATAGATGCAGCTTGCCTTTATCCAAGCTCTCCTAATCTTCATCAGGCAGATAGTTATCAGAGAACGAGTAGAAGATCTTCAACTGGGAGTGGAAAGTTATCAGAAGAAGCTGAATCTCACCAAACCTAACATGTTTGAGATCCCCGACCTTCAACATCTACCTCAATACACCTTGATCAGGCATCCGGCATTCGGGTTCACTTACCGCAGTGTCAACGGTCGAAATTGCTTCATGGGCTACAAAGAAATACATAAGTTCTGTGATGAAACTTTGAAGTTCGTCAGAGATGGAATCAAAAGCAGAATCAATGACATAGCACTGGGGAAATCCAAAAGATGGAACACCGATGAGACTAGGGATGCTCGCAGATTCATTACAAGGATTGAGAACCGGTTGAAGCGCAGGGATCAGTTTCGGAGATTGGAAAGCTATGTTGGAGGAAGAACAAAATTTCCGGTGATGACATTTCAGAGACCTGAATGGTAGAAAATTGTAAGAGTTTGATTTGATTTGTCAATATTATACGTCATTATGGCTTGTGCACACATTACAGTGCACAACCCGAACTTGTAAAGAAAGGACCCTGAGGTACGCATCAGTGCCTTAATCCTAATATAAGGAGCGAATGCTTCTTACTTTTGAGTAGAATTAATCAAATATTTATGAATTTTCATAATTCTGCTCAAAAGGACAAGTATTTCACCTCAATAAGACCTAATCACTTGTTGAGGGGGAGCACTTGTCAAAACAAAATACTTTGTTCAAAATCTAAAGTTCTTGGTGAATCTCCCCATAAGACTCAAAAAGGCATATTTTAATCTAAAAGGTTTGTCAAAAACATCATATTATATGCTATTTTTGAGGGGGAGAAAATGAAAAAGTGATTAAAATATAAGTAGCCAAAAGGCTAAAAGATGTATCATGTACGAGCTAGACTCAGAAATGACCCAGGAATTGACGAGACAATAAAAGTTAGTAATATCAAAAAGACTTATCCTCGACGGGTAATAACATCAAGTTAGTTACTAGAGCTAGTTGTCACCTAAAAGCTGACAATGTATCTCTTTAACTAACCACGTAAGCGTGTCTCGAAAAGGATTTGTCTTAGTAGAAATGTACCGTCTTGAGAAACTTTCTGTGGACTTGACCAGGCCGGGTAATAACTTCAAGCTAGTTTAACTAGTGATGTAAGCGTGTCTCGAATCGGTCTTGTTCACGGAAAGTGGATCAATTCAAAATGCTTGCTCCTCCCGCATGTGCAAATTTATTAAATACTTATGAGCACATGTGAAGGGGGAGCCCTTCAAAAGTGTACACAAAACTTTCAAAGTGTTAACCAAAATATTTGATTATCACAAACACTTTGAGAGATTTTCAATCAAAGGTTTCTTGGCTACTGTCGGAGTTATAAGGTGTTTAAGATAGGAAAAACCGTCCTATGATCCGCCAGAGCCGGAGGGATCTACCCAAGGACATCTCCCATAGTTAGAATTAGAAGTCCTTAGGTATGATACGAAAAAAAGGAGAAAAGAATGAAAGGGAAAGAAGGAGTTGAAGAATTAAAAAGAAAAGTAAAGAAAAGGGTGAAAAGAAATAGCCCTCCATATGTTCAACCTTAGGGCAGACACCGGGTTCAATACGTATGCTACTGGTTGTTGCAAAAGACAACACCGGTATTGAAGACAAAGTCGTCATGGACCCAGTGACGCAATGCACTAAACCTTCTTAACCACTCAAGTTCTCTTAAAAGGACTTGTTTCATTCTCACGGGGAACCAGTGTAACCTATCGACCTATCTCTTAGAGATGGTTGATATTGAAGCAGGAGACCCCTCCCTAGTCTCCGCATAGGAAACCTAAGTGTGCACTTATAGAGTCTAGAGCCTTGAGATACATCAAAGATCTCTTAGGAACACTTAGTATTTCTACAACTGGTGTTCTACATCAATGGACACCAGCTGTAAATTATCGAGTCCTTCGCAGATCTTTGCAATCTGCCAAGAACGTTTATGAGAGGATTACTTATGTATTTCTCAATGATTGAACGGAAATCCTGCCAGGGTCAACATCAAACAGCCCTGACAGCAGGTCACTTCGGTAACCCCACAAGGGTTACGCTTAGTGTTTGCGGTGGTTCCATAGCGGTCTACAGTCGTGGAGTGATCCCCAGCGACTCACCCAGTCATTGAGCTACTTAGTAGGTCTCGTAAGCTCCTTCGGGAGTATCTGATATGGGAACGGCCTGGATAAGGATTAGAGGGAGTCTTCACAATATGTTGTTGATGAGCTCTAATTCCTTATCTGTAAGTACCAGTTGTTTTATTGCTAACTGTTTACTCGCAGGTACCTCACTTCCATAATGGTAGATTCCAACATGCTCATACATACATCTTGAAGCAAATGATAGCTCCCCCAAAGATCTTAGCAACACAAAGTTCAAAGAAAGATTCTACGCCAATAAGAAGAATCTACAAAGTATAAAGACAAAGATCTTAATGTATGAAAAGGAACTTCTTGTACGTGAAAGTCTAAGTCCAAAGATGTATGAGTATGTTGGAATGGCGGACAACCACCACAGACGCAGGAGTGACGAATGGCAGTCTACTTCATGACACAATCACTACATCATCACCAAAGAACAAAGATAAAGAGCAAAGTACAATCATTATCATTCAACCATTTTTGAAGACGTCTGAAGATTTACATGTCACAAGTCAACGACAAAGATGAAGACGTCAAGCAACCGTGATGACCGACCCTTAGGGGGAGATTGTTAGGATCATACTTTTGTATTTTAGTCAAGTCTCGGTCATTACCTTTTGTAATAGGTTGCTTAGTTATTTTATTCACTATGTTAATGTTACAAGGCTAAAGCATGAAAGCCCATGGGCCTTGAAAGCCCACGTTTTAAGCTAGATGAGGGAGGTAGGAAGTGTTGCCCTACTCCTCCCTTATAAATAGTAAGCTTATGTAAACTTTTCATTTGTTGGTTATTTGAATATCATAGTGAAACTATTGTTCTTATTTTTCTCTCATTTCTCATAATCAACCAATCTCTTTTCTCATCTCATTTCTATCAATATCATACTTGTGTTTACATAAATGGTGACCTAACAATAGTCTTTTGAGAAAGTACTATGGTTAACCCTATTTGTATAATTCCAAACTGGTTTGTTGTCCCTTGGCTTATTCTCCCTATGACTTGGTTGTGCAGTTCTGGTCTTTGGATATTTACTTAGGTATTCTGAATGATAATCACAGTCTTTAATCAAATGATGAGGACTATAACAAACATAACAGACCTTTGGACCAATATCCCCAAATCCCCTTCCATAAGAGTTTCTAAAATTAGCAGTATTTTGAAAGAATTTTCTTTGAGGTACTGCTGAGTGATCAACAGTATTTTGAAAAGTGTTTGAAGGTACTGCTTGTTTTGAAAATTTGGTCTCTTCAACCTTAAGTGCTTCAACAGAATTTTCTAAAGTTTCAGGGTTAGATTTACTTTTAAGCTTTTTCCTAAACTCTAGATTGTCTACACCATAACATTCAACATCTTTTCTAGGTGGTTGAAAGCTACCTGGGGGGTGAGGAACTGCATTATATCATTTTTCTTTCTTAAATTCAGGAGGTGTTGGACTAGGGGATTCCTCATCACTAGAAGTGTTTTCATCTAGACTTATGAACTCTTCATCACTAGTGGAGGTATCTATTGTAAGATTTAGGTCCTTGCCCTTAAATGGAATACCTTCATTGCTATCATTATCATAACCTAGGCCTGTTTTGATATTAGATGTTCTTTGCTTTTCAACAAATTGAACATGTGACACACCAGCCTCATTCCATACAGCAAGTTTTTCTAACAACTTATCCCTTTTACCAGTCACTTTCTCTAGTTCAGACACCTTACAACCTAGTTTCCATTCACTTAACTTAACTAGGTAATCCTGTTGTTTATATGTTTCAAGCCATGCTACTTCATTGTTTTCATGTGTAATGATTTTGGCTTCCATTGACTCTAAAGTCAATTGATAACCAGTTATCTCAGCCCTAGCCTTTTGAAATTTATCTCTTTCAGCTACATATTCACTAAGTAACTTTTGATACATATCATTACACTTAGAGCATACCTCAGATTTAGTGGATGAACTTGGTGAAGCAACTACCATAGCAAGCTGAACAGGTGCTTCTTCAAACCCCATGCTCCAATCAAAGCTTCCTAGACCATCTCTTGACTCCAAAGCAGCATATCCAGGCTCTTCATCAAATGCTGTGCTCCAGTCTTCCAATGCAACCATTGAATAGGTTACAGGTTCATCATCAAACTCATTGGACCAATCAATCTCTGACAGATTCTCTTGAGCAACCAAAGCTTTTGGTTTTGGTTCAGCAATTGGAATCTCTTTTCTCTCAGGATTGGGTGGCTCAATCATCTTGTTTGCTTGAAACTTTGCAAATTTGCATTCCCTTGCAAAGTGACCAGTCCTTAGACAGTTGAAGCACTCAATTTTGGACTTATCAAATGTTATTCCCTGTTTAGCTCTGAAATTGA
The DNA here is from genome assembly GCA_030686995.1 of Artemisia argyi. NCBI lineage: Eukaryota > Viridiplantae > Streptophyta > Magnoliopsida > Asterales > Asteraceae > Artemisia > Artemisia argyi. The sequence goes on along the minus strand of JARVZY010002396.1, from coordinate 205,717 downwards.
TGCCTTTTCCTGTCTTATTCACATACTTCTTGATCCTTGCAGTGAGCATGGCAACTTGCCATCTGATATCAATTTCTTCCAAAACATCATCATCTATTTGCAATACATCATCTTGATAGGTGATAGGTAGAGATGCTTGTTGAGCAAAGAATGAACATAGAACTTCATCTGAGGTGGGGGTAAGTGATTGTGATGAATTGGTGGTGACCATTGTTGTACATGGAACCTGTGTTTCAATCACAATACTTTGAGCAGGATAAGCAGTACCTTTGTTAGAAGTACTGCTTCTCTTTTTCAGAAGAGACAAAAGCTATGTTTTGAGGTTGCTGATGTATGCTTGATCCTGTAGTACCATTCATCTCATGCTCATACACCTTCAGATTGTTGTAGAGATCATCAAAGTCCATAGTATCCAGCCCTGGTTGTCCTCTGATCATAGTAGCAACTACATGTCATGCTGATGGCAAACTTCTCAGGAACTTCAAGTTAGCATCTTCAACTGATGCCTCAGCATCATATAGTCCAAGCATACTCAGAAGATGTTGGAATCTTTCATAAGCAGAATCAAGACCTTCTCTTTCTCCAACAGTGAAAGTTTCAAATTGTTGCTTCAACAAATTCCTATGCATCTTCTTGGAAGCATCATTACCTCCAAATTTATTCTTTATTGCAGCCCATAGTTGTTTGGCATCCTTGGCATCATGAAACTTTAATAAGTGACCATCAGGAATAGCAGAAAGCAGTATGTTGAGAGCTTTGTCTTGGTTTCTTTTGGTAGCAGCAGGTACAGTAATTTTAGGTGGTGTTGGTTGTCCATGTACCTTTACTGGTTCTTCAATTTGCATGTTACCATTGACAATCACATCCCATAGTGCATGGTCTGTGATGGCAATGTACTGCCTCATCTTCATGGCCCATAGGTTGTATTCTCCCTTCTTAACAATAGGGATTCTAACAGCAGTGATTGAGGGAGCAGGTGCAGCTTCAGTCGACATCTTGAAGGGTTTGTTGTGAAATCGGTTTAAAGGTTTAAAAGGTTTGTCTTCTTAATCAGAGTTTCCAACACAAGCTCTGATACCACTTGTTGGATCGATATACTCTGATCAAACTACTTTTGTAGCTTGTAAGGGTTTAACAATATTGAGTAAACTCAACACTATTAATATTGAAACACTGTTTTACCTTGTAAAGTATGCAGAATCTACTAACACAAAGCTTAAGAAGAACTTTTATATTAACCAAACTTTGAACCTGCTTTGTTACACAGATTCACTAACAACCCCTAACTACTTTATCAACTTTGATCGACTCTAAACTTATCTAAGACTTGTTTCGACTAATACCTCTTAAGGCTCTTTATATAGATAACCTTAAGTCGGTTTACAACATATAATCCTTGAACGACAAGTCATTATCCCTAACTAGTTCTAGAATATTCGTTTAATATTACACATTAATCCTTATCTAATATTGCACATCAGTCCTTGTTTCCTTCGAAGTACTTTAAACTTTCTTCAATAACAGCAGTACTTTGACTTTTTCCTTCAGCAGTACTTTGACTTTATTCTTCATGCAACAGTACTTTGACATCCAGAAGTACTTTGATATTTCATATCCCAACAAATAGATTTATGTTTTGTTTATTTTTGTACGGTACTTACGCTTGTAGTCAATTTTAGTGCATATTTTACCGACAATATGAATATATTCAGATGATAATTTGTTCTATATGTGTAGACTTCTAATGCTCGCATAGGGTTCGATGTCGAACTAATAGAGTCACGACTGTTGGAACTTGTTTACTAGCCATGACAAACCTGTAGACATTGTTTCATGTTGCACCAAATATAATTTCATCATTTATGTATGATAGAAGGATACAGTTATTCATGGGTCATTATCTACACTTCAAAAAGTACGTTAATTATTATGTTGATGTTTGGACCCGATAACCCGAATCACCCGACCCGAATACCACCCGAACCCGACAACCCGATTCCTTATCGGGTCGGGTTGCGGGTCACTTTAAAAAAGTCAAAACCCGACACAACCCGACCCGATAACACCCCTAAATGTGATTTCTAGGTGTCTTTGTATTTAAAGTAAACTAAATCCAATCCTAATTGCACTAGAAGTCACTTAATAATTATCCATTAAGTAATACAAGTTTGACATGAAGTCAAACTCCCCCTCTTAGGTTTCGGTCGAATATTCCACAACCCTTAGGGTTTGTGTTTCTACCGTTTATACTTAAATATATTTATCCCAAATAAATATATACATCATGGATAATTACCGTTTTACCCCCTCTATGAAAATATTCTCATTTCTTCTTTATTTCTTTCGTCACTCTTTTCTCATTACCAACTTACACCATGATCTATCTGCAGAATGGAGGTTTTATGATTCCTGCAATGTCCATCACTTGTCAACAAAAAGTGGAGTTGACATATTTATGCTAGAAGAAATGGAATATCCTTTGGAAGCTGGAGTATTAGCAGTTATGGTGTCTTTGAAGATACAAGTTGAAGAATTCTCAGATGTTGTCAAAGAATTACTTCAAAGAATTTATTCTCAATTTCAAAGAAAGTTGTAGAAATGAACCAGAAGAAGATAGGTGTTTGGAAGAATCGTCCCATTATCAAATATGAAGTTTATTTCAAGAAAACTTAGTGATTTATAGAGAAAACATTACATTTGCTACATTTACATTTCATATAAAACACAACACTTTTTATATTTCTTTAAATAGAAAAACATTACATTTACATATTTCTCAATATTGTAAATGATAACATCACATCATACATTTATGGTAAGTTTGTGTGTTTGACTCACCATAAGTTTTTTTACACAAGTAAGTGTTTGACTAGAATTTAGTTGATGTGACTTTGGTTGGTTTCGAAAGATTTATTGCAAAACCTACTGTCAGCCTGGCGGAACCTTGGAGGTACACGGGCGGAACCCATCTGAGGGTTCCACCGTATCCGCCAGTGCTGCTGAAGGTCTTGCTATAAATACCAAGGCATTTGTTAGAATTTTGCTTTATCACTTTTCATTACATTTTACACACACACATTCATATCATTTATCTAACCCTTTAACATTTCATTTTGTGTGAAGTTTCTTTTGTAGCAAAGAAGTTCACAAGTTCATATAAAGTTACAAGTATTCAACACAACGTTGCAAGACTTGTTAGCTTAGCATCGTGTAGACTTTGTGTAGTTTACACTTCATTTGATTGTGTGTTTTTAAGTTGTGATCGTTTAGTATTTTAGGCCTTAAAATACATAATGTGACGGGAGTTGTTGTACCCTTGTAAAAGAACTAACGGGAGTGGTTGTACCCTTGTAAAAGAACTCGACATCTAGCTTAGTGTCGGTAATCGTGTAAGCGACGTGTAAGGTTTTCTCTGCCGGTGAAAGGAGCTTGTTGACTAGTGAAAGAAACTCTCGAGTTGGATACTCGGGGCGTGGACGTAGGGCAAGGAAAAAGAGTCCTTGTAACCGAACCACGATAAATACTCGTGTTGTGGTTTGATCGTTTCTTTCTTTATACTTGCATGTTATATATTGTCTTTGTGTTCATATCTTTGATTAAACGGAAAGTTTCAAAAGATAATTAAACAAAAAACCGGTAAAACTATTCAAGCCCCTTCTAGTTTTCCACAACTACAATGCTTTTAAAGCATTTGTTGAGAAAATATGGAATTATTGTTGGGCCAATTTAGTGCCCAATGGTCTCTTATTAGATTTAAACATAAAGCAAATTCAACAAGGTTCACGTCAGAGACAACTTCAAGAAATTAAAGATAACTCGAAAATACACTTACTAGCTGATATGAACCAGAAGCTCAAGACCAAAGGATCATCACCGATTAACCCAACAAAGTTTAACTAAAAGTATCTCTAAGATATCTAGGCGACACTTTTTCAAGAAAGCTTACGAGCGGGAGAAAGTACAATCTAGAAAAAGCCAAGACAAGTATGAGTTTTTAGCACTATTCGCAAAGCATGGTTGGTTGCTTCCCAAAAATAGAAGCATTAAATGGAAGATGTACTTGTCCATTGAATGTTTGACATGTTTCAACAACCCATACGTGACATCCTCGTTTGCCTACCTATATAAATAGAATGTTGTCAGATTAAATGATATATCTTCCATGTTTAATATCACATTAAAGAAGAGTATATACAATCAACTTGAACTCCTTGTTGTCTCTTTATAAAAGACGAAAAGTTCACTTGCAAACTTTAACTCTTGTTTAAGTTTGTTTGATCAAAGAGTAAACCTATTGTCATTCAATAAAGTGTTTATTCCGCAAAACACTTTGCAATCTTTTTGATTCATTTCTAATAAAGAATTATACAATAAAAAGTATATTTTGTGTGTTTGTGTTTAGACCTCTTTCATCATTGATTGGAAAACTGTCATGAATTAGGGAACAACAATTGTGATGTTTAAGTTGAGTATATATAGAATCGCCCCCTATAATATATATTGATAATGATATCAATTGAATTATTTATATGAAAAATGGCATATTTTGATAACATACTTGGTACACTTGATCAGTTTTATCAATTTGGGTAGCTTTATTTTAATTTCATGAATTGCAGGTGTATTATGTGACTTAATTGATTACCCGCAATTCATGATTAGAACCAAACAATGGTACTTTAGTGTTTGATGTGGCATGTAATTGAACTTGTGACTGAAAATCAAAAAAGAAAAAAAGAAGAAAAAGTAAATTAACAATACATGTATGAGACTTGCAAAAAATAACAACACTAAATGGATGTAATTGCTCCAATGGTATCACTCTCTCACTAAAAGACGTCCAGTTGACCAGTCAGTGAGGGGTTTGAAAAATAGGTCATGTGTTCATTCTCAATGTTAGCCTAAAGTTCACTAAAATATGACAGGTGCTCATTACATGTGGGGAAAGGTCATTCGAAAACCAAAAAAGATACACGAGGTTAGAGTTTTTCCGTCGATTTAAACCTGAAAAGAAAATAAAGTAGATTCAGGATATGCCTTAGAACTACTTCATATTTCAACAAAAATAAGCATACCAATCACACAGTAGCAAATCACCTAAACTAAACGCTGAAGCAATAAATAAAACATTTACAAACCAACATCAAATGACATGTAGAGAGCTAGACATTGTTAGGGGTGAGCAAAAAAACCGAAATAACCGAACCGAAATAACCGATGGTCCGGTTTTTACTTTTTAAAAACCAAAAAATACAGTTCGGTTTCGGTTTTCATCCAAAAATCGAATAGAACCGGGTTTATTATATAATAATATATAATAGATATAACATAAATAAATAACTAAATAAATCAATTTATATATTCATATTTATTTTATTGATGGATTTATAATATATTTATCTTAACGTTTATATATGTGTTTGTCGTGTCGTGTGTTTATTTGACAATATATCAATAAATATGTGACAATGATCATACTATTTATATGTTCACTTGCATGTGTGTGTCTCATCTATATGTGTGCAATTGTAAAAATATGAAATAAATATTATTAGGCTTAGATTGACAAAAAGTAAAGAAGAATAATCAATTTTCTATGTAAAACTAGTTTGTTGTTACAAATTGGCCATGCCCAAACTTAAACGGTTAAAAACCGAAAAATCAAACCGAAACTGATGATAAATCGAACCGTAAAAAATCGAACGGTTTCAGTTTTGAATTCTATAAAAGCCGAATATTTCGGTTCGGTTTTGGTTTTAGCCAAAAACCGAACCGTGCACAACCCTAGACATTGTCATGTATAATATCCACAATGTTTTCAAACTTGTGACATTTTAAGTTCATAGGGCAAAATAAATTACTAAAATATTCTAATCTTTTTTAGCTAAAAGTTCTCTTTTGAACTTATAATTCAATAAAACTCACGGCATAAATTTTCAAATCAAAATCATAATCACTGGTGAAATTAATCCATAACACCCTGGGCGGGTAGGACTAGGACTAGGCCAAACATACACAAGAAAAAAAGAGTGGACATTTAGGGTTCTCTCAATACTTTCATTCTATATTTGAGATGATTGTGAAGTAAAATGTATATATCACCCAAATTACTCCGATTTCAATGTTTAGTTTTTTTTTATATATATATTTTTTGTAAAGGTTATAATAGTAACTTTGTAGCTTCTGTTTTCCATGTTACTTAATTTTCACTTTAAACTTAAGGCCAAAAGTACATAAAGGCCCACGAAAAAGTACACAAGGATCCACATAAAAGTACAGACATATGTACTTTTATGTGAATCCATGCGTACTTTTGATGTGCTTAATTTGTGCCCCTAGGGCATAAGTTAGAAAAACCCTTTATAAATCAAGGGTAAATTGCAAAAATGGTCCTTAATGTTCCACGAAATTGCAAAAACGGGACCGAGACAAAAAGTAGCGCAAAAAAGACACCAACGTTCCATATTTTCGCAAAATCGCCACTGAGAGGCCTTTTCCGTTAGTTTCATCGTTAAGTGCCATGTCACCGAGGGTATTATCGTCATTTCACTGCTTTAAGGTCCACGTGGCATATCACCATTGATTCAGGGACTAAATTTGCAAAGTTATTTTTATCTTTTATTTCACATCTACCACCACCACCACTCTCTACCACCACACAACCAACACCACCACCCTTTACCCTTCATCTTCATCTTCTCCGGTGACCAAACCCAGATTCCGGTGACTAAACCCAGATTCCTGTCACTTTTTTCCTTTTTTTTTTAGTCCAAATCCAGATTCCGGTGACCAAACCCAGATTCCGGTGACTAAAAATTACGTAGAGGTGGGTCACTTTTTCCTTTCTCACTATTTTGTCCTTTGATTTTTGATTTTTATTTTTTCATCCTCATGGCTTCATTTCAATTTCACAAAACACCCATTAATCAATCTTTACTCAGGTCAGATCTTCAATTTCAATCTTTATTTTTTCATTAATCTTAGAATAAGTTTGACATATTTGCAATCAACTATTTGTTTATTTTTTGTTATCAAGTTAGTTGATTGGTTATTATAGCAATTTTTTATAGGAAAAAAAACATGAGTGATGAATCTTTATGTGATTATAAGGCCTCTCTAGTTCAAGTTTTATTGCAGCCAGTGTTAAGTTGATTATTTGTCACCTAAATGGTTAGATAATCATAAGAGAAATTTGTTAACTCAGTCTCACTATTTTAATATTGGTTAAATGCAGCTAAGTGTGCTAAGATGTTACGGGCTTAGTGTGGAAGGTCTCTTAAGCAACTTGAAATCTTTGAAGTCTTTCGAGGGGAAGTGGATGTTACAGAGGAAATGAAGCATGCAATTCTGAGGTGCACCAACAGAGTCAAGTAGATGTCTCGTATACTCAAATACTAGTTATTTGTATAGTTGGTTTAACTACCATTTAACTGGAATGGTCGGTGTAGGTGAGCGGCTCACCGTGAGCCATCTCACCAACCACTACAGATTACATATTCATTAAGTCCTGAAAAGGAACCATTTTTATGACCTGAAATAGTGTTTAGCTAAGTTTGTAAAGTGTCAAAAACTTGTTAAATGATGTAAGTACAAACTTTAGAATTGTAATAATTCAAATCAAAGTGTTTAGAGCAACTGCAATGCTAAAACCTTTAAAAGCTTTTTAACATTTAATTATATTACTTTTTTAATATCAAAAAGTTATTGTAATTAATGTCTTCCAATTGCTAAAACCTTTAAAAGCTTCAACCGGTTTTAGTTTGCAAAGTCATTGGCAAAAGCTTTTGGAAAATTCTATATATGCAATGCAAAAAAGTCATTGAAAGACTTTGTCAAATAGTAAAAAGCTTTTATAAAAGCCTTTCAAAAACCTTGCGGTGCAGATGCTCTTAGTTGTGTTTGTTCTTGAGTGACTTTTTATTTTATTTTCTTCTTTTATAGACTATTGTTTTGATTTGTTGTGTGGCTTTAAATGGTGGATGTAAAGGTTGATGATATGTTTGTATTGATTTAAAAACATTGGTAAATGCTCCTTTTCATTTACTAGTATTTTGTAATTTTGAATGTGTCAATTGCAATTCTAGAAAGATAACCACGGAGCATAGTCTTTATGGTTGGTTCAACTCCACTATCGGATTTTGAATACCAACTTCATCCATTAAGAGATCTAAGCAGCTGCAAATGAGGATTTTGTTCTGCATATTCCAGATGCTTTCTTTGTGACTGCAATAACGGCACAGGTCGTTGCAACTTGGGCTGCGTTCACTGTAGGTCACCGGAATCTGGGTTTAGTCATCGGAATCTGGGTTTGGTCACCGGAGAAGATGAAGATGAAGGGTAAAGGGTGGTGGTGTTGGTTGTGTGGTGGTAGAGAGTGGTGGTGGTGGTAGATGTGGAATAAAAGATAAAAATAACTTTGCAAATTTAGTCTCTGAATCAATAGTGATATGCCACGTGAACCTTAAAGCAATGAAATGACGATTATACCCTCGGTGACATGACACTTAACGATGAAACTAATAGAAAAGGCCTCTCAATGGCGATTTTGCGAAAATGTGGAACGTTGGTATCTTTTTTGCGCTACTTTTTGTCTCGATCCCGTTTTTGCAATTTCGTGAAACGTTAAGGACCATTTTTGCAATTTACCCGTAAATCAATATGGTCATGTTCCAATATGATTTACACGATTTATTTTGCTTTTGAAATATCTTGGTAAAAGTTAAAACTTAAAACTACTTGACAAAGAAAAAATAGATAAATCTGTGGCGCACTTTTTGGTGTCAAATAAAAAGATGACACGTGGACAAGATCATCAGAACAAAAAAGCGACATATAAGCTAGCTATATGATGTTGTACATTATTCTGTAAAAACTTGTACAATATGTAACCAGTGTTTCAAAATTTTACCATATTCATCCTCAAACTCTCTTATGTTTAAAGGCTTTTCAGTTGTTGTTTATAACATTTATAGTAAACCCCTCATTTGTTTTTTTTATAAAACAAACAAACAATGATTTCCTGTTTCACTGCAATTCTGCTACTGAGTGTAAGAAACAAAAGATACCCTTTTCATTTTATATACAAATTATCAAAACCCATTTCTTGAATTCTTATAAAACCATCAAGAAACACACTTTTTAGTTAAAAACTTGATCAAAGCTTACATTTTTATGTATTTTTAGTTGAAAATGGAAAAAGGGTCTTCTTTAGGAGGAGGTGCTGGTGAGCATGATAAAGATGAGTTTACAAAGCTCATTCTTTCGTGGTCTCTTGATGATATATTCAATAAAGACCTCTTCAAGAACAAGGTCCTTAATTTTTTACTCTTTTTTGGTTTTACTTTTATCTTTTGTTGTTGCTTTTACTGAGGTTGTGGCATAGTTGTATGAGGGTTTAGAAATGGCCCGGTTAGGCCGCATACATTTGAGTCAAAGACTTGCCCGGATTGTTGGATTTTATTTTTTTTATTGTTGTCATGAATAAGGTGATTTTTACCATTATTGTTCTTTTAACATCTTTTGGATCAGCTTGTTGTTGGGTGTAAGCATTCTTTACTTAGGCGTGTTTGGGTAAGCTTATTGAAATAGCTTATGCTTATTTAGAAAGAACTTATTGACTTTACCCAAACACCCACAAGGGCGTAATAGCGTTATCAAGATGCAATAAGCCCTAAAAATAAAAATAAGCTTACCCAAACACCCCTTTAATGTATGTAAACTTTGGAAATATATCAGTCATATTGTTGTTGGTTCTTGTTGTAAAGTTGGGTTTATGGAAAACAAGTGACAACCTTGATATATGTTATGTTCATTGTGAAGATGTTTGGGATTGCTTATTTTTTTTTGCTTATCTACTCAATTATAAGCAGATAAGCTTGTTGGAAATGTTTGGATAATCCAACAGCTTATTTTCGGATAAAGTTGGTTGTAACAAAATGACCAACTTAGTGAGTTTAGTCATTTGAATCATTTCTCTTATATTTAACCCATAAAACTTTAAATAGAACTATGCAACCCTTTAACGGTCTTCACTCTTCCAAAATTAATATAGAATAAAATTAATATAAGCAAATCCAAACACTACTTCTTGAAGTGTTTAATTAAAGGTTGTTTATCTGCTTCTTTCTAAAAGCACAAGCTGATAAAATAAGCAATCACAAACATCTTCTCCTCTGTACGTAATTTTAAAGCTAGTCTCATGTTTGATTAAGTGGTTATCTACTTATACATAAAGTAGAGAAGCTCTTTTTGGTATTTGGATGAAGCTTTTTATATGCTTATATTTTAAAGTAAATAAGCACTTTAAATAAGGACATATAAGCCAGTGTAAATTAAGAATCAAACCAACAGCCTCTAAAATATTTAAAGATCATCAAATTTTCTGAAGTCAAAGTTTGACCCTTTTGACCTTGAAGTCAATGTCTCCACTCTTTATTAGTAACATGTAAATTACTCTAGTTAATATGTTTTATAATATAGAAATCAAAAACATGTTAACACTTACTCACAGTTAAAACATTTTTCACTCTTATCTTAATGTTGTTATAGTTGTATAAACTGATTGGGCCAGTTTAGATAATAATAACTTCATAACATGAATATTTCTGATGATTGAATTGATGCATCATATATATAGGTGGAGAACATACCACTTACTTTTGAGTCTGAAGATCACTATTTTGGTTCCTTTGTTTATCATTTGCTTGAGGAAACACGATGTGAGCTGGCTTCTTCCATGGAGATCATGTATAATGCTCCATCTGCTGATATTTTATCTATTAACGAGTCCAAAAGTGGTGAAAATAGGGTCTATGATGTTACAGTTGGTCATTGGGGAAATCAATGTAGTGAACATGATACGATACTTGGTGATTTGCTTCTCTTAGTAGATGGGAAACCAGAATCTGTTTCTGATTTGAAGCGCTTGGGAAAAACATGGGCTCTTTCAGTGGTCAAAAGTAATGAAGGTGATGGTACATCTTTAAAAGTTAAGGCATCACAATCAATTAAATTTCAAGATGGAATGTCTGCTGTTTATGTGATGAATATAACAACGCAGAAAAGAATATGGAATTCATTGCACGTGCATAGAAATCTTAATATCATCAAAGAGGTTCTTTACTCTGAATCTAAGGTGAGAAATTGGTTATATACGTTTTCCATTTCTTTATTGATATTTTTGTTATTAATTATGAATTTGATGTTTACAGGTTAAGGAGAAGTGCAATGTTTGTTCTTTTGGTCATGATGGTATGGTGTCTCAAAAACTTGATCCACATCTTTTGCTGCATCTCAATGAATCTCAGAGGAAAGCTATCATGGCGGTGCTTTGTAAAACGCAATGTAGTCATATTTCATCCGTGGAACAAATACGGGGACCACCTGGAACAGGGAAAACAATAACAGTTAGTGTTTTGCTTTTCATCCTTTTGCAAATGAAGCAAAGGACTCTTACGTGTGCTCCAACGAATGTGGCTATAGTACAGTTAGCCTCACGTGTGTTAAGCTTGGTAAAAGAATCATACGAAACTACAACTGCAATTGGTGATTATTTCTCTTTGGTTGGAGATGTGCTCTTGTTTGGCAACAGGGACATGTTGAAAGTTGGTACTGACACTGAAGAAATCTATCTTGAACATCGGATTGAGAGGCTTGCAGAATGTCTAGAGCCAGTGACTGGTTTGAAGGATTGCATACGATCTATGATTGATTTATTGGAAAATTGTGTTTCCGGGTATTATAGTTTTATAGAAAATGAATTCTTGAAAAGAAAACAACATGGAAATGAGAATGATGGTATAAGAACAATGTTGGAAATCAAATCATTCATTGAGTTTGTGCAAGAGCGATTCATTTCTTTTGCACCGTCACTCAGAAGGTGCATTGTTACATTTTGCACTCATGTCCCAAGAAGTTTCATGGGGGAATATATCTTCCTTCTTATGACATCTCTTTTAGACAATTTGAGTTCTTTGGAATATATGTTGTTTCAAAAAAATCTGGTTTCAGAAGAACTTGAAGACCTCTTTAATTGTAAACCATTGAAAGATGATGTTGTTATTTCATGTCTATCTTTGCTAACAACTCTGCAAAGATCACTTGAAGGACTCGCTCTTCCATGTTTTTCAAAAAAACATGCTATAAAACAATTTTGTTTCGAAAGAGCTTCTGTCATATTTTGCACAATTTCAAGTTCCTACAAGTTGCATGCTGTCAATATGGAGCCTTTGAATATAGTGGTCATAGACGAAGCTGCACAATTGAAAGAGGCAGAGTCAACCATTCCCCTTCAACTTCCGGGAATGAAACGCGCTATTCTTGTTGGAGATGAGCGCCAATTACCTGCAATCGTCAATAGCAAGGTAAGTCTATACTTATCTTTCTACCTTAAGACCATTAATTAATTTTTTATTTTAATGGACTTGGGGTATGTTTGGCAAAACTAGCTATACGCTGTATGCTGTAAGCTTTAACATGAGCTATAAGCTGTATTTATTTTTTAATAAAAGTGTTTGGTAAATTAGCTGTTAAATGTAATTATAAGATGTAAAATGACATAAAAGGACATATTTATAATTGTAAAAAATGTTTGGAGGGTATATCAGTATTCAGAATTTTAACAGCTCCAAGATTTTAAAAAGCTTCATGAATCAGCTTTTCATTTAAGAGCTACTTGTTTGAAATAAAAGCTAAAAGTTAATGTGTCCAAACGGAGCTATTTATTTTAGATGAGATTATTTTTGTAACAAAAAGCTAACAGCTCCTCAAAAAGCTCTTACCAAACAGGCCCTTGGTGTTTGTGCACAGGTTTGTATTGAATCTGGATTTGGAAGAAGCTTATTTGACCGATTAAGCTCTTTGGGTCATTCTAAGCATCTGCTTAATGTTCAACACAGAATGCATCCTTCCATCAGTTTCTTCCCAAATTTGAAGTTTTATCAAAATGAAATTAGAGATGCACAAAATGTGTTAAGTAAAAGTTATGATAAAAGGTATCTTTCAGGACCATTGTTCGGTTCCTATTCATTTATAAATGTCGCTGGTGGAAGTGAAGAAAAAGATGATGATGGAAGAAGCCTAAGGAATATGGTTGAGGTGGCTATAGTGATAAAAATTGTTAAGTATCTCTATGGAGGTGGGCATTTTTATTATGTCAATTCACATTCTTTCTATCATTAAGCAGAAAGTAATTAATTCTGCTTTTAATGAACCCAACTTTTAACATATGTGTCTTTCACATTTATAGCATGGCAAGACTCACAGAAGAAGCTCAGTATCGGTGTTATATCTCCCTATGCTGCCCAAGTCGTTTCAATTCAAGAAAAACTTGCTCACAAGTATGAGAATCTTGATGGATTTTCAGTAAAGGTTAAATCAATTGATGGGTTTCAGGGTGGTGAAGAAGATATTATTATCTTGTCAACAGTAAGAACTAATAGTCATGGGTCTATTGGCTTCATATCATGTCCTCAAAGGACTAATGTTGCCTTGACAAGAGCACGGTATGCAATCCTCTCACTTTTTTTACAATTGATCTTTATTAATACTTGTTTTGGATAGGAAGTGTGATATTACCTTCCTTTTTCTGTAGGCATTGTCTTTGGATATTGGGAAATGAAAAAACCCTGACTGGTAGTGAGTCTATATGGAAAGAGTTGGTATTTGATGCAAGGAATCGACATTGTTTCTTTGACGCTGATGCTGATGAATGCTTGAAGACGATAATTATAGCAGCAATTAAAAAGCTAGATCAACTTGATGACTTGGTTAACGGGAACAGTTTACTTTTTAAACATGCAAAATGGAAGGTATGTGATTAATCTCTTATCATTTTACGCAGTATATATATGTTGTTCATGTGTGTTCAACTTTATGCAATCAGGTTCTCTTTAGTGACAACTTCAGAAGAACATTTAGAAAGCTGATAGGTTCTGGTATAAAGAAGCAGGTTTTAAACCTTTTACTGAAACTTTCTAGTGGCTGGCGGCCCAAGAATAGAAGTATAGACTTGTCTTGTGAAAATTCTTCACAAATCCTGAAACAATTCAAGGTTGAAGGGTACTGGTACTATGTGATTTGCACTATTGACATCGTAAAGGAAGTCAACTATACACAAGTGTTGAAGGTTTGGGATATTTTAGCCTTAGAGGAAATTGTGGAACTTAGAAAAAGACTTGAGGGCATATATTCTGCGTACACAGATGATTATATTAAACGGTGCTCTGAGAAATATTTTGAGGGGTATGTCATTTGTTGTCTATTGAATCTTAATTCTTAAAGTAGTGATCATTTATGCTTAATTCCATTTTCTTCATATTGTTCAGGAACTTGGAAGTCCCTAAGAGTTGGTCGCCATCCCAAAAAATTATTAGATTTCGTTATTTAATTGAAGACGATAGTGAAGTTAGTGTGAATCCTGATGATGCTAGAAATTATGTTGAAAACTCAAAAGTCAGTGAAAGCTTATTGCTTATGAAGTTCTATTCATTGTCACATGAGGTGTTGAGCCATTTGCTTACTGGCAAAGAAGTTGATCTACCCATGCAAGTCACCGATGAACAAATGGACATTGTTCTTTCTCCCGAAAGTTCATTTATCATTGGGCGATCAGGAACTGGGAAAACCACTGTGTTGACTATGAAGTTGTTCCAAAACGAACAGAAATTCCGCATTGCCTCTGATGGGATTTGTGAGGCAGAAATCAGTCAGTTTAGAGATGCTGAAGTTGGTGATCCTAAAAGTAGCAAACCGAGTGTTCTTCGCCAGCTTTTTGTGACAGTCAGCCCGAATTTATGTTATGCTGTGAAACAAAATGTTTCCCACCTTACAAGGTGCGCCAATACTCATCCCTTTTCTCTTTTTCTCATCTATATGGTCTTGTTTTGACGTCAAGAATTTATTTGACAGTGTTTCAAGTAATGGAAGCTCATCAGCAGAGATCATTCTTGGTAAAACTGATGTTACTCCATCAGAATTCAATGATATTCCAGACACATTTATTAACATCCCGGTGAAATATTACCCCCTTGTTATAACATATCAAAAGTTTCTGATGATGTTGGATGTTACATTGGGAAATTCGTTCTTTGAAAGATTTCTTGAGGCAAGAGAAGATTCTCGCGGTAACCGTATAAGGTCAAGATCTATGGCAATGCAATCCGTCATAAGATTAAGGGAGGTTACGTTTGACAGATTTTGTTCATTTTACTGGCCACACTTCAATTCGAATCTTACAAAGAAGTTTGATGGTTCTAGAGTGTTCACAGAAATTATTTCTCATATAAAAGGAGGACTGCAAACAGGGGGATGCATTGATAGAAAATTGAGCTATGAGGGTTACTGCTTACTGGCCGAAACTCGTACTTCTACTTTAAATAAAGAAAAAAGAGAGATTGTGTACACCCTCTTTGAAGCCTATGAAAAGATGAAAAGTGAAAGGGGAGAATACGATTTGGGTGATCTAGTCAATGATATTCATCATAGGCTAAAAAAAGGGAAATATAACGGAGACCAAATGGATTTTGTTTATATTGATGAGGTGCAAGATCTAAGTATGAGGCAGATATCTCTTTTCAAATACATTTGCCAAAATGTTGATGAAGGCTTTATTTTTGCGGGTGATACTGCACAGACAATTGCAAGAGGAGTTGATTTCAGGTTTCAAGATATACGATTTCTTTTCTATAAAGAATTCTTAAGTGCCAAAACTTCTGTAAAACTAGAAAAAGGCCTTGTGTCCGAGATAAAACAGCTAAAACAGAATTTCAGAACGCATGCCGGTGTGCTTGATCTAGCTCAAAGTGTCATTGACATTTTGTACTGCTACTTTATTCACTCAATTGACAAGTTAGAGCCTGAAATAAGTCTGATATCTGGTGAAGCTCCTATTCTACTCGAGTCTAGTAGCGATGAAAACGCAATAGTTACAATCTTTGGTGATACAGGAACCAGTGGAAACATTGCTGGATTTGGTGCTAACCAGGTGATATTAGTACGGGATGATTATTCAAAAAATGAAATATGTGAATATGTTGGAAAAAATGCGCTTGTTCTCACTATAGTGGAGTGCAAGGGTCTTGAGTTCCAGGTCAGATTCTTATCCTATCTTATAAATATAGTTATCATTTCGAGTAATTTTAAATTGCTTCAATTTCTGAATGTTTGTTTGCCAATGATTGTTTAGGATGTATTACTGTACAACTTTTTTGGGACATCCCCTTTAAAAGATCAGTGGAGAGTTATATATGAATACATGAAGAAACATGACTGGCTTGATGGGAGGCATCCTCAATCTTTCCCGGCATTCGATGAGGCAAGACATAGTGTTTTGTGTTCTGAATTGAAACAATTGTATGTGGCCATAACTCGAACTAGGCAAAGGCTATGGATATGTGAGAACAAAGAGGAACTCTCTAAACCAATGTTTGACTACTGGAAAATGAGGGGCCTCGTTCAGATAAGAAAACTAGATGATTCAGTGGCTCAGGCAATGCGGGTTGCTAGCACCCCTCAGGAGTGGCGGGAACGTGGGAAAAAGGTGGATATCTCTTTAGTTTCCTAATAATTTGTTATCTTATTACCTTCTTTGAAATTGACTATCATATGGTTGACAGTTTTTTTTCGAGAAAAATTTTGTGATGGCAACATTCTGTTTTGAGAGAGCTGGAGACACAATGTGGGAAAAACTGGCCAAAGCTTCTGGTCTCAGAGCATCTGCCTATCAAATGAGGGGAACAAACCATGAAGCTTTTCAAGGTTATGTTAGAGAAGCAGCTGGGATATTCGAGTCGATTGGGAAACTTGAGCTTGCTGCTTCATGTTATTGTGATTTGGGGGACTATGAAAGAGCTGGTACGTTCTTTCTCAAATATAAATCCTCATCTGTAGATTAATCGTTAGCACTTGATTACAATGTGTATTCTTTGAGCTAGAGCTCACAATTGTGACCCATCACAAACAGCGCACCTCTTGGACTTAGTGTCTTGTTATCTTAGCATTAATTAAATTCAAGTCATAATAATATTGCATATAACTCGTACTTCCAAAAGAGGTCCATACTCAGTTCATAATCAATATCTATAAAAGCTTGTTCCCTTCCTCTTTTCCAAATTTGGGTAACCTCGCTAATGGGTCAAATGGTCAAACTGTTTATCCCCAAGTTCATTCTGAATGCTTGCAACCTTTAGTTACAAAATTTTAGATCAGTATTGTAATAATATTCTTTGTGCAGGAAAAATCTATGTGTCCACATGTAAAAAGGTTGATGCAGCAGCAGAGTGTCTCAGTCTAGCAGGGTGTTATAGTGAAGCCGTGGAAGCTTATGCAAAGGAAGATAAGTTTTCTGACTGTCTGTCTACTTGCAAAGAAGGGAAACTTTTTGATAAAGGGCTGCAGTATATAAACTGCTGGAAAGAACGGGCTAATTTTCAACGCAAAGAAATACAACAAATTGCGCAAGAATTCTTAGAAAATTGTGCACTTGATTACCATGAAAATAAGGATCCTAAATCCATGATGAAATTTGTCAAAGCTTTTTGTTCAATGGAATCTAAGCGTGTATTCTTGAGGTCGTTAGGCTGCCTGGATGACCTTATATTGTTGGAAGAAGAATCGGGTCATTTTCTTGAAGCTGCTGAGCTGGCAAGGTCATGGGGCGATGTTTTAAAAGAGGCTCATCTTTTGGAGAAGGCTGGACATTTTAAGGAGGCGGTGATTTTATTACTTTGGTATGTGTTTTTTAGCTCGTTATGGGGAGATGGAAACAGAGGTTGGCCTTTGAAGCAGTTTGATCAGAAAGAAAAACTTTGTAATAAAGTAAAGTTGCTAGCAAAAATGGATTCAGATGTTTTCTATGATTTTGTATGTAGTCAGCTTAACGTACTCTCTGATAAGCAAAGTAGCTTGACCGAACTGAAAAAAGATTTGGATGTCTCCCAGAAAAATGACAGTCTAAGGGGAGAAATTTTGTTGAATAGGAAAATATTGGATGCTCATGTACATCAAAATTCCTCAATGTATGAGTGGGAGGATGAGTTACCAATTGATATAAATGAACACTGTGAAGACTTGATTTCTCAGAACCGGGTTTCCGTTAGAACTCTGGTTTTCTATTGGAATTTGTGGAGGGATAATGTTGTAGATATCTTTGAGAGTTTTGGAAGTTTCCACTATGAAGAACCAAATAAACACGAGGACTATGTTGGTTTCAGTTTAATCTATTTTGGGGTGAGGAAGTATCATGTTAATGGTAACATAGTGTACTTGATAGTCAAAAAAGATGTTGATTGGATGAAAAACTGTGGTCAAAAGGGTGTTCATAGGGACGGAAAATGTCTAACTGTTGATGGCAGGGTGTTGGTGCTAGCTATGAGGTCTTATTGGCAGTCTGAATTACTTTCTGTGGGTATAAAGGTGCTTGAAACTCTTGAAGCTCTTTTTCATAAGTCAAAGTCAAATGGTTCGGCATTTCATCAAAGCACATCGCTTCTTCACATTTTCGAGGTTTCCAAGTTTCTTTTAGGCTGCCAGTATCTTAACCTCACATCCCTTTTCAAAAAGAAGCTGCTAAGATTTCTAAAAATCTCTACAAGTTATTTTGATCTTATGTTTCCATTAGACTGGCGAATATCAATGTCCAAGGACTTTATTTCTTTAAGAAAGACTGATCTTTCTGTCAAATTGCTTAGTGAGATTCTTCTTCAAAATATCGACATCAAAGGTGACCCCACGTATTGGACAATAGGGAGGGTGATGATGATATGTTTGAGTTGCAGACAACCTTTAGTACTTTTTAAGATGGTTATGAAGGTACTGCTCTATAAACCCACATGGAAGTCTTTTTTTGAGAAATTTTGGAATGATGGCATGAAAGATTCTTACGTTGCTCGCGAACTACAACATGCTCTGGGAGATACATTTAGAGCCAACTGGAAGTGTCCCGGTTACATATCTCCTCACAGTTTCATGTATCTCTTGGACCGTCTTCTTTTCTTTGCATCCGTCTCTTCTGAGATTATTTTCACTACAAGATCGTCTCTTGTTGGATGGCTTACATCTTTTGACTCTACTGGTCCTTTGAATACATCATTATCCGTGTGCAAACAGAAAATCCCAGATTGTACGGTACACTTTATTGTTGGAATCGTTAAAAAGATTTTCTACAATAAAGACGATACTGTATTATGGATTCAAAGATCGAAGATTGATCCGTCTTATTATCATCCACTATTAGCGTTGAGGCTGATTATGATACTTTCTTTAATTTACCTGCATGTATCTGATTGCTCAAAATTGCTACGTGATTTGCTGTGTGGTGGGAATAATATTGCATATTTGCTTCCAAATAAATTTGTTTCTAATCTTTTGTCAAGAAAGAAGGGTAGTTGCTTGAACTTGAATCCTGAAGTAGTTGCAGAAGCGTTTATAAGCATAGAAGATCCTCTCTTGATTATGTATTCAGGAGATGTGTGTCCTAAAATCCACGCTCCTTGTTCTATATCTGTGGACCTTGGCAAATCAAAAGAGGAGATTATGAGCATATTGCTTTCAGAGATGGATACACATTGTGTTCAAGATCCTGCAAATAATGTTGATTGTGGGATGATGCCTGAAGCGACAAGTTCTACCACACCACCCGATGCAAATCTGAGTGTAAATCCAGTGGATGAAAGCAATGCAGAACAGCAAATGAATTCGGAATTTGTAAAACGAATAGTTAAAGCCATGAATAGAACGACGAAGGGAGTGCCGTTGAACAAATATATGGCTAAATCTATGAAGGTAAATGCATTGTGATTCTTTTTCATTTTATCACCATTGTTCGAAACTATGATGCCATCTAATTAAATATTTTGTTTTCAGAAACATTTGAATCCATATAAGAAGGTTTTAAATCATATTCTTGAGGATGGGAACTTTAGTGAAGAAGATATAAAATTTGTACGCGATGCACTCAGTGATATGAAGGGGTTTTATCAATTATTCGATCAAAGGTTAGATTTTTGATATTTTGAAATTTTTCATGCTTATATACATATCAACATACATTTAGAAGGGGAAAAAAAGAGTTGATTATTTATTGAGTGTTTGGATCTTTTTCAGTTCCCCAAATGTGAGGCATAAAGTTTCCTCGAAGCATATGCAAAGGGCTCAGGACTTCATTGAAAATACTATGCCAAAGTTGGATGATATCCTAAGGCGTTCTCTCATGCCTCGGGAACCAAAAGTTGAGCAAATGTTAGAGTTAGAGAGCAGCAGCAGCACGGCCCAAGTTGAAGAGACAGGCGAGGATATGAATCATGGTGAGGAAACACTTGGAGAAGTGGCATTAGAAAATCAAACCAATGGTGGTATCACTCAGGAAGCGAAAAACGAGAATGGGGAGGGAAACAACAAGGGGAAGAAGGGTAAATGTAAAATGGAAGATTGGTAAGTTTTTTCATGCAGGATGGACATTTTCTTACGTTTGAGACTCAATAGTGTTGTAATCTTTTTGGTTAAACTTTTTTAGGATGTTTCTGACTTGAATCTCTTCTAGACATCTCTCTCTCTCTCTCTAACTGATTGTGTAGGTTGAATCAGTCAAGAAATTAACTGATTTTGAGCTGCTTAATTTCATAAAATTGTTTGGTAATCTGTGTTTATTTTCTTGTCCTTTTAAGAGCTTATTTGAAGTGTGTAACTTTAATATGAACACACTCAAAGTCTTAGACCATGTAAGAATTATTCAACCCTATTCGTATCCTAACTATTGTTATCTAAATAACAGTCATCAAATCACATTAAAAAACAGAGAAAATTAACAACCAAGAAAAAGATTTTTGAAAAAATGTTACTAGTATTTTGTTACACTTATAAGTACGAGAATGGCAGCGGTCCGCCGCGTTGCGGGCGGGCCTATTTTACGTCTATGATTATTGCACGTTACTTATTTTTGAGTAAAAAATGGGCTGGTACTCTATCCATCCAACTGATGCAAAAAACGGTTATTGGCCAACACAAACAGTGCACATTATGCATAAAATTTGGCCAAAAATTGAGTATATATCTTATAACCATTTAAGTGGTAAACTGAATACACAATAAGTGAGTACCAATATAACACGCCAAATTCATATCCAATGATCGGGCTGATACATAACGATGGCAATATTTCCTTTATCTGTAGCACCAATCTGAGTCAAACCTACATCTTCCATGCTAATACCAGAACCATTCCTCAGGTTTACACAGTAGATTGAAGGCTGATAACACCTTTATCTGTAGCACCAATCTGAGTCAAACCTACATCTTCCATGCTAATACCAAACCTACATCTTCCACTATGATACGGAACCTGTGAAAAAACACAAAACACGTGAATCCCCAGCAGCACATATATTATCAGCTAACATCTAATTACTCTGGCTGGAAGAAAAACATATCAGAAAGTGATTAAACTTTGGAGACTGTTCGAACTCGCATGTTACTTTCTACTATGAGTTTGATGTCTTCAGGTAGATGTGAGACGATTTGGGTTCACAGCTAAATATAATGTATGCTACCAATTAGATGTAAATTCTATAACTGAATTTCTAAAGTTGACTAAGTACCTGTCCAGCCATACAATCAGATTCAGCTTCTAATTGCAGCCTTTCTTCAAGACAATTCATGAAGCCCTCAAGTGAGGACATGTTAGAAGCCTTAATTTTTTGTTGTGAGACAGAACATATCCATGTGTTTAGAGATGGGAAGATATCGCATTCCAACTTCTGTATCCTCGTCCAACCATGTTCACATCCCAAGCTTCTGTATCATGAGCCGTTTGGACACTGAAAAACTATTGTCGCCCGTGCTGAGCATCACAACGTTCAGCGTAACTGCACACATTGCATTTGAATTAAAAAATTGGTCAGTCCTTGTTGTTCATAGCTATCCCAAACACCCTTTAAGAATTAGCTAACCAAAATAAGCTACTACAAATGCCTAAAGGTTAAGTACCTGTCCGCCGTTTCAAAAGGTTGCATCGTTTGGCTTCCACCATACAGTCACATACTCACTCAAATGCAGAAAAGCATATTGCACCGATAATGATAAGCATGATTGAATTATACATTTATACCTGATGACCAAAAAATTGGTTTGGAACTTAGCACTGAGAATCATAATGGTTCTACATCGATACCACCAACAATTGAAACAAATGGCTGATAATAGACAATTAGTTGAAATCACTCACCTGCAACCTTACTATATTGGCAACTATAGGCATAGGACCAGGCTGTACATCACGCAAGTATAAGCAAATCACGCTGCAAGTGCAGATGCACCACGCTTAGAGAATAAATATAAAAACCAAATGTACCTCAAAATGTGCACAATTATTGGTAATAATTGTTATATATTCTACTCACAGGAGGATTGATAATAGACAATTAGTTGAAATCACTCACCTCAACACTACATTATATTTGTCTCCCCCCTTTGGAACCTCCACATTTTTGCAATACACTTTTGCCTTTAACCTTAAGACGTACCGTGTGTAGCTCTTTTTTGAGGCACCCACCATAACAGCAGACACGGTCTTGTAGTCTCTGCCACAATCTGCAGCGAGCACCAAGTTTAGTGTCATTGTAATTCTAAATTGCTTATGGAAAAGATAAAGTAAATTTGTAGTAAGTTTCTTCGTTCCCTCAATTAAATCATTCACGAAAATGTAAGAGAATTAATAACATAGTGTATACGGTTCTCCCAATGAAATGTTTGTTACAGCGTAAATTCGTTAAAATTTTCAATAAGCAAATAAATTGTCTTCATATACTAATTGCCAAATTACAAATGTTGGAGGGAGACCTGTCACATCCATTTCCATTTCCATCGTTTCGTGTCACACATAACTGCCATTGCAATCTTCTGTAATAACAACACATTTCAAAAAGTAAATCGTTACAAACAAACAACGAATATTCGTTACAAATAAAGTACGGAGGCCTACATTTCTTATTTGAATTTCAAATTATTAGTTTTTTTTTTTTTTTTTTTTTTTTTTTTTTTTTTTTTTTTTTTTTTTTTTTTTTTTTTTTTCTAGAACGATTCTGTATAGACATGATGTGGTAGTGTAACTTGTACAATTCAAGAAGAATGTTGTGAAGGGACGTTTGTGCTTGTTAGAGAGAAGCACACTTTAATTAATATGTTGTAAGTAAAATCGTTCCATTTCTAAAGGAAAGTAAAAAATACGCTTACCATATCAGGTTCTATGTTTGCGGCTGCTGGAAGACATGGGATGCCGGACAGGACACGTTGATGGGTTCAACGAATGGGTTTGCCGCTTAACAGGTATGTGACGAAAGCTATGCTCGGCTGTGAACCTCTCATAAAACCTGACCATATGGATTATGGCGTTGTTTGACAACATCGTTCATTTATAAATGGAATGGTCTGTCTGCAATGCACAACTTGCTGTGGACCTGAAACGTAAAGTTGCAGCATCTATAAGATGGTTGTAAACAATATAAATTGTGCACTGAAACGTATACCGAGAAATATGAGGACAATATAAATTGTGCACTAAAATATACGATGGAATAGGAAACCTTATGTAGGCCACGTTGTAGGATCTGTTAGGCCTTGTGCGTTGTGGACAGTTGTTGATGAAGAGCGCGTACGATCTGGTAAAAATAAAGCGAATGTTGTTACGTTACTTAATCACCGAGTGAGTAAGTAACAATAGAAGGAACACTTTTGAATGACCAAGGATACAAAAAAAATGGAAGAAAAAGGCAAACAAACCTTGTGTACGTCGTATTTTTTAGTTTACTTGTGCGGATGTACCCTGGCTCGTTGCTGATGAGGAACATCCCCTATCTATAACACAAACACGTATACTAAGATGCATGTACGACATAGGGCTACCATAATAGATACATCGGTAGCGAATTGTATAATAACAAACTTTAAGAGAATATCTCGTACTGCAAAATACCATAATAACAAACTTTTTAAGCAATTTGGTTTTCTGAATTTACATGGGAAGTTAGCAATTTATCATTTAAGAGAATATCTCTTACTAATCCACTAAATAACAATACCTGTTCTTTTAAATGAATCTCATACAACCACATACAGTTGTGCCCATCCATAAACCACCATGCCTTATCTCACAGATTTATGGCCATGCCTGCTAGTAGTTTTCATCGCTGCCATGTTCACAAATTCATTTACGAATAAGAATTAGCATACATGGTAAGATAAAGACCATAGTTTATTTGTTAAAGTCGGTTTAGCAAAAATATACACCTTAAAAATTGGAGATGTACATTATATTAAAAAGCAACTGATTATCTATTTATGGCAAATCGCCTCCGCCAAAAAACAGGCCCGCCCGCTGACATTCACATATATTTTTTCCCCGTTTTTTTTTTTATTTCCCGAGCGTATACCATGACCCAAAATCAAACAAAGACCTGACCTGCATAATATCATTTCAGTTTTGTGGCCATCCTTTTTTAGTCAATTTAGTTTAGCATTGCCTTAGTTCATGGTAGAGTCATAATTTCTAATATATAGAACGCGTACATAAAAACGTAAAAGAGTAAAACAAACCTGAGGAAACCATTGTTATTCATATCAGCATCCAACAAATCGTTAGTGGTAATCTCCCTCTACAAAACTCAATTCACAACCCTTGTATGCCTCAAAAGAGAATAACAACAAGCACAGAGCGACGGAAACAACAAAATACCATTTGCAACGAAATAAACATATATTATAAGATCTACAGAACCTATATATATCATTAGAAAATGAAACGATTATAAACCTCACATATGGCATTCGCGAAGAGCAAAGCCTTTGCCTTTCCTTCTACTCGGGGCCGGTAAAACTGGTCCGCCATGAGTGAATACTCCATCTGCAATATATGTTGCTTATAAGGTTAAAACATTAACTTCCATATTTGATGGACCAAAATCTAGCATCATGTTTAACAATATTAGCTATTTCAGACTTCGTATTTACCTCGTACACAATTAGATTAACAATATTAAACGCTCTGAATTTTACAAATTACAAATTACAACGTTACTAATTTAAAAAGGTTAAAAAACATACCATTTCCGAACGGCATCAAACCTGAAGATGTTGAAAGTCGCCATATCTGCCCGTAGCATCTCATGTAACTGAAATTGGAGCCGCTTTCTTGTTGCTTTTCGTTAAAACCTGTTACAAAAACAGGTTTTTAGCCTATTTACGTGGCCCACAATAAACACATTAATTGAAAACTACACGTCTATTTACCTCGGAAGTGAGGCATGATGGCTTAATAGTGGAGCGGTATTATTTACTCGGCTTTATGCGGTGGATCAGTGGTAGCCCAAAATCACCCGCAAATGCAAATTGTGACATCATCGAAAGTAGAAAATTGTTTCTTGTTGATCATTGAAACATAAACACTTAGGCTCAGTTTAGTAACAGCGGACCAGGTCATAGAAACTTCTGAATTTCACCATGGCTGCAAACAGACTCGGTTGCATAGTAACCGTTTATACCACGTTGTCCGGTCATTGCCTCGCTAGGTTACTTGCAAGTTTTCAAGGACCAATTTCATTTGAATCAGATTATAACAATCATCAAAGTCCGCTAACTTTCATCATTGCCTACTTGTCATGGCTGCAACCACAACCAAGTTGTGACTGCCCCGCCAAGATATATTGTTACATGTGCTAAACGACACGGTATTGTTCATGGGCATTCAATTAGCCCATAAATGACAAATGAGCCTCAACCTTAGTTGTGGCCGCAAATATCATAGATATATATCGAAAAGCCATAAACTATTTCCTGGACGCATCAAAATGCCATAAACCACATATATTATTTGGAATGCCAAGTTCAGCCGTTAGGATCTAAGGCAATAACAACCTCAATTACATTTTGCAAAGCTAATAATTCATTACCTTTCAGCCAAATATTTGGCTTGCTTGTTCCTTGTTTTTTAGTCCCAAAACATTTCACCAAAAAAACATTGTGAGCTTCATTCAACCGACCACCAAACAACCTAATTTTGCTAATACCTACATAATTATGAACATAACCAATCAACTTCAACATTGAAAAATTACAGTCACCGAAAATGGTCTAAAGAAAAAAAAAACTACGATAAAAAACGTACCTTTAACTCCTAATCAGCTACGTCCTTCCGTAAGACCCCACACCTTCCGTATATGACATCACATCACCACATCACCACCACTGAGAATAAGATTTGTTAGAAGGAGAAGAGGTTGGTTATGGTACCATAAATCAGATTCTTTGAGGAGTTTCATCAAACATGTGGTAGGCACCGACATTATTAACACATGAAAGGAAGTCGTAGGCATCAAACGACAGCAACTCCCCGCCATGGCTGCAGCCACAAACTTGCCGTGGCTACCCCGCCAAGATACGGGGTTCGACCGTCGTTAGGGTTTCATACAGTAGATCGAAGAAAGGTGAGAAACACCGTTTGTGAATGTTCTGGAACTGGAACGGGGGCTATTATTATGCCATAACTGGATCAGATCCGTCCAAAGTAGGCTGGAAAATTAGGCCAAAAATGGCCCAACGATTTTGGCGGGAAAAGCCCGGTGTAAAAGGCGGAAATTTTAGACGCCAAAGTAGGCTGGAAAATTAGGCCAAAAATGGCCCAACGATTTTGGCGGGAAAAGCCCGGTGTAAAAGGCGGAAATTTTGGACGCCAAAACGGCGCCATATGTTTTCTCTTTTAAATAAACTTATAATGTCAGTATGTGACATAAAAGTGAAAATGTAACCAATGGGTGTAACTTCAGTTGGGTTTTAAATGGGCCTTGGTTTCCAACTAGTCTTGGGCCATTCTATCTTGACAAAACTTTCCTTAAATTATAAACTATTGAAAGTTGAAAATAACTTGTCCTCAACTGAACTCGATTGATCTTTAGCGTCTTTTTTATTTTGGTTTCGAGACTAGCCAAACACTTTAGTGCATTTGTAAATGTCTATCTACCACAACAACAACCACATACCCAATCCCGCCGGATCGGGGTATGGGAGAGGTGAAATATAGACAGATCCTACCCTATAAAGTGAAAGTAAAGAGAGTGCTCCAGAAAGACCTCCGGAAAGTATATGTGCAATTGTGCTCAGATATAAGTGCGTGAGTGAATGAGTGCAATAACAAGGATATGGAAATCTATAAAGACAAAAGGAGAAAAGCAAACATACAAGCATACAAAGCAATAGAAAAAAAAAACACACACACACAAACAAACAGAGGCAAAAGGACATAAAAGCAAAGACCGCATGAGAACATAGTATATAAGAAAAAGGGGGCGCACAAGAGGCAAAGGGGAACATCAACATAAACATAAAAGCATATAATCGAAAACGCATAACGGACAGTGATACATAAACGCGCAAAGGGAAAGGTTCTACAAGCCAAAATAGATCCAAGACGTAAGAGAGTAGTGAAGTTCTAGGAAAGGGCAACACTATGGGATCTATACTTACGGACAAAGCGAAAGAACAAAGGGGTTACTAAACTCCTAAAAGCCTAAAGGGAACTATCTATGGAACTCTAAACCTAAAAAATGCAAGAGGCAAAGCTACTAACAGACGCCTATAAAGACAATACGCAAAAAACGTCCTCAAAACCACAAAAGAGAAAAAACTAGACGACCTCCTATTCTAATTCTATCTCTTCACATGTTAATATTAGATGTCATGTCCTCGGACAAGAAAAGCTCTTTCATGTCCTGCTTAAGGCTATTCTCCCACCTAAGTTTTGGTATACCCCTTCTCCTCAAGCCGTCAATTAACAAAGATTCTGTTGGTGGTTATTCGCCCAGAACAGGGTTAAGATAATCAAAGACCTAGCTACATACCAATTAAGGTTACCGGATATCACTTGGAATCGTGTTATCACTTTCCAAAGTAAACTATTCGACCCTAATGCCTGGGTATCACGAATATCTACTTGGGATAAGACCAAATGTTGTTAGTGATTTAGGCACAAATCAATAACCCTTCGCGTTTAAGTGTTGTGTGTTTTCTATGTATATCTCATGCATAATATGATTTCCTATTTATAGGAAAATACTCATGGCTAGTCAAATGGAATTATGAGAATTAATCGGCCCATTAATCTCCACATAATTATCCCCATTATAGCCTAAAATAGTGGTTACTTGACCAGTTAAACGAGGTCATAAGTGTAGATGTAACTGCCATTTGAATAGGTCAAATCAGTTACATAACCTTCAGCAGAATCCACTTATCACTAGCAGCAGAATCACATCTCAGCAGCAGAGTCATACTGTTAGCAGCAGAATTGCTATCAGCAGGATCCTGATGATAGCAGCAGGATCCACTATCAGTGGAAACCAATACTAGCAGCAGAATCCTACACAACCACTATTAGAGTCAGGGTGTTCAGGGACCTGATGGGTGTACACTCCGTACCTCCAAGCCCATTACCAGGTGTGAACAAATCCCACAAGTGCACTAAATTTTCCAACAATCCTCCCCAAATTTAGTTCACTTCCCTTGCATGAAAAATAACCATTATACAAAACAAGTGCATAAACGAAAATATCTTGAGGATTGAATTTCCATATTAGTAAATTACACGTTCAAATATTCGAGAATCAGGGTGTTCTAAGAATTGAACCCTTCAACCCATTTGAATACCTGAAGATAAAATACACACAAGTTTTCCAACACTTAAACACTCCTGACACTATACAAGCCATGTGTCCATATCCAATTCATAAATGTTGTAAAAGCTAAAAGTCCATAGCTTCCTGAAGCGGCAAAACTTCAACATTCACATAGGTGGTTCCTCTTTATTCATGCTCCTGCCAAGTACTTTTTCAAAGAAAATTAACCATTAAGAAGAAGTGACTTCATCCTCCTTTCCAGCAGGTTCCAAGCACAAACCTTGGGATGTTTGTAAAACATGTGCTTCAGTACACTGAATGTTCAACTTTCCACATTGAACTCAGCTCCCAAGTTTCCTCAGGAGGGGAGTTGGGTGTCCTAGCATTCAGTGACCAAGTTGGACTTTAAACCCATCCCTTTAGCAGACTTTATAACCAAGTCTCTAGCCAAACCCTTCGTCAAGTGATCAGCTAAATTCTGTTGAGATCTAACAAACTCTATAGAAATCACCCCATTCATGATAAGCTCATGAATCATGCTATGCCTGACACCTAAGTGTCTAGACTTCCCATTGTACATCTGGCTATAAGCCTTTGCCAATGTAGCAGCACTATCACACCGAATAGAAATAGGTGCTATAGGTTTAGGCCACAATGGAATCTCAAGAAGCAAGTTTCTCAACCATTCAGCTTCTTTACCAGCAGCTGCTAGAGCCACAAATTCAGATTCCATTGTTGAACTGGTGATACAAGTTTGCTTCTTGGATGCCCAAGAAATTGCACCTCCACCAAGTAGGAATACCCAGCCACTGGTAGACGAATTGTCTTCAGTGTTACTGATCCAACTTGCATCAGTGTAACCTTCCAACACTGAAGGATAACCAATATATGAGAGACTATAATCCATAGTTTTCTTCAAATACTTCAGTACCCTCTGAATTGCTTGCCAGTGCTGAGCACTAGGATTACTAGTATACCTGCTCAGTTTACCCACAGCAAAAGCAATGTCAGGACTTGTACAAGTCATGGCATACATCAGGCAGCCAATCACCCTGGAATACTCAAGTTGAGATACAGCTTTGCCATTGTTCAGCATAAGCTTCCCAGTGGTATCCATGGGAGTACTCACTGGAGTACAATCAAAGCAATTAAATTTCTTCAGTACCTTCTCAATGTAATGAGACTGAGAAATTGATATACCATTGCTTTCATGTTTAATCCTTATACCAAGGATAACATCTGCCTCCCCCATGTCCTTCATGGAGAACCTTGATGACAAAAATTCCTTTGTCAGGTCAACTTGATTCTGGTCAGTGCCAAAGATCAACATGTCATCAACATATAGACAAATGATGACTCCTTTACCAGATTCATCAAATTTGCTATATACACATTTGTCAGCCTGGTTAAGAACATAACCATTAGATAAAACCACTTCATCAAATTTTTGATGCCATTGCTTAGGTGCCTGTTTCAGTCCATATAAAGACTTAATCAGTTTGCACACCTTGTTTTCATTGCAAGGCAAGATGAAGCCCTGAGGTTGGTTCATATAAACCTCCTCATCCAATTCACCATTCAAGAAAGCTGTCTTCACATCCATCTGATGAATAATCAGATTGTGAATTGATGCCAAAGCAATCAGCAGCCTGATGGTACTGATACGTGCCACAGGGGCATAAGTATCAAAGTAGTCTATCCCTGACTTTTGTTTAAAGCCCTGAATGACTAGTCTAGCCTTGAACTTTTCAATAGTTCCATCTACCTTCATTTTTCTTTTGAAAATCCATTTGCAACCAAGAGGTTTGCAACCTGGTGGTAGATCAACCAACACCTAAGTGTTGTTCCCCATGATGGAGTCAATCTCATCATTTATTGCCTCTTTCCAGAAAGCAACATCCTGGGACTTCATTGCTTCTTCAAAAGTTTTGGGATCATCCTCAACAATGAAGCAATAGAAGTATTGGTCAGAGACCTCATTCCTTGTACCTTCAATTAAGTATAATTGAAACTCAGGTCCAAATGACTTTGGAGTCCTGACCGTTTTGCTCTTCCTGAGCTCAGGTTCAGGCTGTTGAACCACAACCTCATCAAGGGCCTGAGATGATAAATCATCAGGGACCTCTGACACACCAATGTCATCAGTTCCATTTGGAATCCTCTGACTTGGTCTAGGGACTGATGAGAATCTATTCTCATCAAATAGTGCATCCCTTGATTCAATTATTGAGTTAATTGAAACATATTCATTAGGTTCAATAACATAGAACCTATAAGCCTTGGAATGTTCAGCATATCCAACAAAGATGCATTCAATGCCTCTTTCACCCAAAGTTTTTAACTTTGGATCAGGGAGTCTTACAACTGCCCTACAACCCCAAACCCTGAGATAATTCAGGTTGGGTTTCTTTTTAGTCCAGAGTTCATAAGGGGTAACCTTGTTCCTTTTGTTGGGAACCCTATTAAGTAAATAGCAAGCTGTTAACATAGCTTCACCCCAGAACCCTTGACTCAGTCCTGAATAGGACAACATGGAATTAACCATCTCCTTCAGTACCCTGTTCTTCCTTTCAGAGATACCATTTTGTTGAGGAGTATAGGGAGCAGTCGTTTCATGGATTATACCAACAGACTGAAAATACAGAGTATCCATGTACTCACCTCCCCTATCAGTCCTGAATCTTTTGATCAGGGACCCAAGTTGCAACTCAACTTCTGTTTTAAATACCTTGAATTTATCTAATGCTTCATCCTTGGTATGTAATAGATAGACATAACAAAACCTAGAAGCATCATCAATAAATGTCACAAAGTACTTCTTGTTCCCCAAAGAGGGAGTGGCATGCAAATCACACAGGTCACTGTGTATTAGCTCCAAGAGCTCAGTCTCACGTTTTACACCCTGAAAAGGTTTCTTAGTAATTTTGGTCAACATGCAAGTCTTACACTTTTCAGTGTCCATGTCAAATGCTGGGATTAACCCATCCTTAGACATGTCTTGCATCCTTTTAAAATGTACATGGCCAAGTCTAGCATGCCACAGGGTAGAGTCATTCAGTTTAGAGGTTGATAAAAAGGCTGAATTAACAATGTCAGTGACAACATTAAGCCTGAACATTTGATTACACAAATATCCAAAACCAATAAACACACCATGTTTAGACAAAATAAATTTATCAGATTCAATAACTTGTTTATATCCATGATTATTCAAAACACTACTTGAAATCAAGTTCTTCTTTATATCAGGAACATGAATAACATTAAACAAAGTTACAATCTTTCCAGAACTAAAACTAAGATCTACACAACCACGACCATGCACCAAAGCTGTTGACTCATTTCCCATGTGAAGAATAGAACCATCATTCAGTGACTCGTAAGTCTTGAACCATCTTCTATCTTTGCACACATGAACAGTTGCTCCAGAGTCAACCCACCATGCAACATCATCATCCTGCACATAGTTAGATTCAGATACATATGTAACATAATAAACCTGAAGAGATTCATTAAACATATTCTGACCACCACTCCCTGAACCACTAGTGCCTAAACCATTGGTTTTACCACCAACCTTAACACCATTGCAATCCCTTTTAATGTGACCAGATTTGCCACATTTCCAACAAGTAGGTGTTGCCTTCTTGTTAGGATCAGCCCTTGTGTTGTCCTAATGTTTATGTTTGCCTTTGTTGTCATTGTACCTGGTGGAATTGTTATGTTCCACCATATTGACAACACGTGCACCAGTAGCATTGCTACTCTTTGGCTTGTCATTATCCTGCGCCCTGAGGGAATCCTCAATACGCAAATGACTACCCAACTGAACAAGTGTCAGTTCTTCCTTCTTATGTTTCAAGGCATGCTTGAAATCTTTCCAAGAAGGAGGGAGTTTGTCAATGATACAAGAGACTGAAATAGCCTCATCCATGTTCATTTTATGTTGTGTAAACCTTCCAAGTATTCCAAGAAGTTCATTGTATTGTTCCATGACTGGTCTTGAATCAGTCATTTTGTAATTTGTGAAATTACTTACAAGAAACTTCTTACTTGAAGCATCCTCAGCCATATATTTGGCATCCAAGGAATCCCAAAGTTCTTTGGAAGATTCAACGTTCTGATAAATATCAAAGAGAGAATCAGACATACCATTGAGAATCAAACCTCTGCATACATAGTCATCATTCTCCCATTTGCTTCTTTTCCTTATCAGTTCCACAGTAGCATCATCCCCATGATCCTCAGGAATGGCAGTACTAAGAACATACACCACATTCATGCTTGAAAGCAAGAAGTGCATCTTCTTTTGCCATCTTCTGAAATCAACACCTTCAAACTTATCCAATTTGGAAAAGTTAGCAGCCATATGCCTCATAGCAGCAGCCATTGATTATCACAAAATAGTTTACTTTGATTGTTGGTGGTTATTCGCCCAGAACAGGGTTAAGATAATCAAAGACCTAGCTACGTACCAATTAAGGTTATCGGATATCACTTGGAATCGTGTTATCACTTTCCAAAGTAAACTATTCGACCCTAATGCCTGGGTATCACGAATATCTACTTGGGATAA
The DNA here is from genome assembly GCA_030686995.1 of Artemisia argyi. Classification (NCBI taxonomy): domain Eukaryota; kingdom Viridiplantae; phylum Streptophyta; class Magnoliopsida; order Asterales; family Asteraceae; genus Artemisia; species Artemisia argyi. Next base: position 172,489 of record JARVZY010002396.1, on the reverse strand, counting down.
GACCAAATGTTGTTAGTGATTTAGACACAAATCAATAACCCTTCGCATTTAAGTGTTGTGTGTTTTCTATGTATATCTCATGCATAATATGATTTCCTATTTATAGGAAGATACTCATGGCTAGTCAAATGGAATTATGAGAATTAATCGGCCCATTAATCTCCACATAATTATCCCCATTATAGCCTAAAATAGTGGTTACTTGACCAGTTAAACGAGGTCATAAGTGTAGATGTAATTGCCATTTGAATAGGTCAAATCAGTTACATAACCTTCAGCAGAATCCACTTATCACTAGCAGCAGAATCACTGCTCAGCAGCAGAGTCATACTGTTAGCAGCAGAATTGCTATCAGCAGGATCCTGATGATAGCAGCAGGATCCACTATCAGTGGAAACCAATACTAGCAGCAGAATCCTACACAACCACTATTAGAGTCAGGGTGTTCAGGGACCTGATGGGTGTACACTCCGTACCTCCAAGCCCATTACCAGGTGTGAACAAATCCCACAAGTGCACTAAATTTTCCAACAGATTCGACTATCCTTATTGGCGTTGTTTGTGGTCTCCTCCTAAGATGTCTGAACCATCTCAATCGGCATTCCCTCATCTTGTGGATTATAGTTTCGACTTCAAGTTCTGCTCTAAAAACTCTGTTCGGAATCATGTCTAACATTGTTTTACCACAAGTCTACCTTAGCATCCTCAATTCACCCACTTCCACCCTATCTGCTTGAGCTTTCGTGATCAGCCAACACTGTGATCTGTACAACATTGTTGGTCTAATGGAAGCCTTGTAGAATTTTTCCTTTAGCTTTAAAGGGACTTTCCGATCACATAATACTCCTGAGGCCGCCCTCCATTTCACCCAGCCTGCTCTAATACGGTGGGCTACGTCATCATCTATCCTCCTTGTGCGTCACCGAACCTAAATATTTAAAAGACTCGTTTGGTTGTAGGATTTGTCTCTAATATTTAAATGTATATCTACCATTTATATGAAATCGATCTTTTTTACCCTTTAATTGTCGCGCTTCAAGCTTCCTTAACACCATGTTCTCAAGTTGTTACAAGTTTAGTCTCTATATTAGCTTATTGTTAAGTCCACGGGTCTTAGTGTTAATGTTTAGTCGTCATAGCTTAAAGAGTCGGTTTGGTTGGCTTGTGTCCCAAGCCCAACCCGTGTCATTGTAATAGCCGACTTAGGACTCTTGTTATAGTCGGTTTACCCTCCCCCTCATCTCTATAAAAGGAGGTGAGGGGGGGGGGGACGGATTTGGTACGCATTCTTTCAATACTAATCAAGGAAACGATTAGGGATAATTACCTTGTGCTTGTTTCTTCTTTTCTGTCGATATTGTTGTGTGTGTCATCTTCACGATCGAAGTAATCCGTGTAAGTAACCAGGGTGTTAGTCGATCACGACTTACAAGTGGTATCAGAGCTTTGGTTCGCGAGGGTTTCTGGTTACTTGGTCGACCGATTGAAGGGTTCTTTGGTGTTCGTTTTTCTGGAAGGAGCATGAGGTTTTATCCTGTTTGGGCTACCAGGTTATCGACAACAAAGGTTGCAGCCGGATCGATCGACAGTCAAGGGTTTTCTTTTGGTTTTGTTGGTTTTTTGATCGACAAAGGTTTTCTGTTGATTTTTTTTTTTGTTGGATCTGGTTTTCTTCTTTGTCGGCGTATAGGAAAGGAAGAAGAAGAACAGTAGGTTAATTGTTTTCAAAGTCAACAGGAGAGTATATTGGTGGAATAAATAATAAAACAAATAAAATCTTTGTTTTTTTTGTTTTTATTATTTATAAACAAAAGGAGTAAATAATTAAAAAGGTATTGCACAAGGGACTTTATTGGTTTGTGATTGTGAGGTTTTTTCACAAGGTTTAGCAAATTAATAAAGGGATTAAAGAATGACGGGAGCCAAGTTTGAAATCAAAAAATTCGATGGAACTGGTGATTTCGGGTTATGGAGAGTCAAGATGCGTGCTTTATTAATCCAACATGGATGTGAAGCAGCTCTGGAGGTTTTACCCATGAATATGGATGCTACAGCAAAAGCTGAGCTAAACAAGAAAGCTCACAGTGCCATGATTTTGTGTTTAGGTAACAAGGTTCTGAGAGAGGTTACCGGGGAGACGACTGCAGCGGGGGTTTGGTCCAAGCTCGAGACTTTGTACATGACAAAGTCCTTGGCCAACAAGTTGTACCTAAAGAAAAAGTTGTATACATTCTACATGCCGGCTCGACGTACGATTTCCGAGCATATAGATGAGTTCAACAAAATCGTTCTTGATTTAGCAAATATTGAGGTAAAATTCGAGGATGAAGATCTTGCTTTATTATTACTCACTTCTTTACCAGCATCATACGAACACTTTGTGGATACCTTGCTTTATGGACGGGAAGCTTTGACTTTGGAGGATGTGATGGTCACACTGAATTCAAAGGAAATCAAAGAAAGATCTAAGGCGAAGAGGGATGATGGTGAAGGGTTATATGTGAGGGGAAGAACTGATCGCAGGAATTCGCATCATTCTAGGGGAAAGTCAAGATCGAAGTATCGAGGTGGAAGACTCAAGTGCTATATTTTCCAGTCTGATGAGCACTTGAAGAGAAACTGTCCAAAGAATAATCGCAAGAAGTCAAATGGTTTTGTCAAGAAAGATGATCAGCCAAGCTCTAGTGGTTCGATTTATGACGGTTCTGAGGTGATGATGGTTATGAGTGCAGAAGCCTTGTTGGATTGGATTATGGATTCAGGAGGTTCATACCACATGACACCCAGGTCAGACATATTTTTTGATTTTCTGGAATGCGATGGGGGCAGGGTACTGTTGGGTGATAACAGGGAGTGCAAGATCAGAGGTATTGGCAAGGTCAGGCTACAACTGAAAGATGGGTCAAGTTTTGTGTTACACAATGTCAGGTATATTCCTGAATTGAAAAGAAACTTGATATCGCTGGGAACTCTTGAAAAAGAGGGATATACCGTAAAAATGCAGTCGGGCAAAATCAAGGTGATTAATGGTTCTAGGGTTATTTTGTCTGGAACCCGAAGGGATAATTGCGTATACTCTTTGGATGGCCATGCAGTGGCGGGTGAGCTTAATGCTAGTGTTGAAGAAAAAGACAGTCTTGCGCAGGTTTAGCACAAAAGACTGGGACATATCAGTGAGGCGGGACTTCAGGTGCTAGAAAAGCAGGAGCTGTTTGGCAAGAAAAGTCTAGGTAAGCTCAATTTTTGTGAGAATTGTGTTCTCGGAAAGTCACATCGAGTCAGTTTCGGTGTAGGAAGGCACACTACTCAGGGAGTGATAGACTATGTTCATTCAGACTTATGGGGTCCGTCTCAGGTGGAATCATTGAGAGGTAAGAGGTACTTCTTATCTATTGTTGATGATTATTCTAGGAGGGTATGGGTTTATATTCTCAGGTTCAAACACGAAGCTATATAGGGTTGATAATGAATCACCTAAAATAGTTACTAGCAGGAACGTGGTCTTCAATGAAAGTGTCATGTATAAATACACGTTGAAGGATTCTGGTGCAAGTACTGATAAGTCTGTTGAGGAATTACAGGTTGAGGTGGAACTGCAGAGGTTAAATAATCAGTCGCTTGAGGAAGATCTGATGGCGATGATGAAGATGCAGGGGATCAGGATCATGATCAAACACCGGATCTCACAGATTATCAGTTGGTTCAGGATAGAGAGCCAAGGACAAGAACGAAACCTTTGAGGTTTCGAGATGAAAGTAATATGGCTGCTTACGCGTTTGCTGCAGCAGAGGAAGAAGATACTCATGAACCATTGACATACCAGGAGGCAGTTACTTGTAAAGATAGATCTAAGTGGAAAGCTGCTATGGATGAAGAGGTGGATTCTCTGGAGAAGAATGAGACCTATGAGTTAGTGGATCATCCAGCTGGGCAAAAGCTGGTGAGCTGCAAATGGCTGTTCAAAATAAAGGAAGGGATTGAAGGTGTTCAAAAGCCTAGGTATAAGGCGAGGTTGGTGGCTCGTGGATTCACTCAAAGGGCAAGTATTGACTATAATGAAGTATTTTCGCCGGTAGTTTGACACACATCTATTCGGGTTATACTTGCATTGATTGCGTGTAGAGATTATGAGCTAGAGCAGCTTGATGTAAAGACGGCATTTTTACATGGGAATCTTGAAGAAGTGATCTACATGAGACAGCCACCTGGTTATGAACAAGGTAACAAGGTATGTTTGTTAAAGAAATCCCTTTATGGTTTGAAGCAGTCACCTAGGCAATGGTATAAGAGGTTTGATGAGTACATGCTGAGCAACGGGTTCAAGCGTAGCAGTTACGACAGTTGCGTATATTACAGGAGTTATGCACCAGGTGAGTATATCTATCTAGTGTTATATGTAGACGATATGTTGATTGCTTGTAAAAGCAAGGTTGAGATTAGGTCTATCAAGTCTTTGCTTAAAAAGGAGTTTGACATGAAAGAGCTCGGGGAAGCAAAGAAGATTCTTGGTATGGAGATCATCAGGGATCGGAGTCGCAAGATTCTGAGGGTGTCACAATCCGGGAACGTTTCTAAGATTTTAAATAATTATAGAATAGACAATGGGAAATCGGTTAAGATGCCATTGGGTGGGCACTTCAAGCTGTCATTGAAGGATTGTCCGGTTAGGGATTGTGATGTTGAAAGGATGAGTAGGGTGACATATGCAAATGCGGTTGGGAGCTTAATGTACTTGATGGTATGCACAAGGCCAGACATAGCGTATGCGGTAAGTGTTGTTAGCAGATATTTGGCGAATCCAGGTAAAAAGCATTGGGAAGCAGTGAAGTGGATTTTGAAATATTTGCGGGGTACTGCAAACGTGGGTTTGGTGTATGGGACAGATTGTAGCATCCATGTGGACGTAACAGGTTTTGTTGATTCAGACTTCGCTAAGGATCCGGATAAAGGTAGGTCAATCACAGGTTACGCGTTTTTAGTACAGGGATGTGTTGTAAGCTGGAAGGCAACGCTACAACACGTGGTGGCTCTTTCAACTACAGAGGCGGAGTATATGGCCCTTACGGAGGCTGTGAAGGAAGCTATTTGGCTAAGGGGAGTCTTGGAAGAGTTGGGCGTGGAGCTTAACACTGTGGCAGTTAATTGTGATAATCAGGGCGCGATTCACTTATCGCGGAATCATGTTTTTCATGAAAAGACTAAGCACATCAATGTATGTTACCACTTTATCAGAGAGGTCTTGGAAGCAAAGACGGTTGAAGTTCTGAAGGTGGGTACTGAACACAATGCTGCGGATGCCTTGACGAAGGTGATACCTGGACGAAAGTTACAGCACTGCTTGGAGTTGTTGAGTGTCGGAGTAGGCTAATATAAAGCCTAAGGTGGAAATTGTTACAAGTTTAGTCTCTATATTAGCTTATTGTTAAGTCCACGGGTCTTAGTGTTAATGTTTAGTCGTCATAGCTTAAAGAGTCGGTTTGGTTGGCTTGTGTCCCAAGCCCAACCCGTGTCATTGTAATAGCCGACTTAGGACTCTTGTTAGAGTCGGTTTACCCTCCCCCTCATCTCTATAAAAGGAGGTGAGGGGGGGACGGATTTGGTACGCATTCTTTCAATACTAATCAAGGAAACGATTAGGGATAATTACCTTGTACTTGTTTCTTTTTTTCTGTCGATATTGTTGTGTGTGTCATCTTTACGATCGAAGTAATCCGTGCAAGTAACCAGGGTGTTAGTCGATCACGACTTACACAAGATGTATTTAGGAGACAAAGAAAATGATATGGAAAGAAAATAAAATGTATTTGTGTTATCAAGTTTTTTTAGCAAAAGAAAACAAAAGAAGAGAAAGGAAAAAGAGGAGACATATGGCTCCAAAATCTTCTTTCTCCCTATGATTCTACTTCTCTTCTCTTGATCCTAAAAATAACTCGAGACATGGCGTAACATGTCATCATACATTGACCTTCAATTTGTTCTTTGGGTTTTCAATTTGCTTAATAATTTAGTTCTTGAATCTATGATGAAATTGAAGATATCTCTATATTCTATAAGTTATTTTGGCTTTTATGGGGTTCGATTGATTAATCATCTTACTTTTAGAACAGGTTATTGACTCGTTTGAAAGATGAAGGTTATAAGCTAGGGAATAACACTACTTGCCACTGTCACATTGCTGTTGGAGAGTCACATTTGGTGTCCATGGGTTGTGCTTAGCACAGAGTATAATCTACCTAGTACTAATTATATAAACAAGAGCGTTTGGTAACAAGATTGTCAAGAAAAAACTACATAAAATATTTATGTCACAAAAGCAAGAACCCCAATTATTCTTTCAAAAAATGTTCAAGCTTAGCAAAATTTTATTTTGTATGTAATAATCTGATTTCATTGTCTTCTTTGAGAGCAAAAAAGTAACCAAAACTCCACATAGACAAATTTGGTGTTTATGATATCAATTTCCGGCTTCAATACAAAACATAAATCTTGATGAGAACATAATAGCAGCTAGTGTAGGTGAAAGGATTTAGTAAACGTAGACAATGACCTATTGTGGCTTTCCATTTCTAAGGAGCATGCACTTATATATCCGGATTTGTGTGTAGACCCGCCATAGCGATTTTAACATTTAATATGGAACCGAATTAGAAATCACTTAAGAAATGAAATCCAGTTCCATAAAACACTTTTATGAACAACTTGTATCAACATTTGTTCAGCAACCTCTGTTCAATCACCTTTTGTCAATGCTTCTTCCAACCCATAAAGGTGTTGCAATCCATAAGTGTGGCCAGCTGATGCATATTTACAAGTCCTGCCCCATAAGGAAGTTGACATGTCTGGAGTACATTTATCTTTTGTCTAATCAAACACCCTACAAATTTCATTTTCCTTTTGGGCCATTTCCATATGTCGAAATTCACACCTCCTCTTAACTCCTATGTATCACATTAGACACTCTTTAAAACAACTAGTTTCTCACCATTTCTGTTACGAGCTTTATGATGGACATTTCCGTTCCACGGCCTATCTTAGCAAAATTATCACATGAATCATCAACTTTAGAAACGACATCAGCCAAAACATCTTCTGAAGTATAACCAACAACCCATCTAAACCATTTACTTCCCTTTGAAACACTCCAAACTTCAACTATGCTATACTTCCTATCGTCCTCGGGTTCTCCCTCTTTCCTTATTTCAGCAACAATCCTTATATCAACAACATTAACCTCCATAGCTATACCCTCATGACCATTCTTATTCACTATTCTTCACAAACTTTTCAACTAATGGTTTATCCGCCACAATATGGTTTCCCTTTATTATATTTGTAATACTTTCCATACCAGTAGCATTCATTTGGGTCATCAGGGAGATGGTTGACGAATGCCATCCAAATCCATCCCCCTCTCCTATTTTCTTGTTTGACTCGGTCAGCCATACACACATATACACTTGGGTAGTTTCAGCTTCATAAGCTTATATCAATCTCCATAAGTTGTACTACAAGTCACCACATAGACTAGTTGTACATTTTGACTCAACCTTGCAAAAACTTGCAAACCTCATCATAAAGTTCCAACACTAATTTGTAACACCCCCAATTCATGATGCAGCGGAATTCAACTTGGGTGTTACTCGACGGCACAACAGTCATAATAATAGAAAACGATCTCTAACCGAGTCGTATTAAAAGAGCTGTCATTCATATTTATTCAAATATATCAGAGTTTACATAGTAAGGTCCCAAAAAGGTTCCATGTTTCAAAATACATCAATATAAAGTCTTTGATGTTTTTATCGAATGACATAATAGTTTATAGCCTTCTTCCTTCGGTAAGTGCCCTTCCGCTCCATTCTTGATTATCATGGACCTGAAATACATGCTTAAGAGGTCAACACAAAGGTTGAGTGAAATTCATAGAGTTTGTTTAACGGTTGAACACAATATGTTGGTAGTAATGAGTTAATTAGACTCATACTTATGTTAGAAAACAAAACAGTTATTATTATATACTAAGCTCATGCAACCAATACGTTAACGGGTACCAATATCAATCGGCGGTTTTGTTGCCCCGGTAAGTACTTTGCCGTCATACTTAATGTTCAAATATAGTGCATTCGTTCGAACTAATCTGCTCAAACAAATGGGATTCGTCAATCCCAATAGGCCTATTCACAATACTCGCGCTCACTAATTCTAGTGATTAAATGGTTCATGATAGGGGCCTAGGATTGGCAAGGTAGGTACTTAGTAATAATAAAACAATCAGGCAGCATACAGTTTCAAAGCATTGTGTTCGGTTTAAAAGTAGCATGTATTCCCCCCAAGGGTTTGTAAAACATTGAAGTAATGTAAAGTGGGGCTATGAACTCACCTTAAGTAAGATAGCAAGAAATGAAGGTAATGGTTGGATCGTGTAAGTTTCTACGAGCAACCTATAATAGAATGTCGCGACTTAGGTTTTGAGTAATGAATATGAAGTAGTGCCTATATATATATCTTGCATTTAGTCCATGATGTGGTATGATGTATAGTATAAGTCTTTGAAAGAAAGATTCATGAAACATGTATGTTTTGGTATATCGTTTACTACCGTTCGGGCCGACATAATTCAGAAGTCATGTTAGTAAGCGTTCGAGGAGCCAGGACACTTTAACTCGTAAATCCACAACTCATCTCGACGGCTTACATAATGAACTCCTCACATGAGGCTCCCTACTATTGTAGTAGTTGATAAAATATATAGATATAAGTTTTGATCCGAAAAGTTACATGTCCGATATTTGGATAAACTTAGGAAAGTTTATTAGTATATGAAGATTGTTATTAGGGGTAGTTTCATAAGTCTTGTATGACCATTTTCTCTTTGTAATATCTCATGGTTCCTTTTTAAGTGAAGTAGATCCAAATTGCTTGTTCATGTTATCGCCTAATTCCTTGTTTCATGTTTACGCCTAAGTAAGCTTACATGGTTATTTCGTCATGGCCTAGCCATGACCTTTGGTCCTTGTTACAAGGTCATGAGACACAACCTTGGCTCTAGCCATGGTTGTGGTCTTGATTATAGGTCATAAGACCTCTTGTTCCTTTTAAAGTATAACCATAATCTAGTGACTTTCGCCTAAAAATGGGCTGTTTAGAATTTGAAGAATTTTATCACTCGGAGAGCGTTTTTAGGGCTCGAGCTTCTTTGTTCCTGAATGAAAACGGCGTTCCGGACAACTTTCGTGTTTTAACTTTTTGATGAATCGGACCAGAAGGGTGACTTTCAAAAACTCAGAATGCAAAACAGTATGGTTTAGGCAGTTTTGCCGGAAATCTTTGGTAACTTCAAATCGCCATAACTTTTGACTCGTTTACTCTTTTTAGGTGGTTCAAATTGCTATGGTTTCCTTGTTAAGTCCTCTAATGTAATATTTAATAATCCAATATCATAATTTTTCCATTTTGATCAGGTTATACCAAGAAAGTCACTAGTTTACTTGTTTTAGTAACTTATCTTAACAATCAATTACAACAACATGTTTTTCTCATTTTTATACATCATGGACATTTATACAAGACATAATATTGCAAGAATAACATGTAAATGATATGAACATGATTAATAAACAAGAAGCATGTTAGGTTTAGGCTTACAACTTTAGGCTTTCAAAGATGAAAGGAAAGTAGCAAGTAAGGAAAAGGACTTTGATAGACTTGCTTCAACCCACTTCACTTCATGCAATCTTTCTACCCTTGTAATCTTGAAAGATGGATGATGAAGGTTGAGGTGACTTGAGTGGATTTAAACTCAAGAGAAATCACCAAGTATATGAGGTTATGGAAGAGTTTTGGTGAATGATAACCTAACTAGGGTTTCTATCTTGAACTTTCACTTGAACCTTGCTTGAATTTGGAAGAAATAAAGCTAAGTATGGAATGGTTATGGTGTTGGAGGTGCACGGCAACAATGGGAGGGGGGGGGGGGGGGGGGGCTTTTATAGGTCTTTGAGGAGGTTACAAAGTTGAACTAGTCAACACTTTGCTAGCAAGTTTCAACACATGTAAACATCTTAGGCCAATTTCCACAAGATCAAGCCACACCATGGGGTGACTCCCCCCCCCCCTATTGGCGGTTCACAAGCCTAGGGGGTGAGGTGTGCTTGGTCTTGATATTATCCTAAGATATTTGGTTGAAACTTGACTCCGGGAAATGCCAACCGTAAGTGATTAGGCCTCAAAACGTAAAACCGGGTGTCGTAAAATTATGAAACTTTAAAGTATTGTTAGACATGTCCATATGTTCCATAATAAAATATAAAATGAGTGGTAGGTTCCATTTGGGTGGTAAAACCCTGCTAAAACTGGAAACACGGGTCTAAAACGCGTAATACGTAAAATGTACGATTATTGCGTAAAATTGAGAAAAGTAAAATGTTACTTTTCTAATATGTTATAAATGATTTAAAATGACTTATAATGTCTAGACTGGGCTCAGTCTAGTGTCGGTTGGTATTAAATGTCTTTTAGACATCAAACCGTAAACCTAAAAATCAAGGAATGACTTATAAAATCAAGGGATGATTTTTGGTCAATGGAGGAGGGAAAAATATGTTGACTTATTCTAATAAGTTGAAAACTCAAATCGTCTTAGAAACGCGGTGCAGGTATAGGCTAGGGTTACGGCTGAGTAAAAACGCGTAAAACTGAAAATTCCAGTTTTTCACGGCCGAGGTTTATTTTTTTGTCATGTTTTTCTCAGTCATGATTTATTCTCAAATAAATCATGAATGTGTCAAACATTTTTCTGATGTGGGGTCACTTAACGGGGTCGAATTTCGTTGTGCGTAGAATTTCTGAATGACTTTTTACCCTAAAACGTGTAATTCCTTAATAACTTTCACGAAAATGATCTGACGAATGTCAAACATTTAATTTGCCATGGAAATGATTTATCACTCGAGAATATGAAATAAAAATTAACTTTCGGGAACATTTCGGTAAAAATGAATAGTAGATTTTCCGGGAATAGTAATTAACCTGAAATTGCGAATTGTTACAGTCTCCACCCCATACGAGAGCTCCGTCCCGGAGATCAATTTGCGTTGGGAGTAGAAGCTTCGTTGGTAAAAAGATGTGGGTATTTCTTACGTATCTGGTCCTCTCGTTCCCATGTGTATTCAGGACCACGTCGTGAGTTCCAACGAACTTTGACAATTGGAATACGGCTTTGCTTGAGTTGTTTGACCTCTCGGTCCATGATTTATTCGGGTTCCTCAATAAATTGAAGATCGTCATTGAGTTGAATTTCATCGAGTGGAATCACGAGTGATTCATCTGATAAGCATTTCTTTAGGTTAGATACATGGAAAGTGGGGTGTACAGTACTGAGTTCTGCTGGAAGCTCAAGTCTGTATGCCACAGGGCCAACCCTGGCTAGGATTTTGAATGGTCCGATGTATCTTGGGTTTAGTTTTCCTCGTTTACCGAATCGTATCAAGCCTTTCCAAGGCGATACCTTTAGCATAACCCTATCTCCGACTTGAAATTCTAGGGGTCTGCGTCGTGTGTCGGCATAACTTTTCTGTCGATCTCTTGCGGCTTGTAGTCGACTTCTGATTTGTACAATCTTATCCGTTGTTTCACGGATGAGTTCTGGTCCAGTGAGTTGAACTTCTCCCACTTCAGCCCAACAAGCAGGTGAATGACACTTTCGACCGTAAAGTGCTTCGAATGGAGCTGCTTTAATACTTGTATGATAGCTGTTGTTGTAGGAAAATTCGACTAATGGTAGATGAGTATCCCATCCTTTTCCAAAGTCTATTATACAAGCTCGAAGCATGTCTTCAAGTGTTTGAATGGTTCGTTCACTCTGACCATCGGTCTGAGGATGATACGCTGTACTCATGTCTAGATTTGTTCCAAAGGCGTCTTGGAGTGACTGCCAGAAATTGGAAGTAAATCTACCATCTCTGTCGGATATGATGGATATTGGTGCACCATGTCTTGAGACTATTTCTTTGACGTACAGTCGGGTTAGTTGTTCCATTTTGTAAGTCTCTTTGATTGGTATAAAGTGTGCGGATTTTGTGAGACGATCAACTATGACCCAGATGGAGTCATAACCGCTTGATGTATTTGGGAGCTTGGTAATGAAGTCTATAGTAATTCTTTCCCATTTCCACATAGGAATTTCTGGTTGTTGCAATGGACCGGATGGTTTTTGGTGTTCGGCTTTTACTTTGGAGCAGGTAAGACATTTGCTAACGTATGTTGCAATGTCGGCTTTCATGTTCGGCCACCAATAGAGTAACTTAAGATCATGATACATTTTATCAGATCCTGGATGTATGGAGTATTTAGACTTGTGTGATTCATGCATGATCAAGTCTCGTAGGCCACCAAAAAGTGGTAACCAACTTCGACCTTGGAAGCATAGAGTTCCATCTGAACAGGTTTCGAATTTCTTTTGTATCATGCCATCCAACCTTTCCTTTTGGATATCTTCTTGTTTCACCGCCTCAGCTTGAGCGTGAAGGATTTGAGTAGGAAAGTTTGAATTTATTGTTAAAACTAAGGCTCGAACTCGTAATGGTTTAACCCATTCCTTTCGGCTCAGGGCGTCGGCTACTACGTTTGCCTTTCCTGGGTGGTAACGAATGTCGCAGTCATAATCACTTAGTAATTCCAACCAACGACGTTGTCTCATGTTTAGTTCTTTTTGGTTCAAAATGTGTTGTAGACTTTTATGATCGGTGTACACAGTACATCTAGTACCGTATAGATAGTGTCTCTAGATTTTTAGTGCAAAGACCACATCATGTTTAGTTCTTTTTGGTTCAAAATGTGTTGTAGACTTTTATGATCGGTGTACACAGTACATCTAGTACCGTATAGATAGTGTCTCTAGATTTTTAGTGCAAAGACCACAGCTCCTAACTCTAAGTCATGAGTGGGGTAATTTTCCTCATGAACCTTGAGTTGTCTTGATGCATAAGCCATGACCTTATCGCGTTGCATCAACACGGCACCTAACCCTTGGTGCGATGCATCACAATAGACTACAAAATCTTCGATCCCATCTGGCAATGCTAGGATAGGAGCACTACAAAGTTTCTGTTTGAGGGTTTGGAAAGCTTTTTCTTCATCTTCATTCCACACGTATTTCTTGTCTTTCTAAGTTAGCTTAGTCAAAGACTTTGCTATTGAGGAAAATCCTTCAATAAACCTTCGGTAATACCCGGCTAAACCCAGAAATTGATGAATTTCTGTAGGTGTGGTAGGTATTGGCCAATTTTTGATAGCTTCAATTTTAGCGGGATCGACATGTAAACCGGTCTTGTCAATCACATGCCCAAGGAATTGTACTGATTGAATCCAAAATTCACATTTGGAAAACTTTGCATACAATTTCTCTTCCTTGAGTAGTCCTAAAATTGTTCTCAGGTGTTCTTTGTGTTCCTCCTCGTTTTTGGAATATATGAGAATGTCGTCTATGAATACGATCACGAATTTGTCCAAATATGGTTTACACACCCGATTCATGAGATCCATGAATACTGCCGGTGCATTAGTTAACCCAAATGGCATCACTTGGAATTCATGGTGACCATATCGTGTCCTAAAGGCTGTTTTTGGAATGTCTTCATCACGAACTCTAACTTGATGGTAACCTGATCGTAGGTCAATTTTTGAGTAATAGGTTGAACCTTGCAATTGATCGAATAAGTCATCAATTCTTGGTAGTGGGTATCGGTTCTTTATGGTTAATTTGTTTAGCTCACGATAGTCAATACACATTCGTAATGACCCATCTTTCTTTTTCACGAACAAAACTGGAGCTCCCCAAGGTGAGGAACTGGGTCGAATAAATCCCTTGTCCGAAAGTTCTTGTAATTGATTTGATAGCTCTTGCATCTCTGAAGGTGCTAGCCAGTATGGTGCGCGAGCAACTGGCGCCGCTCCTGGTATTAAATCAATTCTGAACTCTATTTGACGATTTGGTGGTAGTCCAGGTAAATCTTCCGGAAAGACTTCAGGAAACTCACGGGCAATAGGAACATCTTCGAGACGTTTTTCATCGGATTTCTTTTCGGTTACGTGGGCTAAGAAAGCATAACATCCTTTCTCAACGTACTTCATGGTTTTGATACATGAGATGATGTTTATTCGAGTTCCACTTTGATCACCACGAATGATCAAAGTTTCATTGTCACATGGAATGTGCACAACTCTTTCACCACAAATGATGTTAGCTTGATGTTTAGACAACCAATCCATGCCAATAACAACATCAAAACTTCCGAGTTCGATTGGCATAAGATTGATGTTAAAGGGGTTGTCTAAGAGATTAAGGGTACAGTTTGGGATTACGGTATTAGTATTTACTAAGTCACCGGTAGCTAGTTCAATACTATAACTAGTGGTTAAAGTAATTGATGGAATATCAAGTAAAGGCGCAATTCTAGTAAATATAAAGCTCATATCAGCACCAAAATCGAATAAGACTTTAACAGGAATGTTATTGAGTAAGAACGTACCGGTAACCACGTTCGGGTCTTGGTGTGGATCTCCATTTCCCATGACATAGGCTCTACCGCGAGCACCTCCGCCTTGGGGTCCTTGGTTTTGAGGACAATTGTTTTTGAAGTGTCCCCTTTCACCACACCCAAAACATGTAACTATGGGCTGTGTGTTAGCCCCAGTAGCTATACCCTTGCCCCTACAATCCTTGGCAAGATGTCCGGGCTTTTGGCACTTGTTGCATTTGGCCGGGCAGGGACCTTCATGATGGTAGTTGCACTTGGTACATTGTGGTAGAGTACCAACATATTTACCACCGGCTGGTGCAGCAACATAAGCCGTCGCGGCTTCCTGTCTTTTGTTCTGCTGATTGTGATGGTTGTTGTTTCGGGTTTGGTTGTTGTTGTTTTTGTTGTTGTTGTTGTTGTTGTTGTTGTTGTTGTTGCTGTTGCTGTTGTTGTTGTTGTTGTTGTTGTTGTTGTTGTTGTTGTTGTTGTTGTTGTTGTTGTTGTTACTCCCACGGTTACCATCCCATGGTCGCTTGTTGTTGTTGTTCTTGTTGTTGTTGTTGTTACGGTAGTTGGAGTTGTTGGGATTATTGGTATTGCTGACGTTGTTGGTATTGTTGTTGGTGTTGAGGTTGTTTTGCTTTCGGGTTTCTGTCATTCGTACCACTTGGTCCATGAGGCTGCGGGACATCCGCATAGCTTCATCAAGTTCCTTGGGATTTGCCGAAGTTACATTCCCCTGTATGCTTGATGGAAGTCCCCAGATATACCTTTCCAACAATTTTTCCTTTGTGGAAACCATTGTTGGACAAAGTATCCTCAATTCTTGGAATCGACGGTTGTAGGTTATGATATCATTTCCCCTAACCGTATGATCCCAGAATTCAACCTCCAACTTTTGCATTTCACTGCAAGGGCAGTACTCCTTGATCATCATCTTCTTCAGGTTATCCCACGAAATCTTATAGGCATTCTCAATGCCCATGGGTTGAGCAATTGAGTTCCACCAGGATAATGCCTCATTCAACAGAGTACTCGTGGCATACTGAACTTTATCACCCTCAGTACATTTACTGACCAGGAATACTGACTCCGCCTTTTCAAACCAGCGGGTCAAACCTACAGCTCCTTCAGTACCCTTGAATTTGATGGGTTCACATTTCAAGTAGGAAATGAACGAGCAACCCTTTGGTACTGTAGCAACATTGGTTACCGGAGGGGTAGTTGAGTTTGGTCCTCCAAGGTTAAGACTGGCAATTCTGGCAGCTTCTGCAGCTATAGCAGCTTCCGCAGCAGTGGCGGCTTCAGCGGCTGCTGCAGCATCAGCAGCTGCTGCAGCATCAGCGGCTGCTGCAGCATCAACAACACCAGCAGCTGTGGCGGCTTCGGCAGCTGCTGCAGCTACGGCTGCTCGTTCCATGATAAGTGTTGCATTGACACTGTCCTTTACCAGTTTGCGGATGGCAGCTTGCGTCATTGTTGGTGGTGTCTTTTTCTTTGGTGCCATGATTCTATTGTTCAAAAGATATGTTGTAATTAGAGAGTTGTGAGATGAGCACAATTTTTGATAAGGATGATAGGATAATAATGTTGAAATTTAAAAGCATAACACATGATAGTATATAAAACAAGAGTTTTATTCATATAACGTTGATTGATTTACAAAATCGAACTTATTACAAGTTCATTCAAAACTTACTAACTGATACTTTCAGTTAGTAATTACAACGTTGTACTAAAGATAACTAGTACTATAACACTAGTCTAACGTCGGTTGGGAGGTTGTTGTAGTCCGGACGGATTATTAATTCCGTGTGTTGCTAACACATCTACACTTTCATTTGGACGGTATTCTTTGACATCCTTTTGGTATAGCCTTTGTTGTATGGCACTCATTTGAGTTTGCATTCCACACAAATCATTCTTAAGTTGATACCTGTCAAAGTTTGCAACATCTAACCGGATTTCTGCGGTATTTAGGCGGTTAAGTAGTTTGTGAATTTGTACCGCATCCTGTTCTTGGGCCCTCTCAACCAAAGTGAGTCTATCCTTGACGTTATCCAGGCCGGTTAGAGGATTTAAGACTATTTCCCCAAGATGAGTCAAGTCCCTTTTGACATAGCTCATGTCAAGCTTAAACCAATAGAGGTCATCTCGAGCATTCATGGCATCCATTCTGGCAGAATTTACCTTAGATATATAGTCGTTCATTTGACTTGCCATACTTTGAACTTTGAGTTGGGTCAGGTTGAGGGCTTGTTTCAAAGAGTAGATTTCGTATTGAGCTGAGTTCACGAACATATGTGCAGATGTAGATGTTCCGCCGACTTGGTAATTAGACTTCGGAACTTGAGCTGGAGTGGTACGGTTAGATTCGGATGAAATTGGTGAAACAGGAGGTGGAGATGTTAATGGTGATAGATGTGGCACTACTATTTGTTCCTCCGCTTCCTCAATGTCATCGATGCCTTCGATGTCAATATCCATTTCAGGATCTTCTTCGTAATCATCGATGTTTATGTCCATATCCATTTCAGGATCTTCATCCGAATCTACATCTAGATCCTCGTAAGGTTCTTCCTCGTCGTCGTAGTCAATTGGTTCAAAGTAAGGATCATCGGGTCCGGGAAGAATTGGTAAATACTCGGGGCATAGCAGGAAGATGATCGGGAGATGGAGGTGCGGACATGATGTCTACAATTAGTATTTCAATGTCAAAAATAAATCAAATGTTTATGGAAAATGCTCAAACTAAGGAAATGTGCATATGACAATATACAAATATGTTCATGTAGTATAACATGTGTAATAAGTCCATAATCTTCTGGAGGATGGAAGGCACGAAGATCGGAAGGCTATAAAAATGTTTTTGCTTGTTATTGTAGTTATAGTTTAGGTCTCACTTAGACCCGTTTCTCTATAACCATGGCTCTGGTACCAATCTGTAACACCCCCAATTCATGATGCAGCGGAATTCAACTTGGGTGTTACTCGACGGCACAACAGTCATAATAATAGAAAACGGTCTCTAACCGAGTCGTATTAAAAGAGTTGTCATTCATATTTATTCAAATATATCAGAGTTTACATAGTAAGGTCCCAAAAAGGTTCCATGTTTCAAAATACATCAATATAAAGTCTTTGATGTTTTTATCGAATGACATAATAGTTTATAGCCTTCTTCCTTCGGTAAGTGCCCTTCCGCTCCATTCTTGATTATCATGGACCTGAAATACATGCTTAAGAGGTCAACACAAAGGTTGAGTGAAATTCATAGAGTTTGTTTAACGGTTGAACACAATATGTTGGTAGTAATGAGTTAATTAGACTCATACTTATGTTAGAAAACAAAACAGTTATTATTATATACTAAGCTCATGCAACCAATACGTTAACGGGTACCAATATCAATCGGCGGTTTTGTTGCCCCATTAAGTACTTTGCCGTCATACTTAATGTTCAAATATAGTGCATTCGTTCGAACTAATCTGCTCAAACAAATGGGATTCGTCAATCCCAATAGGCCTATTCACAATACTCGCGCTCACTAATTCTAGTGATTAAATGGTTCATGATAGGGGCCTAGGATTGGCAAGGTAGGTACTTAGTAATAATAAAACAATCAGGCAGCATACAGTTTCAAAGCATTGTGTTCGGTTTAAAAGTAGCATGTATTCCCCCCAAGGGTTTGTAAAACATTGAAGTAATGTAAAGTGGGGCTATGAACTCACCTTAAGTAAGATAGCAAGAAATGAAGGTAATGGTTGGATCGTGTAAGTTTCTACGAGCAACCTATAATAGAATGTCGCGACTTAGGTTTTGAGTAATGAATATGAAGTAGTGCCTATATATATATCTTGCATTTAGTCCATGATGTGGTATGATGTATAGTACAAGTCTTTGAAAGAAAGATTCATGAAACATGTATGTTTTGGTATATCGTTTACTACCGTTCGGGCCGACATAATTCAGAAGTCATGTTAGTAAGCGTTCGAGGAGCCAGGACACTTTAACTCATAAATCCACAACTCATCTCGACGGCTTACATAATGAACTCCTCACATGAGGCTCCCTACTATTGTAGTAGTTGATAAAATATATAGATATAAGTTTTGATCCGAAAAGTTACATGTCCGATATTTGGATAAACTTAGGAAAGTTTATTAGTACATGAAGATTGTTATTAGGGGTAGTTTCATAAGTCTTGTATGACCATTTTCTCTTTGTAATATCTCATGGTTCCTTTTTAAGTGAAGTAGATCCAAATTGCTTGTTCATGTTATCGCCTAATTCCTTGTTTCATGTTTACGCCTAAGTAAGCTTACATGGTTATTTCGTCATGGCCTAGCCATGACCTTTGGTCCTTGTTACAAGGTCATGAGACACAACCTTGGCTCTAGCCATGGTTGTGGTCTTGATTATAGGTCATAAGACCTCTTGTTCCTTTTAAAGTATAACCATAATCTAGTGACTTTCGCCTAAAAATGGGCTGTTTAGAATTTGAAGAATTTTATCACTCGGAAAGCGTTTTTAGGGCTCGAGCTTCTTTACTCCTGAACGAAAACGGCGTTCCGGACAACTTTCGTGTTTTAACTTTTTGATGAATCGGACCATAAGGGTGACTTTCAAAAACTCAGAATGCAAAACAGTATGGTTTAGGCAGTTTTGCCGGAAATCTTTGGTAACTTCAAATCGCCATAACTTTTGACTCGTTTACTCTTTTTAGGTGGTTCAAATTGCTATGGTTTCCTTGTTAAGTCCTCTAATGTAATATGTAATAATCCAATATCATAATTTTTCCATTTTGATCAGGTTATACCAAGAAAGTCACTAGTTTACTTGTTTTAGTAACTTATCTTAACAATCAATTACAACAACATGTTTTTCTCATTTTTATACATCATGGACATTTATACAAGACATAATATTGCAAGAATAACATGTAAATGATATGAACATGATTAATAAACAAGAAGCATGTTAGGTTTAGGCTTACAACTTTAGGCTTTCAAAGATGAAAGGAAAGTAGCAAGTAAGGAAAAGGACTTTGATAGACTTGCTTCAACCCACTTCACTTCATGCAATCTTTCTACCCTTGTAATCTTGAAAGATGGATGATGAAGGTTGAGGTGACTTGAGTGGATTTAAACTCAAGAGAAATCACCAAGTATATGAGGTTATGGAAGAGTTTTGGTAAATGATAACCTAACTAGGGTTTCTATCTTGAACTTTCACTTGAACCTTGCTTGAATTTGGAAGAAATAAAGCTAAGTATGGAATGGTTATGGTGTTGGAGGTGCACGGCAACAATGGGAGGGGGGGCTTTTATAGGTCTTTGAGGAGGTTACAAAGTTGAACTAGTCAACACTTTGCTAGCAAGTTTCAACACATGTAAACATCTTAGGCCAATTTCCACAAGATCAAGCCACACCATGGGGTGACTCCCCCCCCCCCCCCCCCCTATTGGCGGTTCACAAGCCTAGGGGGTGAGGTGTGCTTGGTCTTGATATTATCCTAAGATATTTGGTTGAAACTTGACTCCGGGAAATGCCAACCGTAAGTGATTAGGCCTCAAAACATAAAAACAGGTGTCGTAAAATTATGAAACTTTAAAGTATTGTTAGACATGTCCATATGTTCCATAATAAAATATAAAATGAGTGGTAGGTTCCATTTGGGTGGTAAAACCCTGCTAAAACTGGAAACACGGGTCTAAAACGCGTAATACGTAAAATGTACGATTATTGCGTAAAATTGAGAAAAGTAAAATGTTACTTTTCTAATATGTTATAAATGATTTAAAATGACTTATAATGTCTAGACTGGGCTCAGTCTAGTGTCGGTTGGTATTAAATGTCTTTTAGACATCAAACCGTAAACCTAAAAATCAAGGAATGACTTATAAAATCAAGGGATGATTTTTGGTCAATGGAGGAGGGAAAAATATGTTGACTTATTCTAATAAGTTGAAAACTCAAATCGTCTTAGAAACGCGGTGCAGGTATAGGCTAGGGTTACGGCTGAGTAAAAACGCGTAAAACTGAAAATTCCAGTTTTTCACGGCCGAGGTTTATTTTTTTGTCATGTTTTTCTCAGTCATGATTTATTCTCAAATAAATCATGAATGTGTCAAACATTTTTCTGATGTGGGGTCACTTAACGGGGTCGAATTTCGTTGTGCGTAGAATTTCTGAATGACATTTTACCCTAAAACGTGTAATTCCTTAATAACTTTCACGAAAATGATCTGACGAATGTCAAACATTTAATTTGCCATGAAAATGATTTATCACTCGAGAATATGAAATAAAAATTAACTTTCGAGAACATTTCGGAAAAAATGAATAGTAGATTTTCCGGGAATAGTAATTAACCTGAAATTGCGAATTGTTACATAATTCGCTTAAACTTGGTAACGGTGAGGGTATAACCGCGATCCAGGCTACATATTGTTGAAGCCACCACAATTTTCACATTATGTCAAATTGACCCATAAAAACATTAAAACAACATAAAACAAATGAGATAACAAATTTCCAACATCTCTCAACTTCAATTCAACATGCACAATCAGTAGAGTTAACTAAATCATAAACGTCCTTGAAAGGTAAACTAAAAAGTTACATCTTCACTATGACTCTCAAACCCATTAGAAAACGCCTATTTTGCACGAAAAGAACTTATCCATCTTAATTATAGCGTCATTTCTTACCTTTGCAGTTTTTACCCTTCTTCCCCTTGTTATTCTCCGCTTTCTTGTTTTTAGCATCTCGAGTGCTGACACCATCGCCTGTTTGTTCAACCTCAGTTGTGCTGCTGCTGCTGCACTCTGACATGGCCATTTTCCCAGACTTTGGATTCTGACTCTTGCCATAACGCTTCAAGAGCTCATCTAACTTTGGCCTACTTCTTTCGGGCCACTCCATAAGATTTTCAAAATTCTTCTTGAAAGCTGAAGGCGTTAGACTGAAAAAGACCCAATACCGAGATAAATCTTCAATTTTTAATTGTTTGTAAATTCATATATAAACATATAGAGTTCATAAAATTGCAAATCTAACCTTGGTTTAAATGCGTCTAAAAGTGCCTTCACTTCACTAAATAAATCATGCACAGGTGTTATATATTCTCCAGTACGGAATTCCCCATCTTCAAGAGCAGTACCTAATGCGTCTACATAAATTTCAATTTCATTCTGAAAACAAAAAATATAATTAGAAGGCAACGTAGTTTGAAACAATCATGATAAACTATAAAGAATCATAATGCACTTACTTTTAACGTAGTAGGCATCTTTCCCTTCAAAAATTTATATATTTTTTTCAGATCTTTACATCGCATTCGTAGTTCCCCTCTGCAACCACCCACTGGATTCACAACTAGATTTGCATCTGCTGATGTGTTACCACATGTCATCTCAGGAATCGACCCACAACCATCATCACTCGAAGGATTTTGAGCAGAAAGAGTAGCCTTTCTTTGGAATAATAGGCTCATGATCTCTTCTCTGGAATTCCTAAGGTCGACAAATATGGCACAAGGGGCATGGATGTTAGGTCTCACATCTCCAGAATACACAATCACAAGAGGATCCTCTATGCTACTAAACGCTTCTGCAACCATTTCCGGAGTCAGGATCAAGTCTTGACCCTTCCTTCCTCTCTGAAGATTAGACAGAAACTTATTTGGAAACCACCTTCTGTGATCCGACAGCAAATTAATCAGTACTTTTGAACATTCTGACGCATCTAGAAAAATTGTACACAGCATCATAACTAACTTCATTGCTAAAATTGGAAGATAACTTTCCTTGATATCTGATCTTTGTAACCATGATATAGTAGCTTTTCCACCGTATAGAATTTTGTTGACCACATTGACATAAAAGAGTATGAGATAGGGTGAAAATTCCTCTTTCTTATATGGAAACAGATTAGTTGGAGTAGCAGGAGAGTGACGATATGTAAGCCATCCAACAAAAGAAGACCGAGTAGTGTAGAAGGTTTCATATAAAAAATTATTTACGAAAAGAAGACGATCCAAAAGATGCACACAACTGTCAGGTGAAATGTAGCCTGCAAGCTTCCAGTTGGATTCAAATGTACGATATAAAAGACTAACATCAAACTTTTCCAATCCATCATCCCTAATACTCTGAACAAAGGACTTCCATGTAGGATTCCCCTCAAGCTTATTAATGATATGCTCGTAAACAGCTGCCGAGGTTTTTGAACCAAGACATATTATCATCACCCTCCCTATTGTCCAATAAGTGAAGTCACCCTTCATGTCAACATAATGAAGAATTATCTCATCAAGCAATTTTACCGAAAGATCAGTCTCCCTTAAAGAAATTAAGTCCTTAGAGACTGATTTCCGCCAGTCTAACGGAAACACAAGATCGAAGTAGGTTAAAGAAATTCCAAGGAAACATTGCAGCTTCTTTACATAAGGATTTGTCAGATTAAGATACTGGCATCCTAGAAGAAACTTGGAGACCTCAAAAATGTGAAGGAGAGATGTGCTTTGGTGGAATGCATGACCATTTGACTTTGACTTACGAAGGGCTTCAAGAGTTTCAAGTACCTTTGTACCCACAGTAAGTAATTCCGACTGCCAATAAGACCGAATAGCAAACACCAACTCCCTTCCATCAATAATTAGACGATTCCCGTCCATATGAAGACCCTTTTGACCCCACTTTCTTACCCAATCAGCATCCTTGTTAACTAACAAGTAAACCATGTTACCATTTACATGATGTTTTCTCACCCCAAAATAGATCAAACTGAAATCAACATAAAGCTCGTCTCTCTCTGGTTCTTCATTATGGAAACTTTCAAGACTCTCGAAGATATTCACAACATTCTCCTTCCATAAATTCCAATAGAAAACCAGAGTTCTAATAGAAACCTGGTTATGAAACATCTTGTCTTCACAATGCTTATTCATATCAATAGGTAACTCGTCCTCCCACTCATACTTTGAGACATTCAAATGAAGATGCTTATCTAAGATTTTCCTAATCAACAAGATTTCTCCCTTTAGACTCCTGTTTTTCTGAATAATGTCCAAACCGGTCTGTAGCTCAGGGAAGCTGTTGTAGTGATCACAGAGTACTTTAAGCTCACTACTAACAAAATCATAGAAAACATCAGACTCCATTTTGGCAAGCAACTTGGCTTTTTCAGAATGTACTTCCTTCTGAGGAAACTGCTTCAATGGCCAGCCGCTGTTTCCATTTTCCCATAAAGAGCTAAAATATACATACCAAAGTAACAAAACCGCGGCCTCCTTAAAATGTCCAACCTTCTCCAAAAGATCAGCCTCTTTTATAACATCACCCAAAGACCTTGCCAGCTCAGCAGCTTCAAGAAACTTACCCGATTCTTCTTCCAACAATGAAAGGTCATCAAGGCAGCCTAAGGACCTCAAGAACACACGTTTAGATTCCATACAATAAAACGCCTGGACAAATTTCATCATGGATTTAGGATCATCATGCCCATGGTATTCAAAGGCACAACTTTCTAAGTACTCTTGCACAATTTGTCGAAATTCTTTACTTTGCAAATTAACACTTTCCTTCCAGTATTTAATATACTCCAACCCTCTATCAAAAAGTTTCCCTTTTCTACAATGCGACAGACAATTGAAAAACTGATCTCCCTTGGCATAAGCTTCCGCAGCTTCGCTATGACACCCTGCTAGACTGAAACACTCTGCTGCTGCATTAATCTTTCCAGGTGTGTACAAATATATTTTCCCTAAACACACAAGATTTCAAATTAGGAGTAACAAGATGGATGGGTGGGTTGGGCAATGCATCCATTGACCCGTTCCCGTTTTAGATTATCTTTTACTATAAGTTAGTGATGGGTGGGTTAGGTAATGATAAAAAGCCGTATTATTACAATGCATCCAAACAGTTTGACCCATTGACACGTTCCCCTTTTATTTAATTTCTTTTTTATCTATATTAATAAAGATGATTAAACTAATGCAAGCACTTAATCTAAAGATGAAGTTACCAGCTCTTCCATACTCCCCCAAATCACAATAGCATGATGCAGCATACTCGAGTTTCCCAATAGACTCAAACATTTCTGCTGCTTCTCTAACATAACCTAGAAAAGCTTCATGATTCGTTCCCCGCATTTGATCAGCAGATGCTCGGAGATCAGATGCTTGGGCCATTTTTACCCACATTGTATCTCCAGCTCTCTCAAAGCATAGTATTGCCATCACAAAATTCTTCTCATAAAAAAACTGAACACCATATAATAATCATGTCAAATAAGGCAAATAAAAATAACAGATAATAAAATTGAACCTGTAGTAGATAAAAAAAAGTAACCTTTTTTCCCCGCTCCCGCCACTCACGAGGGCTGCTTGTGACCCTCATAGTTCGTGCCATTGAATCATCCAACTTTCTCATCTGAACTAGTCCCCTCAATTTCCAGTAGTCGAACATCGGCTTGGAGAGCTCCTCTTTGTTCTCACAAATCCATAGCCTTTGCCTCGTTCGAGTTATGGCAACATACAATTGTTTCAACTCGGAACACAAAACACTATGTCTTTCCTCACTGAATGTCGGGAAAGACTGAGGAAGTTTTTCATCAACCCAATTATGTTTTTTCATGTATTCATATAAAAGTCTCCACTGACCTTTCAAAGGGGATGTCCCAAAAAATTTGTACAACAGCACATCCTAAAATAAAAATAAAATATTAGTATTAATCTTTGAATGACAAAAGTTCATGATAGGATTAAAACACGCACCTGAAACTCAAGACCTTTACACTCCTCTATAGTAAGAACAAGAGCTTGTCTTCCAACGTATTCACAAATTTCAGCTTTCGTAAGTTCATCACGTACTAAAATAACTTGTTCAGCACCAAACCCCACTATTTCTACACCACTTCCACCGCCACCAAAGATTGTCGCAATTGCATTCTCATCATCACCAGACTCCAGAAGTACAGGAGCTTCCCCCAATACAAGACTAGTTTCAGGCTCTAAACTATCAATTGAGTGAGCAAAGTAATGGTATAAAAGGTCAATGACACTCTGAGCTAAATCGAGCACACCAACATGCGTCCTGAAATTCTGTTTTAACTGTTTTATCTCGGAAACAAGACCTTTTCCAGTGTTTTGGGTGCCTAAGAATTCGTTAAAGAATAAAGATCGTATATCTTGAAACCTAAAATCTACCCCTCTAGCAATCGTCTGAGCAGTATCACCCGCAAAAAGAAATCCCTCGTCAACATTTGTGCAAACATATTTAAAAAGAGAAATCTGCCTCATACTCAGATCCTGTACTTCATCAATATAAACAAAATCCATGTGGTCGCCTTCAAAGTTCCCATTATTAAGCCTATGACGAATGTCAGTGACAAAATCTCCCAAATCAAACTCTCCACGCTCACTTTTCATCTTTTCATAGGCTTGAAAGAGTCTGTAAACATTCTCTCTTTTCTCTTTTGTTAAAGTGGAAGAACGATTTTCAGCCAATAACAAGTAACCCCCATAGCTTAATCTTCCGTCACTGCATTTCCCTTCTTGCAGCCCTCCTTTTATATGAGATATAATTTCAGTGAACACTCTTGAAGGATCAAGCTTTTTGGTTAGTTTTGAATTAAAGTGTGGCCAGTAAAATGAGCAGAACCTATCAAATGTGACCTCCCTTAATCTTATAAAAGTTTGCAATGCAACAGATCTTGAACTTATACCGTTACCATGAGAACTTTCTCTTGCCTCGCGAAATCTTTCAAAGAAGGAATTCCCCAATGTACCATCCAACATCATCAGAAACTTTTGAAATGTTATAACAAGCGGATAACTTTTCACCGGGATGTTAATAAATGTGTCTGGAATATCACTGAAATCACATGTTATAACATCCATATCATCAAGACTCGTCTCTGCTGATGAATTCCCATTACTTGTAACACTGTCAAATACATCAGTTCTTGAAATCAGAACAAGAAAATAAAAGATGGAAGAAAAAGGGATAAAATACGAGTATTTGGCACCTTGTAAGTTGGGAAACATTTTGTTTCACAGCAAAACATAATTTTGGGCTGACAGTCACAAAAAGCTGGCGAAGAACACTCGCCTTGCTATCTTGATTATCATCGACAACTTCAGTACCCCTAATTTGGCTGCACTCCCCTTCATAACACCCCTCAGAAGCAATGCGGAATTTTTGTTTGTTTTGGAACAACTTCATAGTCAATACAGTGGTTTTCCCGGTTCCTGATCGCCCAATTAAAAATAAACTTTTTCCAGATAAAATTATGTCCATCTGTTCATCAGTGACTTGCATGGGTAGATCACCTTCTTTACCAGAGAGCAAATGAGTCACGACCCCACGTAATAATGAGTAGAACTTCATAAGCAATAAGCTTTCGCTCACTTTTGAGTTTTCAACATAATTTCTAACATCATCAGGATTCACACTCGCTTCACTTTTGTCTTCACAATCACTTAAATAACGAAATCTGATAACTTTTTCAGATGTGGGCCAACTCCTAGGAACTTCCAAGTTCCTGAACAATATAAAAAGAACATGCTATTAGGCATTTTTGATATATTCACTAGTTTAAATATTATAATTCACTAGAAATTTAATGAACATACCCCTCGAAACATTTTTCTCTGCACCGATTTATATAAGCGTCAGTGTATGCAGAAAATATGCTCTCAAGTCGTTTTGTAAGTTTCGGAATATACTCTAAGGCTAATACATCCCACACCTTCAACACTTGCATATAATTGACTTCCTTGATGATGTCAATAGTACAAATCACATAGAACCCTTCAACCTTAAACTGTTTCAAGATTTGTGAAGATTTTTCACAGCACAAGTCTACACTTTTGTTCTTGGGCCGCCAGCCACTAGAAAGTTTCAGTAATAGGTTTAAAACCTGCTTCTTCAAGCGAGAAGCCGTCAGCTTTCCAAACGATCTTCTGAAGTCGTCACTGAAGAGAACCTGATGGCATAAAGTTGAATAAATTAAACATGAAATAAAATAAAAGTAGGATATACCCAACAAACTAAAATGGAGAAAATAGTTATAGATTTATCAAGTCCATGACATTTTTGTGACTACTAACTACTTGCATCATGAGTATGTAATGGAACCACATGGGCGGGTCAGATGGGTTGGATACACTTAGGTCCATATAAATGTAAAGATTTAAATATTCTTGCTAATATTATATTACTGCAATAATTATCCATCTATTTTTTTCAATAATGCGATTTACAAGGTCGTATGTATCAACAATACACTTAGGGCGACCATCCAATGTACTTCTGAAGATACTTTTTAACTAAATTTTTCTTTGACCCGTGCCCCTAATTGTAATTCATTACATATCGGAGCGATGCAAGAGGATCAAGATGTGTAATTTGATAAGATATTAATCACATACCTTCCATTTTGCCTGTTTAAAAAGTACACTATACCCGTTAACCAGATCATTAAGTTGTTGTAACTCTTTCTTTGCTTCTATAATCGTCATTTTCAAGTATTCATCAGTATCAGCGTCAAACAAACAATGACGATTCCTTGCATCAGAGACTAATTCCTTCCATATGGACTCGCTATTAGTAAGGGTTCTTTCATTTCCTAGTATCCAAAGACAGTGTCTACACACAAACGGAAGACAATATTATACTTTTTGACAAAAAGAAAGTATCTATAAAGATCAATCGATCAGAAAGTGAGAGATTACACACCGTGCTCTTGTTAAGGAAACATTGGTCCTTTGACAACTTGATATGAAGCCAACAGATCCATGGCTATTGGACCTTACTGTCGACAAAATAATAATATCTTCTTCTCCTCCATGAAACCCGTCAATTGATTTCACCTTTACTGAAAATCCATCGAGTTTCTCATACTTGTGACCAAGTTTTTCTTGAATCGAAACAACTTGAGCAGCATAAGGAGATATAACACCAATAATAATCTTCTTGTTTGAGTCCTGCCAAGCTATAAATGTGAAAGTAGCGATCAAACTTAAGTAAACAGATTTTCATCCTAAAACAATAAAAAGGACTGACAAAAAGAAGAAAAGGGATGCAAACCTCTATAAAGTTTTTTGACAATCTTAACCACAATAGCCACCTCAACCATATTCCTCAGGCTTCTTCCATCATCATCTTTTTCTTCTGTTCCACCAACGACATTTATGAATGAATAGGAACCGAACATTGGTCCTGAAAGATACCTCTTTTCGTAACTTTCAGATAACACATTTTGTGCATCCACGATCTGATTTTGATAAAACTTCAAATTTGGGAAGAAACTGATGGAAGGATGCATTCTATATTGAACATTGAGGAGATGCTTAGGATGACCTAAAGAGCTTAATCGGTCAAATAAGGTTCTTCCAAAGCCAGATTCAATACAAACCTGTCAAAACACATAGGCCGTTAAAGCTGAAAATTAAACAATAATCTGAAAGGTAGAAAGAGATAAGTATAGACTTACGTTGCTATTAACCATTGCAGGTAATTGGCGCTCATCTCCAACAAGAATAGCATGTTTCATTCCCGAAAGTTGAAGGGGGATGGTGGACTCTGCCTCTGTCAATTGAGCAGCTTCATCTATGACCACAATATTCAAAGGCTCCATATTGACAGCATTCAACTTGTACGAACTTGAAGTTGTGCAAAATATAATAGAAGCTCTTTTAAAACAAAATTGTTTTATAGCATACGTGTTCGAAAAGCATGGAAGAGCCAGTTCTTCAAGAGAAATTTGCAGAGTTTTTAGCAAAGATAGACAAGACTTAATGAAATAATCCTGCAATGGTTTAGAATTAAAAAGGTCTTCAAGTTCTTCCGAAACGAGATTCTTTTGAAACAACAAATATTCCAAGGAACTCAAACTTTCTAAAAGAGAAATCATATTCTGGAAATTATATTCCCCCATGAAACTTCTCGAGATATGTGTACAAAACGTAACAATGCACCTTCTGAGTGGCGGTGCAAAAGAATTAAATTGCTCTTGCACAAACTCAACGAATGATTTGAGCTCCAATATTGTTCTCTTACCTTCATTCTCATTTCTAAGTTGTTTTTCTTTCAAGAGTTCATTTTCCATAAAATTATAATATTCAGAGACGCAATTTTCCAGTAAATCAGTCATAGATCTTATGCAATGCTTCCAACCAGTCACTGGCCCTAGGCACTCTGCAAGCCTCTTAACCCGGTGCTCCAGATATATTTCTTCTATGTCACTACTAAATTTCAACCTATCCATGTTGCCAAACAAGACCACGTCTCCCACGGAACAGAAACAATCACCACTTGCAGTAGTAGTTTCGTATGATTCTTTTACCAACCTTAGCACACGTGAGGCTAACTGTACTATAGCCACATTCGTTGGAGCACACGTGAGAGTCCTTTGCTTCATTTGCAAAAGGATGAAAAGCAAAACACTAACTGTCATTGTTTTCCCCGTTCCAGGTGGTCCCCATATTTGTTCCACAGATGAAATATGGCAACATTGCGTTTTACACAGCGCCGCCATAATTACTGCCCTCTGAGATTCATTCAGATTCAGCAAAAGTTTTTGAGATACAATACTACCATAACCAAAAGTACAGATATTGCAATTTCCATTCACCTGTAAACAAAATAACCAAAATTATTAACATTAACAAAATTATCATTTATCAGTGACCAAAGCGAAAATTTATTAATAATTTTATACCATAGAATCCGAGGAAAGAATCTTTTTGATGACACCAAGATTTCTATGCATGTGCAATGACTTCCATATTCTTTTTTGAGTTGTTAGATTCATCACAAAAACAACAAACATCCCGTCTTGAAATTCTATTGGTTTTGATGCCTTCACTTTTATAGATGTACTATCATCTTTATTATTTTTCACCAGCGAAAAAGCCCATGTTCTTCCCAAATGCTGTAAATCAGAAACGGATTCGGGTTTTCCATCTACTAAAATAAGCAGATCCCCAGCTAACGTATGGAAAGCATCTTTGCCACGTTCGCTAAACTGATTCTTCCAAGGACCAACGGTAACATCATACAGCATGTTTTCACCACTTTTGGACTCGTTAAAAGCAATAATATCGGCAAATGGAGCTCTATGCATGATCTCCATAGAGGAAGCCAGCTCACAACGTGTTTCCTCTAGCAAAGGATAAACAAAAGAACCAAAATAGTGATGTTCGGATACGAACGAAAGTGGTATGTTCTCCACCTACAAATAAAGCACTAATTCATCAGCAAGTAAAATCAACAACCGAAAAGACCACTTGGATTACACAACAAGAAGAATCGATCCAAGTAATTAGCTTAAAAGAATAATAATTATGAAACAATTTTGTTGAATGACGGAGTCTTGCCTGGTTTATGTTTCTTAAAACATACATAATAAACAATCTACGTGTCACTAACTAGGAAAAGAAAAAACCATAATACTTTCAGGTTTAAAGCGGGTATTTGTTTAAGCTTATTTCCTCGGCAATATGAGCTTATTGAACTTTTGAAAAGCTCATAAGCTAACTTTTTTGCGCTTATCAACTTGGGCTTATGAATTTAAATAAGCCCAAAAAAAAAATAATAATAATAATAATAAAAAAAAAAAAAAAAAAAAAACCTTAAGAGCTTTCATGAAGCTCAGTAATCTTGTCAAGTAAACTTAAAACAAACACCCCAAAGTAAATTATGGAAAGTTGACTTTAGGGTCAAACTTTGACCTGAAAAACTTTATACTTTTGGGATTTCTTATTTTAAAAATATAAATCTTGATAAACATGTTAGGGTTTACAGAATATAATAATAACACAAACAGCTAGTATAAAACAAGAAGCAGCAGTAAATAAATAAAAATGAAAGAACATTAAGTTGCATGTATCTCAAATGCTTTATAGCATACACAGTAAAAGAACAAATAATAAATAATAAATATAATGAAAGAGACCTTGTTCTTGTAGAGATCTTGATTAAGAATATCATCAAGAGACCATGAAAGAATGAGCTTCGTAAACTCATCTTCATGATGCTCAAACCCCAAATACCCTTTTTCCATTTTCACCTAAAAATACATAAAAATGTAAGCTTTATTCAAGTGTTTAACTAAAATGTGTGGTTTTTATAAAATTTTAAGAAATGGGTTTTGATAATTAGTTTATAAAATGAAATGGGTATTTTTTTTCTTTTTCCCTTACAAGATAATGATGGTTTATAGCTGTCAAGAAACAAGAATCAAGAACCCCATTGTTTTAATCTGAGGGGTTTTTTACTAAAACTAGTATGAAAAGGAACTGAAAAGGTTTTGAAATGAAACAGGGGAGGACGAAAACGGAAACACTAGTTACATAATTGTACAAATTTTATAGCGTAATGTACAAACTTTTATAGCACGTATCAAATTTCCATTTTATTTCTTGTCCTTATTTTGGTTACACGTGTGGGTTTTTCATTTGACATGTAATTGTGCCACAAACATATTCTCATTTCTTTTCCCAAACACAATCAGCATTTTTACCCATAATACAAAAAATTTACCACAACATAAAAAGCATGTCTCTTTTTGTAACACTAGTTTCCGGTAACAAAACAACACATGTAACAAAATTATAATTTCATTAATAAACTTCTAACCGATCTCGTATTAAAGACAAACTTCAAAAAGTAATCAACCCCGTAAGATTTAATAATCTAAGTCCAACCTTAGTCTAATAATTTGTCAAAAATTTATGACCCATTCAACAAACTAACAACATAGTCCAAATTTCAGCCCAAAACACACTTCTTATATTATACAAGATTTTATTTACCCGAGCATTGCGGTGATAAAGCTATTAGCAATTAAAATAAGTTTAGGAACGCCGACATACATAACGTAACATTTTTAAATAAAAGTATTATGAGACATGTTTCTTTTTTAAAAGGGCTTTTGAAACATAGTTTTAAAAAGTAATGTAATGACTGCAAAATATTATAATTCACTTAAATTTAACATTTTAGTAGACACTCTTTCATCATGTTAAAATTCTTTAGTAGCTACTTTACCATATGTTGAAAGAAACAAGCGTAGCTACTTTACCATAGTTGTTCTTGAAAAATATGTCCTTTAAGACTAGACGGAGTGGACGTTATGCTTCACACCAAAAACAACAAATCAAGCGCCACACCACTACTAGGGGTGAAAACGAGCCGAGTTGAGCCAAGTACTGTCAAGCTCAAACTCGACTCGATTAATAAAACACGAGCTCGAAACTCGACTCGAGCTCGATCGAGCTTTGGATTTCAAGCTCGAGCTTGAAACTCGACTCGAGCTCGATTATTTGCACATTTAAAGCTTGAACTCAATAGAAAATTTGGCATATGAAGCTCGACTCGACTCGATTTTATGAAAATTATGTAACTACATGTGTATAAAAGGGAAAATTGTAATATCATTGAAACTCGATAAGGGCTCACGAGCCTAACG
The DNA here is from genome assembly GCA_030686995.1 of Artemisia argyi. Taxonomy (NCBI): domain Eukaryota; kingdom Viridiplantae; phylum Streptophyta; class Magnoliopsida; order Asterales; family Asteraceae; genus Artemisia; species Artemisia argyi. Next base: position 139,488 of record JARVZY010002396.1, on the reverse strand, counting down.
AGCTAAGTATTTTCGAGCTTGAACTCAACTCAAAAGTGTACTTGAGTAGCTCGAGCTCGACTCGTTTATATCAAGTGGATTTCGAGTAGTTTACGAGTCGATTTCGAGTAGTTTATGAGTCGATCACGAATAGCTCGCGAGCTGTCTTGTCTCATTTACACCCCTAACCACTGCCCAAGTGCATGCTCACACGCCAGAGGGAGGAAAAAAGCCGGATAGAGGTGAGCCACTCAACCCTCGTCAATCGTGCATTTACTTTGTATTTTAATGTTTTTTATTTGGCTTGTAAATGTGTGTGAGGTATCTAGTGGGGTATATTTGTATAAAATTAGTATTTTAATGAAACGTGAAGAGTTGTGTAACGGCTACGAATGAAAGGTAAAAGGTGAAAGGAAGTGAAGTGAGGGAGAAAGCTGAAATGACACTGATGTGAGTGATTACTCTCTTTCATCTAAAGATTGTTGCTAGAATTATGGTACCTTAATCACTCACTCTTGACTACGGTACCCTAACCAACCAATCGTCCATACCATCCATTCTTTTCAATATCAACTCATACCCAATCCAATACTTTGTTCAAGAAAATAGTCAGTCAAATACTCTTGCATTGAATCAAAAGTACATAAAAAAAATACTATTTTTCACATTGATATGTCATATTTTCCAAAGTTCTTAATAACCCAAATTACATAATATGTATGTATAATTATTTAATTAAAAATAATAATATATGAGAACTTGGCAGTGCAAGTAATTTGAGTCTATCTGAAACACACAATAATCCAAAGGTTAAATTTTCATTGAATATTTTCTGTAAATTTCAAAAGGTATTTGTGATTTTACAAAACAACTTAAAAAAAATACTTGTAGCTAAATAATAAAGTAGTAGCTTGTTCATAAAAAGTAGTATTCACAGTATCTTTTTTGTAATGGTAGAGGCAATAAGTATCCATAGGGGGTTATCGGGTCATTTTATGAGATCCAAAAATATTCTTTTACAACATGTCTCTCGTATGATAGATATATTTATATTTTTAGAAATATCATTTAATAGTGATACGAAAATTTAAATATGCTTGAGCGAGAGTTCCTTATATCAAAATAATATTTTCTAAAACATGTCGTATCTCAAATTTCAAATGACTTCTAAGTATTTCAGCTTAGAACTCTGACTTCAAATTTTTTACTTATGAACAATGCAATTCATAACTCGTACTTCATATATGACTTGTGACATTTGAGCGCACATCTCGGATTTTCAAAAAGAGGACCCTAGTGTACGTTTGAGTGTGCCATTCCTATTAAATGAAGTGAAAACTTCATTATCTCGTGTACCATTTTTCAAGATTTATAAAAAAGGTGTTTCAAAATCTTTCGTAATCGGTACTAAGATAACTCCTTCCACAAGCTTTCAAATAGTATCTCAAAATGTACTATATTTTTTAGGGGAGTATAAAAAGAAAAATGTTTCAGAATTTAATGTTACTCCGCGTTTTTCTCTCCATAAGCTTTCTAACAACATATCTTTTAATTAGTTGGTATCAAAAATTTTCACATCTATGTTATTTTTTAGGGAGAGAAAACATGATTAAAAAGTGATCAAAAGCTATTTATCTCGAAAAGGCTCGACTCAAAGTGATCACTCTTAATAGACTTGAACTTGGATGAGTAATAACTTCAAGTTGGTTAAGAGGGCTATTTGTCACTTAAAACATGATAATGGAGGGACCTGCCCAAGTTTAGGTTTATATCCCATGGTCCAGCCAGAGCTGGAGGGACCTACCCAGGAATATTCCACTATATAGAGTAGAATTATGTAGGTCAAGTAGATGAATGAGAAACAGGAAATATGCTATCATAGTCAAGAGTTGTTACTGGAACAATCATAACAAGGTAACAATAAGGACGACATGATACGCATTTAAGGAGTTGAAAAATGAAAAAGAAATAAGTTATAAATGATTAAAAGAAATGAAAAACCTCCATACATTTATGACAGAAACTTGAAAGATGATTATTATATTAAAGACAGACATCATGGACCCAGTGATGCAATGTACAACCCTTTACCATCCACTCAAGTTTCTCTTAAAGGATTCTTGTTTCATTTCTCATGGATAAAAACACGTGATTTATCAATATCTCACTATGAGAATCACTGATATTCAAAAGGTGGCAATCTTCTCCATTTGTACTTCAGACACAAATGGTCGATAAACCCGACACTAATATTCATGCGAATGATAACGACAAATAAACAATAAAACTTGTAAAATATGTATAAAACTTATAAAAATTATACCAAAATAGTGAAATGTAATAAATAAAACTCGTTATTCAAGAGTCGTAACAATTTGAAAATATTATATAAACGGACACATCATGTCTAACTTTTATGAAAACTATTTTATAACTTAAACCATTATGATTCGTAAACGTTATAAACTTTCCTAAGTACTTAATTACTAACATCATAAACCTTTTATCAAATGTGCGTTTCTTTTCAAAAGGGAAATGATTTGCACACTCCATTTTTTTATTGGGACACTCCTTTTTATGCATTAAATTGTTGTACTGTGAATGTACACTGCTTTAACTGGTTGTACATTTAAGTGTCCCAATCAAAAAATGAAGTGTGTCAATCATCTCCCTTTTCAAAACCATAACGTTGTACCAACTATTTGGGTTACGGGGTAAAACACTGAAACAACCTATTGACGTTTTTCTTTATTATTTTTATTTTATTTCTTATTTCTGCACTCTTCTCTATCATTCTTATTTCTTTATTGTTTCCTTTTCGTTCTTGATTCCTTTTCTATGTGTTTGATTGTGTTTCGCCGATTTTCATCGTTTTAACGTGATCTAATCTTGAAACTATATTTTTCCAAAAACCACACAAGATTACAAACAAGTACTTCTTTTCATCGTCATTGAAACTAAATCTTTTCAATCAACGACACGAGTATTCCAAGAAACTAAAAATACTTTATCTTTTAAAGACTAATTTACTTTACGAAACATATTTTGAGATAACCATATACTTAATAGGTTGTACCGATCCAGTACCGTTATGCTTGTACTTTCTGAATGTCGTTGTGCTCTACTACTTTTGATGTCGTTGTGTTTTACTAGTTGATACTAGTTGTAATACCTTGCATTGCTGCATACTCAAGTGAGTTCATAGCCCCACTCTTATTTATCTTAACTGTTTTGTAAACTACTTGGGGTGAGATACATGCTACTGTTATTACTATGATCACAATTATTTGAAAAATGTTATTTGAACTGAAAACTTTGCTGAGCAACTAATAAGCACTAAGTACCGTCCTTGCCAAAAGCAAGTCCTCGATCATGAACCATTAATCACTTATAAGTGAGCGCGAATATAGGGATATAAGCTTATAGGATTTGACCATCCCATCCCTGTTGCTGGGTAGGTAACACGGGTGTTCTATATTTGAGTTACCTAGGTATTTGGCAAGATACCTAGCTTTAGGGGCAACTATTATATTATGAAATCCGTGGTTACTGTCGACTTACGCCAGGCTTACTAGTGCCGATAAACGTTTTGCGTGTCATGAGCTTAGTGCAGTGGTAACATATGAACTTTTGGGCGGATAACAACGTAGCCCACTTTCTCTTAAACTTAAAATATTGTTATCAACTACTTTACTTTAAACCTATGAATTCACTCAACTTTTGTGTTAACTTTTAACATGCTTTATCTCAGGCCTTTTCCGCTGCATATCTTACCTTTGGAGGAGCTTCGCGAAGGTCATGGCATGGTCATAGAAGACTCTGAAGACTATTTGGGACCGCTTTAAATTCTTTTCTGGACCTATATTTTCCGCACTATTTTTGAATGATGTAAATTGAATGTTTTAAATTATGAAATTTCTTCTAAAATGGTTAAAGTAAAATCATTCTTTGTACCTTATGTTGTGATAACAATCGAGTAGCACCCCCAGACTTGTATGTTTTCGCTGATCCGGTTTCGAGGTGTTACATTCTTCAACCTCCGCTCATCAAACCCAAAACACACAAATTGAGTCTAGAGCTAAAAGAGATTCAAATATGAAATATCATAGGACACATGCCAATTTACACTTGTTGTTCACAAATAAGAACACGAGTTGTACTTAAGAGTCCTTCGCAAATCCTAGTAATCTTTCCAGAACGTTCATAGTGGTAATCACATCATGATTTTCGATGATTGAACAAAAATCCCGCCAGTGTCAACATCAAACAGCACTGATAGTGCGTCTCCTAGTTAATCCTTATGGATTAAGCATGGTGGTTACTTAGCTTCAGACGGTCTACAGTCGTGGAGTGATACTTTATGTAACTTCAGTGGCTCGCTTGGATTGTTGTTAGCTTTCTTGGGTCATCAAATTCATGGTACCGGCAGGTGGGAAATTCTTAAACAAGAATTATCTGACACTTTAAGCTAAAAACCTACTAAGGAGATTCCTTATATGAATCGAGTCCTGACGTAGGTCAATACTTGGATTTATCTAATGTATTGACACTGGTTCTTAAATGAATCGGGAGGTTAATTCTTTCCGCCTAAGGTGAATGGAATCAAGACATTCATTAGTAAAATAATCGTAGTGGATCAATTCTCTAAAAAAGGTCCACGATGATTGATTGGTCTAACATCATTATTATCTACATTTATTGTGCATGTATCTATGATGTAAGCCGTCAAGGATGCACCGCCACCATATATATCAACATCTTCACCTAAACATACTCATACTTATATGTTTTATCCTCAACGAGCTATAATCAAGAAAGTTCAAGACAAAGAATTATGTCAAAGTCTATAATCAAGAATGTCAATAAACAAGATCAAGAAAGATATGAGAAAGACATTAATATGAAGACCAAAGATCTACCAAGTGATATCAAGAATTGTCAAATGTTCAAGCTCAAGCTTTCAAAGACACAAGACACAAGACCAAGACATCAAGTGGTAACATTTATGAATGACCACTCCTCAGGAGGAGATTTTTAGGGTTAAAAGTGTTGGTCATTCAAAATATAGGAACCTTGTGCTAGTCATATGTATGTAATATGATATCAAGTAGTCAAAATGTGTAATGGGCCAAGCCTATTAAATAGGTGGCGTGTGAAGCCCACCCAACACATGCCCAAGTATAATACCTTTCCTATTGTGTTAGGAAGGATGTGGGAGTTCATTTGTTTTATAGAAATCACATCTACTAGTGTGTGTTTCCTTTTTGCTCTCCACCTCTCTTTCTCTCCTTGCGTCCTACCTCTCTCTAGATTTGATATATTATTGATGTGTGTTAAATGTTAGAAATGGGTACCTACATGGGTGTCTAATATAAAACCCAATCTACAACCAGCAGGAATAGCCGTTCATCTGGATTTAGTATCTAGGGAGTAATGAAATCTAAGTAAACAAAACTTTCCTCATCATTGTTTCCACCACATTAGTATAATAGTTTCATTTTCATTTTTGTTCTTTTATTTTGATTGCATCTTTAGATTAATTGGGTTAGTTGGCTAGCAACTAATTCCACCCACTCCTTCAAAACCTCAGATTTTAATTGCTTTCCATAAAATATAAAAATACAAAAAGAATCGTCCCTCACCTATAGACCTAGTTTAGTAGGCTTCCTAATCCTAACGACACTATTCCTGAGTTGAACGATCAATCCCCCGGTACTTGTCACTATACTATACTACAACGATCAGGTACACTGCCTGTGTGGGGTTGTAAGCTTCTCGAGATCCCTTGAGAGGTAAAACCTGTTGCGAGGGTGCGATCCCCACGTATCAATAAGTATTAACATCGTGGGCACGTTAACAAATTATATAAAATTATAAATGACGGGGTCCAAAATTATTATCTTAATAATAATTTATTAAAATAAACCTTAAGATAATTTTATTTGACTTTAATAATTAATTTTGATAATTTACATTTTAGGCCCTAAACTTATAATATTGATATTTTAAAACCTAAAATGAGTAAATTGATTTAAAACGAGTTTATAAGTAATACTTGAATATTAATTCCTGTAGATCCGCCGAAGAGGGAGTAGTTGCCATATTCGTTTGCTTTCTGTGGTTGGTTATTTGCTTTGCATAAGGTACATATATTCTTCCCTTTTCAGTAGGGACTTCTCATGACTCTCTTGATCCTTGACACTGCTATGATCCTTTTTGATATGCCATTGCTATGATCCCTTTGTTATGATCTTTTGATATGATCCTTTGATATGAGCTTCTGCTATGATTCGTTGATATGATTCTGTTTGCTATCCTTTCTGTTATGATGATCTGTTACTATTCTCATTTATATGAGACTATGTTTTGATGACATGCTCTGATTGATTATGCTATGATTACTTGATTATGGATAGCTTTTGTTCTGATTTGTTCTGTTCTGATGCCCGAGTTTTTAGTCTACTCATTGAGGTACCGTGGGCTTGTCATTGAGGCACCAATGGCATGACACTATCTGTGGCGGTGTGATTAGTCCATGGCGTCCCCATTTCTGATATGATTTGATTATGAGTACTCTTGGCCATTATGATACGTATATATGCTTGTCATGCGAGCAGGTGTATATATATGTTTTGTTTTGTGGGGGGCGTATGGATGCATCCTAGGTTCTGTTCTGTTCTGATATGATATGATTTGGCTTGTGATTGGCTGTACTTGCTCTGTACCCCTTTCACCTTTGGTACTTAGAGGTCTCCCCTCTTCGTACACTTATGATTTGACGGATATGTGATTATGTGTTTTGAGACCTATTCGAGTGGCTCTAGTAGGTCGGCTCGTGGCTTTCCTATATTTCTTTGTGTCTATTCGAGTGGCTCGGGTAGACAAGCCTTTGTTGATATGTGTTCTATGATTCTGATTATTATTTGATTATGCTTACATTTGATATCTCTATTATGCTTCATTCATTGGACTTGTGATACATTATGCTCATTCTTATGATCCTTCTCATTTCGTTTGCTTATTACCTTTGCTTTGCATATATATCTGTTCACTGGGCTTTTTATGCTCAGCCGCGTTTTCTTTTCCATGCGGCAGGTAATAAGCGGGAATCTGGGCTCGAGTGTTGAGTATAGGAGCATAGTGGACCTATCATATTAGTTTCCCCATTTGATTTGATGATTATGGAACTTATGTTGGATGTTTGGGATTTATGTTGGATACTTTATTTTTTTCCATTTCCTTTAGACTTATGATGGGATTTTGTAATGTTTAAGTCTTGATGTTCATGACTTATGTTATTTATGAAGTCTTTCACTTGCATTATTCTTTGTATGTTCTGATATGTCACCATAATGTGATACTTTAGCCCTTCTCGGGTTAGGGTGTGTTTGGGTGCTTAAATGGGGGCTGAAGTGATTCGTCTTAAACACTTTTATTTTGCTTATGTTTATGAGTAGAAGGATATACGTATGTATCATTTTTGCAACATTGTATACTAGGAGGCCGAGGAGGAATCAATAAAACTAAAAGCCTTGCAAATAATTCAAGCAGAACATCTTTGTAGATATTCATATATTTGTTACTTGCAAGTGCTTAATCACAAGCAGCGTTTTTTTTTTTTTTTTTTTTTTTTTTTTTTTTTTTTTTTTTTTTTGTAATTTATTTAGTAGTTTTCTAGAATTTAGGTTGTAAGCAACTAGAATAATTTATGTTTGAATTACAATAGGAAACAACAGGGTTTAAAGATTGTCAATGTGGAACATAACACTATGAAAAAATTATAACATAAAATTTGTCAAAACAAGACTTTTAAATACAAATACGAGACTAAAAAAAATGAAACCAAACATTCCGGCACAACTCGCGAACTTCCTTACTTGTTGTAACAACAAAAGACAAAACAACACCAGTGATGCATTTGAAATTAACTCAAAACTATAATGAAAAGAATTCACACCAATTCATAAAGAGATCGTTACGATCTCGCATCGGCCAAGTATAAGATTGGTTGGTGGCTTATAGAGTCTAGGTGTCTCCTCCTCCTTTAAGCTAGCTTTTTGGAGTGAGTTCTACGCCTAGCTTGTGAATTAATGCGAGCTAGTATGTAATGGGTTCATATCTGAGATAAGTTTATGATATCTTATATATGTATTACAACAATTCATATACATTGTACGGGTATAGAGGTTTCATTTGAGTTTCACACACCCTAGAGTTATCGTGTCCTCATGATTGGTAATTAACAATGATAAACATACATCATAACACGGTTGTCACAACTTAAACTCCTACCCCTCTTTAGTCACATTGTCCTCGATTTACCTCTTACAATTAGCCATATTACCTTGTTGATATAAGGCCACTGTCAATTGCAAGCTATCGTTACACCATATACACTATATTTTATAATAAGCCTGTTAGTATATTAAACCTTAAAACTTTTAGCGTTTAGAATATAATACTTAACAAGCTTTTGTCTTTTGAAATTGTTTATAAACACTCATATAATGTAACTTTATATTTTGATACTAATAATTGGATAGTATATCGAGAGGCTACCCAACTTTTGTGTTTTTTCTCGTATAGGTTATCCATTTTTTTGAAAGTAACTTATAGGCCATCAAATTATGTATTTATCTCAATTTACACCAATTCCAGTCAAATTTAATTCAAATAATTATCAAACGACAAGAATAAACCCACGACTAACATATTAGACTAAGGGGGTGTTTCTTTTTTCCCTTATTCCCACTTAATAAGTGGGCCCATCCCTTAATGCATCTTAATGGGGGGACTTTCAAAAACTTGTGTCTCTTAAATAAGTAATTAATATATAAAGGGGCCACACCACTTAATTTAGTAAACACCCCCTACAACAACAACATATACAACCCCGCCTGGGCGGGGTATGAGGGAGGTGAGATGTAGACAGATCGTACCCCTACCTCAGGTTTCAAAACTTGAAGGTAAGGAGACTGCTTCCATGAGACCTCCGGCTGGTGTGTGCAGTGGGATACCAAAGACAAAAACGATGAAAAAGGAGCCAAAAGAAAAAAAAACAAGCAAACAAACAAGCCAACAAAGCATATAGAGAAAAAGAAAAGCAAAAACAAAACAACAAGCAAGAAAGCAAACAACGCAAGCAGAGACCAAAGAAAGCAACGAAAAGGGCCTAAAGTTAAGGCAAAGCAAAAGGGCAAGCGAAGGTGCAAGCAAAAGGGCCTAAAGCCTAAAGGCAAAGAAAAAGAGAGGCAAAAAGTACAACAAAGAACCTAGAGTCTAAAGGGCACAAGCTACGGAACCCTAACAACAAAAGCAAGGGGCAAAACGACAAAGAGGCACCTAAAACACCACAAGCAGACCCGGACCCAGGACTAGCCTACCCAAAACTAACCACAAATTCTAACCCTATCACTCCACGCCTTCCTATCCGAGGTCATGTCCTCGGACAAGTGAAGCTCCTCCATGTCAAGCTTAAGTCTATCCTCCCATCTAAGTTTAGGATTTCCCCTCCTTCTTAGACCATCGACTATAAGCGATTCAACCCTCCTAACTGGCGCTGTTTGTGGTCTTCTCCTGACATGCCCGAACCACCTCAACCTTCCTTCTCTCATCTTGGAGATAATAGATTCTACTTCAAGCACAGATCTTAACACCCCGTTCGGGACCATGTCCGCCATGGTTCTACCACAAGTCCATCTCAACATTCTCAGTTTCGCAACTTCCACCATGTTTGCTTGAGCTTTTGTGATAGGCCAACACTCTGAGCCGTAAAGCAAAGCAGGTCTAATAGCCACCCTATAAAATTCACCCTTTAGCTTAAAGGGTACTTTCCTATCACATAGAACTCCAGACGCCGCTCTCCATTTTGCCCAGCCTCTTCCACGGTGGGTTACGTCGTCGTCAATCCTCCCTGAGTTGTGGATCACCGAACCCAAATATCTAAAAGACTCATTAGGAGAGAGGATCTGGTCTCCGATATGAACTTCTGTATCATCGTTGGGCTCGGTCTCGATCCTACTGAAAACACATCTCAGGTATTCAGTCTTCTCCCTGCTTACTCGAAGGCCGTTATCTTCAAGGGCCTCCCTCCAATGCTCAAGTCTGTTGTTTAACCCGTCCGCCGACTCTGCCACCAACACAATATCGTCAGTGAATATCATGCTCCAAGGGATACCCTTTTGGATCCCTCGTGATAGCTCATCAAGAATCAAGGCGAATAGGTAAGGGCTAATGGCTGATCCCTGATGTAGTCCTACTTTCACGGGGAAAAAATCTGAGGTTCCAACAGTGGACCGAACACGAGTCTTCGCCCCCTCGTTCATATCCTTAATAGCTCTTAAGTATCTCCTAGGGGTTCCCTTATTAATCAGAGTTCTCCAAATCAACTCACGAGGGACACTATCGTAGGCCTTTTCTAGGTCGATGAAGGCCATATGCAAGTCTCTTTGCCTTTCTCGATACTTCTCCATGAGGTTTCTGAGGAGGTGAATAGCCTCTATCGAGGACCTTCCTGGCATAAAACCAAACTGGTTCTCTAACACCCTCGTCTCCCTTCTCAGCCTCCTCTCAATAACCCTCTCCCAGAGCTTTATAGTGTAACTAAGGAGCTTAATGCCCCTATAGTTGCTACACACTTGTATGTCGCCCTTGTTCTTGTAGATGGGAATGACTTCACCGAGCCTCCATTCCTTCGGCATCTTATCGCTATAGAAGATCTTGTTGAAGAGGGAAGTCAACCATCTTAATCCCACATCTCCTAAGCACTTCCAAGCTTCTATGGGTATTTGATCTGGTCCTACAACTTTGTTTCTTCCCATCTTCTGTAATGCGACTTTCACTTCACCTTGGCTGATATCCAAGTAGTCGCACTCAGGAAACAAATCTTGGCTAGGGGTCTCACTCTCATCACTATTTACCGAACCCCTCTCGTTGAAAAGAGATTTGAAATATTCTCCCCATCTTCTCCTAATGTCCTCTAATACGAATAAAAAACTAGTGGCGAAATTTCAATTTTAAAATCTTTATAAAGTAATTTTAATAATATAATTTCACAGTTAAATTAAGTGTATAATCAGTATTTCACATCAAACTTTTAATTCGTCTTTCTTTGATAAATAGAGGTTGGTTTCTTATTTATATTTTATAGTTTTTGAGCAAAATTTGGCCGAAATTGTTGTAAACGAAAACAAACATATAGTTAGCATCTTATAAGTTTATTTCAATAAATGAGTGCCTTATATATTAAAAGTTTTAAACTTTGGTGACCTTCGTATACATTATCCCGATAATAATTATAGTTACAAAGTATCAAAATTATTTGAAATAAATAGCTACCTCAATCTCAAAGGGGGTGCAAATGAAAACCCACCAAAGCATGAAGTAAACCTTATAAATAACACCCAAGTCTAACCCACGCTGATAAAAAAGAATCCCATTAATCATCCAACCAAGCCTTGAGGGCCGTAACTCATCACCACCGTTAAATCCACCATTCCATCCATTCGCCATTCACCAAATCCCTAGCTAAACCCACCAATCCGATCGTTTTCTATCCAGTTACAATTTTCCCGTATTTAATCTCATCAGCTAACCCTTTCATCACAAATTGGGCCAAAAACTAGGGTTTCCGTAAGTTCCTCTTTCGATTGAACTAATTTTCCGCTTTTTTCGCAACTTTTTATGTATTTAAGTTGATTATTTCGTTAATTTCATTCTTGTATATGTTGATTGTGAAACTATTGAAAAAATTGGGGAAATTAGGGTTTCGGTGAGTTCATCTTTCGATTGAAGTAATTTTTTTGTTAATTGATCTGAATTTGTGTTGAATTTGATTGATTGTAATGTTAATTTCATTATTATTGCGTTTTGTAATGTGAATTCACAAGATTGAAATTGGGGAAAAAAATTAGGGTTTCGGTAAGTTCGTCTCTTAAATTTATGATTGAATGATTTTTTTTTACTGATAATGTATGAATCTTGCAATGTGAAAAGTTGGGGTTATTTTGTTTACCTTTCTTTACGATCTCGTACGAAATTTACTTTAATTTTGTTAATATATCATGACTTTGATAATCCTGAGGGTTGTTATTAGGAAATTGTTGTGTTGCAATGTCAGATTCTTAAGAAAGTTTAAAACTTTTGATTGGATGGACTTAATTGTTGAATTATGTTTTTCGTGATTTAACTTTTGGCAACCTGTGTTTTACTATAACCCCGTTTTGTGTTTTATGCAGTTTGTGCCATAAACACCTCTTACGCTGATTACTTGTTGGCTTGGAGAGTGAAATAAAATGCAAGGATACGCTGATCTAGATGTAAGCGACGTTTGAGTGTTATCTTCGGTTTTCTGTATGATATTTTAGGGGTTTTGCTTATAAGTTGTACTGTCATTGTTTTTTGTTATAATTTCGTAGGAATACGAGGATTATGAAGATGAGGGTGGTGAATATGAAGAGGAGGGGGGTGAATACGAAGAGGAGGAGGAAGAGGATCCGGAGCGTTTACAGGAAGCGAAGGATTACCTTGAATTGAGGCAAAAGTTGAAGGAAAAGATTAGAAAGGATCATAAAAAGGAACTGGGCACTGATTTGCGGGTGAAAAAGAGTAAATTGCCCTATGACAAGTGAGTACCGTCCTTTTCTTTTGTAATAAATTTACTCTCGATGCACAACAAGAACTTTATGATTTTGTCAGATTAGGCAGTGAAAACTTAAAAAATATTTATCAGATAAGATATTCGTAGCATATGAGGACTACATGCTGCATACTTTTTAGGACCAGTTACCGGGATAGGGCATTGGTGTATATAATCTTCAGGCTTTTTAAAGACGTAAATGGCTATGCTATATCGTTGCTGATATTAGTAACATTGTTGCATACGACGAGTCTGCATTGTACAACCGTATTAACAAGTATATCCCTCATAAGATCAGTATCCCTCATAAGATCATCTTAAGTATGTTTCTCAACTTGTTAAACTGCATATATGTGAAAGTCTTTTACAAGCTTTAGGATCACTAGCTTTTGTCTGCTATTTTGCTGCATATGAATGACCCTCAATTGAATTTTAGCATTACGAGCGATAATTTTGTTAACTGCTATGGACTTTAGTCTTTTGTTTGTATCTGGCAACTGAATACTTTCTCTTTATTTTCTTTTGTTTTTCATAGCTATTGAAGTAACATTTCCAATCCCAAATGTAATTGTGAGTTCTTCAAATGTGAATTTCAGTATATGATATTCATTGCCATTTATTCGTGCTATGGGTTGCAGCTTTGGATCCTTTTTTGGGCCTTCAAAACCAGTTATTGCTCAAAGAGTTATTGAAGAAAGCAAGTCGCTGTTGGAGAATCCACATTTGGCGGAAAGGGTTTTAAAACCTAAGAGTGCTGTAAGAGTTATCCTTTATTTCTCTTATTGATCCTTCATAGTGTGATTTCATGCAAACAACTACAATGCTAATTGGCTCGAAAATATTACTGCATATAGTGTTGGCAGAGTACACAGTTTACCATAGCAATCATACAATCACTTTTCACAATTGGAAGCTCTAAACAAATTGGAGTCCTGTCTGAATGTGAAACAAATTTAGGGGCTGTTTATTTTTTGCTTAATGTCCTTTTTGGTAACAATCATTTTCTCACTTTTCTTTAATAGAGTTTAGGCTATTGATTATGAGAATTGAGTTGTCATATGTAGCTCAATTAAAAATTTGTTATGGTTTGATTTTACAAATCAAAGAGGATTTGACTAACTGGAACAATGGTTAGATTAAATTTCAATTTGGGGCTTTTTATGAATAAAAAGGGTAGAATAGGCATGTACTCTATTAGCATTTGCTATACAGAAAATAAAAAAAGCACCATTTTTTTGTACATAAGTACATAACCAACTCCAAACAGACACTTTTATGTAAAAGGATCCTAGCTTCAAACAGAAAAGAAAAAGAAACAGCCCCTTAGCTTATGATCTATTAAACATGTAATAACTATTGTCAACAGTTATACTTTGGATTGCTCATTTTTCTTTGTCTTCTCGGCAGAACCAGGGTGGCAGTTCAAATTCAGCAGTATCTAGGCCTCGACCCAATGACAATGGACACTCTCGGAAAGTAGACATTAGGGTAAGCTTAAGTTGTATCTGATTCATATATCCGTTTAACATACACATATATTCACATTTTTTCCACCTTTTTAGGCAAAACCTAAACAAGCGAAAGCTGAGATGATTAAGCATACGAGGGATTACTCATTTCTATTATCCGAGGATGCTGAGGTTCCAGTTGCTCCAAAAAATCCTCCTAAAAGTGCTCCTCCTCAAAGACCTGGTATGTTCCTTTGTATTTGGTTTCTGGTCTTCTATGACATTGTAAAAAATACTCACATGGAGCTTTTGATATGCTTAAGAGGTACACTCGTCACAAAGACGACCAGACAATAGTGGCAGAAAAGTTATTAATGGGCGCGAAGAGAGGAATCCTACACATACATCTAGTCAAATGCAACCAAAAGCCGGTCAACAGAGTCAAAGACCTAGTAATTCCAGTAAGGTGACTTCTGCAGCATTAGATTCCAGAAAACAAAATGGTAGAAATGACGGAAACAGGCCAAGCCGGCCTTCAGGACAGAAACCTTTACCATCAAATTTAGATTCTAGAAAACAAAATGGTAGAAATGATGGAAGTAGTTCGGGCCGGCCTTTAGGACAGAAACCTTTACCTTCAAAGATGCAAGTGGCCAGCAAGCAAAAGGTGATTCCTCCAGCTGCTAGAAATGTTATATCTAGTGGGCATAAACCTCTTTCCTCCAGGTCGCCACCAGTTATCAACAAGAAACCACTGGAAAGGAGGGATATGGACCACAGGAGGGATATGGAACGCAGGAGGGATATGGAACACAGGAGGGATATGGACCGCAGGAGGGATATGGATGATAGAGGTTCTGCCAAAGCAAACATGAATAGAAAGCCTATGGTGTCTTCTAAGCCTCAGGTATTTGTTTCTTTGTGGGTATTACGGGTCAAATGGGTTCTGCTTGCTAAAGGATTTAACCCAAACGGGTCTAACTAGTTGAAAGTTAAGAGAAGTGTATTCAAATGTATAAAACCTGATGAATCACTTGATTAAAAAGGATGCATACTTTCTGTCAAAGTTGGTACATTAAAATTATATTACAATTTCAAGATTTTGGATGAACCGTTAGTAGGTGTTTTCAGTCCAACACATTTTTACCGGCTCTAACCACTTACCTATTCAATCTGTCTGACCCACACATCTGGCCATTCTCTATTTAGTGTGTAAAAGTTGTGATGCAATATCTAATCGACGTGATTGTAAAACTGATAGATAAAGCAACACTCAGCTAGACCACCAGTTAGCGCACAACAGAAGCAACGGCCACAGAAAAGACCAGCACGGCCATTTGATGACGACGACGATGAGGGTGAAAAAGCTATCAGTATGATCAGAAACATGTTTGGGTAGGCATACTTTCTATAATCACTTTCTCTAAGTGCATCCACTAACTGTTTTGAGTATGTATCTGGTATTATAGTCTTTGGTACATTGTGATGGCATTTCGCAAGTTATCTATGCCTAGCCTTTTTTAAATCAGACCCGGGTTTTTTCTTCCCGAACACAAAAGTAGTTATATGTAGCACCTTTCTATTTTGTACATGGTTTAATAATTCGGTATTTTTTTGTGTGTGTGTGTGTGCGTGTTTTTTTTTTTTTTTTTTTTTTTTTTTTTTTTTTTTTTTTTTTTTTTTTTTGTTTTAATTAAATATATCAATTTTGATGTAGCAAAACAGCTACCATATAAATTACAGACAATATCTTTCATGCTAATTGTTTGGTGTTCTTGGATTTTCTTGAAACAAACAGCGAATCCGTTTATTGGTTTTTGCATTGCTGACTTTCTTATTAGTCTGTGTGACTGCCTACGAACATGATGACAATTGAATTATGTTTGTGCAGATATAATCCCAATAGATATCGTAACGATGATGATGACAGTGACATGGAGGCTAATTTTGAGGACATCATGCGGGAGGAGAAACGCAGGTAATTAAAGTTGGTTAAATATAGCTTGCATGGTATTTTAAAGAAAAAAAAACTTAAGAACTTTTCACAAGTTGCAACACATTCAGAATTTGTAGCAAACTTCGTAAAGTTTTACTCTTCTGATCTGCTTACTGACACTGGAAAATGTACATGGTCTGAACGCGCATAGCTGTTGTGCATGAGTGCATCTGATATGCATTTTAAACATTGTCGTGTTGACATGTTAATAATGGTTTGACTAGCTAGAGTTCAAATATGAATGTGCTAGTGACTTTGGTTCATGTGAGCTATTGCATGTTTGACTCATCTCAACATGTTTTAGTCTAGAGGTGGCAATTTTGACCTGTTTACTTATGACCTCGTTGATTTGAGTTATACTGCATCTTAGTTAGCCAATAAGAATCTTGGTTAAACAGTATACTATGTTTAACCCCAAAGTGTATTATCTGCATGTTAGAACCTCATTTGCTTTATTCTAAAAGTTCAGATTATTATTATAACCATATGGTTTTTGTTATTATATTTTTAACAACAATTAATTTGTGGAACTAATTATGAATTTGGAGTGTTTCCCATACTACCCTTTAATGAATTTTGTGTTACTAATTTGAATGAGTTTACTTTGTGCCTAGTGCGAAGATTGCTGCGATGGAAGATGAAGAAGAGGCCAAGAAAATTGAAGAAGAAGAAAGGAGGGAACGGATGAGAAAAGAGGCGAAAAGGCGGAAGCTTAGCCAACGATGACAATGTAGTAATTATTTCAACCGTGTTTGGCACCGAGGTCCTTCTTTAGTGCCGGTGGACCCAAAATGGTCCTGTGTTCATGGAAATTTCGTGAAAAAATTGTGTTAATGTTTTAAAAGATGGGACCTGGTTTTGATTTGCTTCAACAACCATGACTTTGCATTTTGCCGAAAGTGTTTTTTTTCCAACCCATCATTTAGTTAACATTATGCTTTAGAAAGATTATACAATGGTTATTGGTTTTTTTGTTACAGTTATAATTTATAAGCATAGCTGTTTTATTCTCACAAAAGAATTACTAAGTACAAGTCTTCGTCTTATACAGTGTAAAGGTCTATGGATAAATCATTATTACTCTTGGAAGGTTTGTGTCAATTCTGTTCGTCAAGCTCAACTATTTTTTTTTTTAAATATTAGCGCAAGCTTAATGATAAAATATTGCAAAAAATGAAGCTGAAAAAGAAAACATACAGCCAGATTGAACCATGGTTACCTGTAGTTCTACGTACAGTCGTCAATTGTCATAGTTACACACTTGATAGATTTCCAACCAAGTTTTGGTGACAATGTCTAAACAAACGCAATTCAGTAATGAAAACGAATCAAATCCACATGAAGACCATAATAATAGTTTAATCTCTAGTTTTTCTACTAAAATGGTGTTTGTTTTCTAAAAAATACCCAGTCTCTTAACTTGACTCATTCATATTTGGGTAAAAAACTAAAAATGTATGTTCATTTTTTCTTTCTTGTTCAGTGGTGATTAAGGTTCAAATCTCTTATCCAACTATATGAGGAGAGGATGTCTTACCACCTCTTAATGTCTATCAAGCCTCTTACTAATTGCGTTTGTTTTTTTAACATTAAGTTAGTATTACGACTCGAATGTTCTATTTAATGTTTATAACTATTTATGTTTCATCTGCTTTATATTATACTCCCTCCGTCCCACAATAAGTGTCCACTTTGAATTTTCAAAGTCTTTCTTATTCAACTTTGACCATAAATATTATTATTTGTGTTATATAATACATGATGAAAATTATATCAATAAAAATACATTTAAAACTCAATACATTCATATATTTTTTTATCAAATATTACATAACATAAATAAAAATATTTATGGTCAAAGTTGAATGAGAAAGACTTTGAAAATTCAAAGTGGACACTTATTGTGGGACGGAGGTAGTATCATTTTTGACATTTAAAAAAAAATATATTTTTTATTTAAATTCAAACATTTTTGCTATGGATTCATATTTAGAAGTACGAATGAGATTCAGATGTGCAAATCATATTTAGCCTTGCTAATAATGAAATGGTTCCAAACCATTATAATGTGGTACATGATTTCAAATTACCACAAAATGGTCAAGTGTTAAGGTATCTAATCTCTTCACAAGAGATTTGGCGTTCAAAGCCTACCAGGTATACATTTCGGGGTGGCTAGACAAAGATTCGCAACAATCACGATATCCAAGTAAAGCCGTGTACAACTGAGTAAAAAACTCATATAATTCTCATCCGTTTACCCGTCTTTTTACCTCACTTTAGACTTTCTCTTCAATATTCTCCTAATCCATACACGTGAAAATAAAGTATTTACTAGTATCTGACTTCTTATAACTGGTTTTTTGAAGGAACGTTTCTTTGAATAAATTATAAAATATAAAATATATAATGTTGTTAATCCGGCTAATTTAAGCACATATATGTGTGAGTATGAAATTGTGATATGAAAAATAGTTTGTGTTGAATTGAAACATAACATATTCTTCGCAGCTTCAGTATAGTCCATATTGAAAAATGAAACTATCTATACCACGAGCAAAAATGTCAATGAAGAGGAAACATATATATGGATGCAGTTATTTCCTTTATCGACCAACATCCATGTGTTTTAACAAACTGAAGTTCCCATTTATATAGCCGCGGAAGAAGCAAAATGCGGTCTCGAATATAGGAGAAAAGAAAAACTCGAGCAGAAGAACATAGACATAAGGTTTTTGATACGATGTTAAACTAGGGTCCGAATGAAACAGCAAAATAGGCCAACATATAAGTACTCCATTAGAAAAACAACAATGTGACTCGATTTATAAAACTTGTTTTGTGTTTATTTCGTTCATCTCATATATAGTTTAATAATCGAAATAACACATTACGCATTCAGGAATTTATTTCTTTGAAGTTGAAAGTTATAAAATTAGAGTGGGTGAAAGTTATGTCCTACATCGGAAGAATACAGGAAAAAAATATTCTATATATACTAGGTTGATTGTTAAGGCATTATATGTGTGACAATCTTGAAAGGCATCAGAGAGATGTTCCTCTCATGGTTGTTACCTACTCCCTCCGTCCTATAATAAGTGTCCACAATGGAATTTTGAAATGTCCTAAATTAAGTGTCCATGTTATATTTCAACCAATGAGAAAAAACTTTAGTGGGTAAAGATGATATTTGATTGGTGGAGAGTGTAGTTAGTGGGATTTCCTAAAATTTTGTGCAAATGGAATATGGACACTTAATATGGGACGGAGGGAGTATATTTTACTAAGGGAATATACCCTATCTTCCCCAAAAGTACAATGTACTTGCCCCTAGTATTCCTAATTTTTTTTTTTCTTCAAATGCTCTAAAAGCGGAGGTCGCTCAAACAATTTGGGCATAATACATTATAATGTGACACTTGTTTCTAGTGATGTCCTCATCATGTACCTTCATGGTACATTTTGTTTTTTTCTCAAAAACTATATTTTTTTTTTTTTTTTTTTTTTTTTTTAATAGTAGTATAGTACATATATCTTGAAAGGCATTATATGTGTGACAATATTGAAAGGCATCAAACAGATGTTCCTCTCATGGTTGTTACTCATATTTTACTAAGATAATATTCCTTATGTTTTCCAAAAGTACAATGTACTTACCCTCTAATATTACTATTTTTTTTTTCTTTAAATGCCCCAAAGGCGGAGGTCGCTCAAAAAACTTGGAAGAAATACATTATAATGTGACACTTGTCCCTAGTGGTGTCCCCACCATATACCTTCATGATACATTGTACTATATGTTATTTTTGGACGACTAGGCCCACAAAACTTGGGGTACTTCATTATTTTGTTTTTTTCTCAAAAACTATGGTCTTTTTTTTATTGTTTTATAGTACATATATCTTGGGCGAATGAGTCCCACTATTCTTATTCTTGGTCGACTGGTTAGTTATGTAGTACACTTTTATTTTAATTTATTTTATAAGTACTTGTGCCATATAAAAAAAAAATACACAAATATACACTTTATTAAAAAAAAACATATACACTTTAATCAAATAATCTTTTAAACATATATACACAAAAATACAAATCTACACTTTATTAAAAAAACATTTAGACACAAAAATCTTTTAAATATTTTATTAAAAAACATACACATACAAACCCACACACATCCAAAACCCAAAAACATCTCCATTATCATCGTCTACATTCAAATACACATTGAAATCATAAACCATAAACGTTAATCTCCATTCAAACACACAATCAAAGATTCAAATCATAAACCTACACACATCAAACCTTAATTTGATCAATGGATTCATGTAGTACATCGACATCTACTCTCTATACAATATCTGATGCAAAGGTAACTGTCAGATCTAGATTAGAGTATATAAATACGATTAGAGGTTTGTTGAATACAAAGAGAACTGCCTTGTTTAGGAAAACTGTATTTAGGCCATGATTAGACATCCCCCCATTTGCTGCTGATGTTCATTTGTTAAATTATTTTTATCAACGTGAGGTTAATGTTGCTGAAAGTGAAGAGTGCCCTTCCCTTAGATTGGACGTGAACAATTTTGTCTTATAACTGGCTTTCTTTTTGGCCCTATTGCGAAAGAAGAAACTAATGTAGGTTCCCTTGTTCAAGGTTTACAACATAGTCCATTCTTTGATCGATTGTTTCTAGAAAACCAAACCCGTAAGACTAAGAAAATAAAGGGTGAGCAGCTTCTGGCATTGATGAAGCCTGGTAAAGTATGGGATACATTAAGTGATGAGGATGCTGTTAAGGTGTGTTTGTTAGTTATGGCAACTTGTGTATTCATAGGTCGGGAAGCAAGGTACTACATTCCGGACCATCTTTTGAGAATGATTGAGGATTTTGATGTTTGGAATTCGTATCCATGGGGTGAGTATACGTTGCTACATTTGTATAAAAGGACTGTGAATGTTGTAAAGAGGCATAATAAAGGTGAAGCAAAGAAGCCGGGAAAGAAGGCGGGTGACTGATATAAAACCAACAAAAGGGGAGAAGTGAGTAAAGAATATCGGACAAGATTACCTCGAGGGTAATGAGACGTAAGAATCATAAATCAACCTTTCGTTAAAAGGCTAACGCATAAAACCTACGAATACGATATTTTGAAGAGTACCGGGTAAGAGATTTCCCGGGTCGTTTCCCGACGAGAAGTGAATTGAGGATATCGATTGGGGTTTGGGATTAAAGTGCTTGATTGACGAGATTTTGGTTTTCGAATTTAAACTACGGGAATTACGAATAACGTACGAAAAATAAAATAAACGCAACGAAAACAAAAATCTAAGCAAGAGAGGCTAAATAAAACTTAAAAACTGCTTAAAATGCTAAGGAAAAATAATCGGGAGCTAAGGGAGTCCTAAAACGCAATCTAAGTTAAAAACGTAAAAGTAATTAAAAAACTACATAAGTGCGTAAAATAAAATGTGAATTTCTAAGCTACGGTAACCCTACGGGTGTAAAAACAAATTTCCTACGTCCTGAACGATAAAAGAAAAATTGGGAAAAAGATTTTTTATTTTTTATTTTTTTGCTTTTTAAATTTTTTAATATGAATTAAAAACTAAAATAATAAAATAAATGCATGAAAAATAGTAAAACAATTTGAAAAAATATGAAAAATTTTAGAAAATTCTATTACCTAATAAAGAAGCTAGAAAAAAATATGGAGATGAGATGCTAAGGTCAAAATAAGCAGTTGATAAGCAAAATATAAGATGAAATTTAAATAAGCAAAATAGAAACTAATACTTCTATAAATATAAAATAAAAACATGCAATAACAATAAAAGGACTTAGCACAGATGGTTGTACGTTGGTGTTGTATGTGTTTGAGAAAGCTAGTGACCAGGGTTCAAGCCTGGTGCACTACCCTTTTTTTATAAATTGTTTTTTTTTTTCAAATGTTTTCACACAAACAGATTATCCACATGATAAGCACCAAATCTTACAACTACAACTTTTGTGAAACTTAATAAATAAGCAGATTCAAAAGCAAAAAATAGCATATTACATGAAAAGCTATAAAGGGATATTAGAAAACTAAAAAAAAAAGAAAAAAAAATCTAAAGCTACCAATACGCACTATACTAAGAGGGGAATAAGCAAAAGGGAATAAGGGAACCGTAAATATGCTAAGGGAATCCTAAATAAGCAGTTGTGATAAACTATAAAGCACCTAAAAAGCTAAAAGTAACAATACTATGGGTTGCAAAAAAGAGAAAAGTGGGCTAAGGGGGCTAGTTTGGTGGCCTAAAAAGCAGTCTAAGAAAAATCCTAAAAATAAAACAAAAATACTAGCTTGTAAAAAAGCTGGCAATTAATCTATATATCAAATTTTAGAGCTTAAGTCCTAATATTGAGGAAACTAAAAATACTACTATAAGGGTTGTTAGGAATTAGCTTAGCTGATGCAAATGGGGCAAAAGGTGGAAAAAGTGGGTGAAATGTGAATTTTGTCATACAAAACTATACTAATATGCAACTAAAAACTATACTAACCTATAGTGAGCTAAGTAAAACCAACAATAACACCTAAAGAAGACTAAATCCAATTCTACCCTAAACCATTTTATAAAACAGTTTACATAAAGGAAATTTGAAAAACAAGCTTTAATTCTTAGCAACTAAATGAACATGCAAAATTTTGGTTTGAGACTACTAAAAACATCAAAAGAAAACTATTCTAATCTTTGAAAAGGGGTAAAATAGATTTAAAGCTAAAAAAAAAGGGAGTTGTGCCAAACACCCCTTTATTTGGTAGACTTGTAACTTTTATGGTGAGAAAAACCGTTTTGAACCAAAGTGAGTGAAACATTAGTTAAAACCTGGTATGAAAACATTCAATAAGCAAGTACAAATATAAATAAGCAGTAAAAAAATAGAAATAAGCAGTTTGAAAAGCTATTGCTACAGTAATTTTTTTTTTATTATTATTTTTTGAAAAGATATGAAAAACAATTTAAATGAATACTAAAGCTCACAATAAGCTTAATAAGCTTATGTGGGCTTAATGGAACAGTAAAAAGAAGCCTTGAGGTTTGAAACAAAGACAAGTAAAAATAAGCAGTAAAGGAGAAGAGCCTTGAATAACTTGAGAAAAATTTAAATAAAACTGAATTTAAATTAAACTTAAGAGAGTACAATACAATTAAAAGGTAAGCAACAAGTAAATTTGGCCAAGACTTTTCTAAAGCATGAAAAGTTGGACAAATTGAAACTGTGAGGGGAGGGGTCCTTATATAGGCTTGTCCTCTACTGTTGTGTGTTTCTTTTGTGAGTGGAATTGAGCTTTGGACCATCCTTGTGTTTTCTTTGTAGCCATCTCGACCATCCATCTGCCTTGGACCCAAAGTTGTATAACCTTAGTCGTTGGATGCAATAAGGGTGTTGGGGATTGCTGAGTTGGACAAGGGGGAGGGGAAACATTTACATGTGAAGCTTTGTTTTGTTGTGGGAGCTGATTACTAGGAGGGAAAGTGATAGGTTTGGCTGTTATGGATTAGGCGGGAAAAGGGGTTAATTAGCAGGGGACGTGTTTGATTCTGGTGGGGGTCAAAGATAAAAACGGGTGTGTGTGTGTGTGTTGTTATTACTGGGTGTTTTGGTTTTTGGGTGAATTGGTTGTAAGTTGTAACCGGGTTTTGTGGCCAGTGGTGGTGTTTGGCTAAGTGATAAATGGACTAGAGGTTAAGGATGGATTGGGTTTAGTTTTATGTTTATTGTAATTAGGTGTTTTAGTTAGATATTAGTATTAGTAATTTAAGTTTAATAAAATTAGTATAAAGTTTAAATAAAACTGAAAATGTTTTCGTAGTTTTTTTTTTTTTTTTTTTAATATAATAATAATAATAATAATAATAATAATAATAATAATAATAATAATAATAATAATATTTACATAATAATAATAATATTTACATAATTAATAATACTACTAATAATACTAATAATAATAATTCTAATAATAATTAATATCCTAATTATTTATACTACTAATAATAATAATAATAAAGTAAAATAAAATTTTTTTATCAAAATATTTTGTGATTTATTTGAAAATTGGTTTTTGATTTAATAAAGGTTTTTGAAAAAGATTTTGCAATTAAGTTTTGGTGTTTAGGGGTTTTAAGGGTATTTTGGTAATTTTGGTGTTGGGTGAGGGATAAAATGGTAATTTGGGTTTAGGTTAGGTTTTCCATACCTCCCCCCATGTCACACTCCCGTGATTGTCTTCGACTATTCAATTCTTCAATAAACGCTCCCAGTTGTGCCGAATCAATCCAGTATTGCTCCATATTGCTCCGGTTTCCCATCCATGCTCCATTTTGCTCACATTTGCCTTGTTTTCAATCCATTTGTACCTGAAATACACCAAAACACACTCCAAGGATATTTGTAACATTATATGGTCATTATTGGGTGTTTTTGGTCATTTAGGTGGGTTTTTCGGGCCTAAAATGATGAGTAAAAGCCCACTCATCAATCCCCCACACTAAGCAATTGCTAGTCCCTAGCAATCCGATCATATAAAGTAATGACGGGATTACAAGATTTATTAAGTTACCATGTATACCCCGTTTTGACTTCTTATTCCATTCAAATACTTTAAACGATAACGAAATTAAATTTCATGCTTGATTTCCAAAAGATGGCATCATGGAACGGGATTCACGCAAACTGGGTGTCTCCGGGGAATTGTAATCGTCATCCTCTTTTTATACTTCCCAAACCAAGTCTAAAACCCTTGTGCAAACATTTTTGTAAAATGCTAACGCTGCTTATATTAGTAATATGTGTAAGTCGAGACTAACTTTTCTCTCCCACAATTATTATTAGGTTAGGTGTGTGTGCTTGTTTTCAAAATTTTGACCGGAAAAATCAACATATATTAGGGTTGTTATTTATTTAAGTTAATATTAGTTCACCGAAAACCGCGAAATCTAAGGTTCGAAAGGGCCTTTTCCATGTAGCGGCTTTCTTCTCAGCTTGTCCTTAGTAAACTTAGGAGGCTAGGTTTTCACCCTCGAGAATAGTACAGGAATCAGCGGGAATTCGATTCCAAAGATTTACGAAGCTACCGCTAAAGTAATACTAAGTTTAAATAGATAGCAACCTACGAAGATTTAGAAATCAGAGATTCAACGATGAGATCACTCCATGTGGCGACTTTCTTCTCAGCTTGTCCTTAGTAAACTTAGGAGGCTAGGTTTTCACCCTCGAGAATAGTATCGGAGCTCACGGGGTCTTTGAAATAAAAAACTTCCAAATATTCGTAAAATCTTCACAAGGTTTTGACAAATACTAATTAAAAGGTTTATTTAAATTTTACAACAAGCAAGTTTTGAACATTTATTCATAATCAACATACATATATATTTTTTCATTTTTCATTTTTTATTTTTTCTCATTACTTTTCATTTTTCATTTCATGGCTTTTTACTAACGGAGCTTCACGGGGTAATTCCAAGACCTTAACGCCTTTCAGAATTAAGGATCCAAGGACCGATCTCGAACCGTAGTTTATAGCACTTATTCATACTCAAAGCTTTAACTTTTGCAACTTTCAAGCAACGTCTCACTTTCATTTTACATTCTTATTGCATTTTCATAAAAGTGTGCTTGTTCCAAAATTTAAATAAAACTTTGAATTAGTACGTGTCAAAACCGTATAAAAACTTTGTTTTTACTAACAAAATGATTTTTGTGTTCAAATTTTTGAAAAGAAGCACGTTATTAAGTCATTTTAGGAGCTCCTGGGAGAGAAAAG
The DNA here is from genome assembly GCA_030686995.1 of Artemisia argyi. Lineage (NCBI taxonomy): Eukaryota > Viridiplantae > Streptophyta > Magnoliopsida > Asterales > Asteraceae > Artemisia > Artemisia argyi. The sequence goes on along the minus strand of JARVZY010002396.1, from coordinate 113,610 downwards.
CCATAGATTACTTACATAAGCTCTAAAGAAAACCGCTATTCCACGCTTAGCATTTTCATTTGCACAATTTGTAAAGATTTAGCCTAAAATGTTAAGGAAAGCAGCTAGATCAACACTCTAGCAGAGTCGGGATTCCCCTTGTTCTAGCCTAATCAAGTCTAAACTTTCCACAAATACCGAGGTATTTATGTATAGCAAATTATTATTTATTGTGCAAAGCACTTCTTTTTCACGCAATTTTTAACTTAAATACGATAAAAAATTTAAAATTTTGGTCAAAACGGGGGTACTAGGGACTAGATTTTTTTTTTTGAAAATATGGGTCAAGTTCGCAGAATTCCCCCCACACTTAGAATTGAATATCGCCCTCAATATTCAACGTACCGGCACTTAGCCGACATAATTGAATAGAAAAAGGTAATACCACCATCCAAGTGTGGAAACGAATTCTTGTTTTCACACGAAGGATTACAAAGAATATCCCTGGGTTAGCAAAAATAAAAGATCGGATATTGGGCGGTTGGATTGAAAACAAGCGCATCAATCATCACGATCTACGGGATTTCCTGAAAACAAGATCAAATACACAACACAAGAAGGAAAACAAGTGGGGGAAACTCCCCCACACTTAGGTGTTAGAAATAAGAAAGTAAGAAGATGAAATGGATAAGCATGGATTGCCACCCACAAAGCGCTTTGTTTTTGTTAACCGAGTCACGAGCTTGACTCGACCCCGAATTCATTGGTCCATGGGGAATCAAGATGTGTAAAAAAACAATCTCAATCGGACTTTCATTCAAGATGTTTGGATAAACATTGAAGCATGTGAAAGTTCCACTCCGATGAGATATACCCGGTATTCTAATACTGAAAACTATTAGAAACGATACCGGGGTCAAAGATTGTGTCCTCACTCCCGAAGGAGTTAAAGGAAGGAGAAGTCACTGGATAGGTGAAGAAAGGAAAGAAATTCATGATAACAATCATGACTAGATCATCATCACCAAAAGGAGACTTCATAATTTTCATATTATGAATCTCATCATTAAAGCTCATTTGGTTAAGAAATGTCCTGGGTGGGAGGGTTGGGATTTTGTCATCAAGCAAATTCTCATGATTGAGAACATCTTCCCCCGGGTCACAAACATCATATTTGTCTAGATCAAAGTAGAAGTGATCATATTTCGGCGGAGATATGATATGAGTAAGTTCACCGAAGAAATCCTAGAGATCTAGATCAAAGGTAAACGAATCATATTCCGGAAGAGAGATATAAGCATGAGAAGTGGTACTGCCACTACTCGTCTCTTCCGTGAAATCAAAACTAAATGATTCGTAAGCCGGGAGAGTATACTCGGGAAGAGAAGTGGGATTGCCACTACTTTCCTCAAAGCTAAAACTCTCATATTCAGGTAGAGACTCCTCGAGCTCGGGCTCCAGAGGATCCAATGGTTTATCATTAACATCCATCGGGGAGAGAGAAATAGACAATTCATCATAAAACATCTTTTCTAATAAGGGAAGATCTCCCCCGGATCAATTTCCGACGAAATCGAATCATCGATCTCTTCCATAACAAAATCACTTTCCTCAACCGGTGTGAGAGAAGGAGAAGAGTCGGAAAATGTAGTGGGACTGCCACTACTTTGCTTTTTGGATTTAGGGATATTTGAAGAATGACCATCGGAGGAGAAATCAATAACATCGATGCTCTTAATGTGATGTTTCTTATACTTAGACGCATCGGCATGAAAAATCATTCTTTCATCGTCAATCCTCAAGGTCAAAGTATCCTCGTAATGATCAACTAGGGCTTTTGCTGTACGCAAAAATGGTCTCCCTAGGATAAGAGGGACTCTCGGGTCAGCTTCATAATTAACTACCACGAAGTCAGCTGGGAAGTTAAACGTATTCACACGAACAAATACATCTTTGGGTATACCGAATGGGCGAGTAATCGATCGATTAGCTAACTCTAAGGTCATACGAGTCGGTTTAAGTTCTCCCATTCCAAGTTGTTCATAAATTGACAAAGGCATGAGGTTTATGCTTGCTCCTGAATCGGCTAGAGCATTGCAAACCTCTTGATCTTTTAAAGAATAAGGAATGAGAAATTTTCCAAAATCTCCAAGCTTCTCGGGAAGCTTTTTGAGAAGAACGGCTGAGCATTGAGCATTAATCGGTGTTTCAGCCAATTCAAGCAATTTTTCCTTATTGCTAAGAAGATTCTTGAAGGTAGAAGCAAATTTCGGCATATAAATGAGAGCATCCATGAAACTAATGTCGAAGTGTAATTTCTGAAAGATATCAAGAAACTTCTCCATTTGTCTATTAGTTTTATCATGGCGTTTTTGCTCATTAAGCCTTGAAGGATAAGGAAGTGAAGGCTTAAAATTTTTCTTCGGAACATCGGGTTCCGGGATTGGAATTTGGACAACCGGAGGTTGGACGTGTGCGGTACTTTGTGGGCTTGAAGAATGCACCTTGTCCTTGGTCACCTCGGTCTCTCGAATCACTTCCTTCACCGGAGAAGGAGTAGGAATGGAGGGTCCATCATAAGCAACACCACTTTGGGTGGTGATAGCATTCAACTCTTCCTTCGGGTTGGGAATGGTATTTCCCGGGAGAGTGCCCGAAGTAGAAGGTTGGCTCATTTTACACATGAGGCTAGCAAACATGTTTTCAATTTTGCTTTGAGATTGTTCGATTTTGTTGTTTGTAGCTCGAATTTCATTTTTAAGCTCATTACCTTGCTTAATCATTGAGTTTTGGAAATCATTTTTCAAAGTGTTGATTTGATTTTGCATAGCCGTCACATTGGCCTCATTTTGCTTAATGTACCTAGCAAGTTCACTTGAGTGACCAATTGGGGCTTGGTAATTAGGAGCTTGATACCCTTGATTGAAATTGACTCCTTGATTCGGGTATTGATTAATCGGGGCTTGATATTGGTTTTGAACATTTTGCCCACTATTTTGGTTGTTTGATTGAGAAAAGCGGTTTGGTTGAGAAAACTCGGGTGGTCCATTGTTAGCACGATAGTTCGGGGCAACTTGAGGACGGTATTGGGTACCTCCTTGGTTTTGAGCCCCTGCTACGACATTCACTTGAAAAGGATTACCATCAGTAGCAGTACAATTGTAATATACATGTGGACCACCACAAGTTACACAAGTTTCTTCCACAGCTTTGACTTGAGTGGGTGGAGAAGTTTGTGGGATATGATCTTTCTTTTGGGCGAGAACCAATGCGTGAACAGCTTCCATAAGCGTGTCAATCTTAGCATCAGTGCTAGAATTGTTCGGAGAAGAAGTAGAGGTAGAAGCACTAGCTTGTGAAACAACCGGTTTGCTTCGGGTAGTGCGGACCTTAGACTTAGTCTCGATGATTGACAAAGCATCTTTTGTAGTCCGATTCAAGAAATTACCACCGGCGGCGGCATTGAGAGAATCTTGATCGGAATGGTTTAAGCCATTATAGAAAGTATCAAGTTGATGAAGATTGGAAAAACCATGGTGAGGACATTTGCGAAGAAGATCTTTGAAACGATCCCATGCCTCACTAAACGACTCATCATATTTTTGAGTAAACTTTGTGATTTCATTTTTCAAACTTGTCGTTTTCGAGGGAGGAAAGAATTCATTCACAAATTTCGACACGAGGTCTTCCCATGTGAGAATAGTACGAGGGGTTTGTTTTTCGAGCCAAATATGGGCGACCCCCTCGAGAGAAAAAGGAAAGAGAAGTAATTTGATTGCTTCTTGAGGGACATTCCGACACTTGATGGTAGATGTAATCTTGTTAAACCATCGAATGTGGGATTGAGGATCATCCCTTTCAAACCCGTAGAATTGGTTTGAAGTAAGCAAGTTAAGCAATGCCGGTTTAAGCTCAAAAGAATCGGCAACGATTTCCGGGACAACGATGGCTTCTCCGTAACCCTTGGTGGGTGCTTGGAGAAGCTCGAGCATAGTGCGTTCTTCCGCCATCTCAACGGGAGGGTCTGCAATAGTACGAATCTCGGGTTCGACTATTGGGGCAGCACGTCATCGATTACGTCTTCTATATTGTTGAGTCGTTATTGTGGGAGATTCAAGAAAGGGACTCGATAACGTAAAAGAATGGGTGCTTATGCACCAAAAACATAAAGTTTAAAAGAAAAAAGAAAAAGAAAATAAATTTGAAAAAGAAAATCTTTTTGGTTTTTTTGAAAAGTTTTTAGAAAAAGAAAAATATTTTTGGGTTTTTAGGGTTTTTCAATTTTTTTGGTGTTTTGAATACTTTGTGAAAAGTATTCTCGACGTTTTTGAATTTTGATAATATATATACAAAAGATACGAAAAATAACTTTCGAGGAAGGATCTCAAGTCACTAATCGTCAACTCGTGACGATATTGTCGTAACACGCCTCCCCGGCAGCGGCGCCAAAATTTTGACTGATATAAAACCAACCAAAGGGGAGAAGAGAGTCAAGAATATCGGACAAGATTACCTCGAGGGTAATGAGACATAAGAATCAGAAATCAACCTTTCGTTAAAAAGGTTAACGCATAAAACCTACGAATACGATATTTTGAAGAGTACCGGGTAAGAGATTTCCTCGGTCGTTTCCCGACGAGACGTGAATTGAGGATATCGATTGGGGTTTGGGATTAAAATGCTTGATTGACGAGATTTTGGTTTTGGAATTTAAACTACAGGAATTACGAATAACGTACGAAAGTTAAAATAAACGCAACGAAGACGAAAATCTAAGCAAGAGAGGCTAAATAAAACTTAAAAACTACTTAAAATGATAAGGAAAAATAATCGGGAGCTAAGGGAATCCTAAAACGCAATCTAAGTTAAAAACGTAAAAGTAATTAAAAAACTACGTAAGTGCGTAAAATAAAATGTGAATTTCTAAGCTACGGTAACCCTACGGGTGTAAAAACGAATTTCCTACGTCCTGAACGATAAAAGAAAATTTTGGAAAAAGATTAGTATTATTATTATTATTTTTTTTTTGCTTTTTAAATTTTTAATATGAATTAAAAACTAAAATAATAAAATAAATGCATGAAAAATAGTAAAACAATTTGGAAAAATATGAAAAATTTTAGGAAATTCTATTACCTAATAGAAGCTAGAAAAAAATATGGAGATGAGGTGCTAAGGTCAAAATAAGCAGTTGATAAGCAAAATATAAGCTGAAATTTAAATAAGCAAAATAGAAACTAATACTTCTATAAATAACAAATAAAAACATGCAATAACAATAAAAGGACTTAGCACAGATGGTTTTATGTTGGTGTTGTATGTGTTTGAGAAAGCTAGTGACCAGGGTTCAAGCCTGGTGCACTACCCTTTTTTTGTAAATTGTTTGTTTTTTTTTTTTTTTTTTTTTTTTTTTTTTTTTTCAAATGTTTTCACACAAACAAATTATCCACATGATAAGCACCAAATCTTACAACTACAACTTTTGTGAAATGGTAATTTGGGTTTAGGTTAGGTTTTCCATACCTCCCCCATGTCACACTCCCGTGATTGTCTTCGACTCTTCAATTCTTCAATAAATGCTTCCAATTGTGCCGAATCGATCCAGTATTGCTCCATATTGCTTCGGTTTCCCATCCATGCTCCATTTTGCTCACATTTGCCTTGTTTTCAATCCATTTGTACATGAAATACACCACAACACACTCCAAGGATATTTGTAACATTATATGGTCATTATTGGGTGTTTTTGGTCGTTTAGGTGGGTTTTTCGGGCCTAAAATGATGAGTAAAAGGCCACTCATCAGCGGGAAATAAATCACCAAATAAGGATTCTAAAGCAAGTAAGTGAGGAAAAGAATCACCAACTAATGAGGCTGAAGCAAAGAAGCCTGGAAAAAATCACCAAATAAAGAGCAAACATACAATCTGTATGGCTTTGTATGGGCCCTCAAGGTAACAACTTTCTTGTATAATATGTTTAGACATTTGTAAGATGCCGTCTTGTAACGTATATATGATTGTCATTGAGAACATAGATATCATAGGTTATAATAGGTTAGCAAATAATAGGGTAACAACATGCTGTTCTGAATCATCTTATCGTGCCTAAGTTTAGATTACTTTGCTGATTATTTCAGATATGGATTTTGGAAACTTTCCCTAATAGCGTGCAGTCTCGAGCAAAGACCCTACAAAGACCCCCCGTGGTTTAGCCTGGTCAAAATTTATCAACTCTGAGAAAAAACATTACCCTATTCTATTTGATCCGGTAAGTAAACTTTGTATATGTGTTGTATTTTGGTAATTGTGGTTTGTATAGTTTTGATTCATCTTATCTGTTTACTTTGTTGTTTTTATAGGGTTTTAAGCCATTGGAGAAGCTGGTTCTAAGAAATGACGAGGTGTTCTGTCTGTGGTACACTCGTAGCATGGATTATATCAGAGGGCTACAATTGCAAGTTGTGGTTGCAACACCTTTGTTGGTTGAACCAGTGAATGTTGGTGGTCATGGAATTGAACCTGATGAAAACATAGGTAATGAAGTTCCATATGTGTTGTATGGTGATGGCAGTGTATTGTATGGTGATGATCTAAGTGGAGGAGATGGTCATGTTGACAAAGATTGTGGACGAGCTGGCCATTCAAATGAACATGGTGATGGACCGGGTGTAACCGGCTATGGTGCGGGTGGATGTGGGTCATCTTGTGAACAGCTTTGCACTTTACAGCTTACAGCTTACAGTTTACAGCTTACAGCTAGTTTTGCCAAACATAGCCATTGTACTTTGTAGCTGTTGAATGGTTAAAAAAAAGTTGCACTCTACCTTATTTACTTATAAATGCCCACCATTTCACCATTTTTTAAACACAAACTCACCATTTCTTAACTTAATCATTTAAAAAAAAAAACATATGTCTCAAGAAAACACTCCCTAAAACACCAAACGTCCCCAACGAAGAAATAACCGTAACACTCCCCCGACACCCGAGGGAACGTTTAATCTAGGAAATACTCCCCCGTCACACCAACAAACCAACTTACGACCACAATCATTCTTTTATAACCAAAATTACACAAAACCACCATACTGCAATCCATACCCACAACAACAAGCTTTTAACCAATTCTCACAATAACACCAACAGAACGAGTTTTTTTGGAGACCATTTTATTTCCAAAAAGTATTTAAGAAAGTATCAACCTTAAAGATCCCCATACCCTCTAAAGAATCAGCACGCGAAGGCTCCGGGGATTGCACTTCCTGAGGAGGAAATTGCATAAGGGGGTCGCTTCCAATAGGGGTTGGGCGACGTTAGCCGGTTCCTCCTGCGCATACTCCATGATGCGCCCTGCTGTGGCTTCTAGAATGGGTGTCTCGCCCTCCCTCAAAGGACGCACCCCCACGGTTACCTGTGTGGGCTTCGATAGCTTCACCACGCTAAACAAATCCATCCCTGCGCAACAAATAACAAACAACAAACAAAATGGAATTACATATAGCTGTAATATAAAAGAATGCTTACACTACAGATGCGAAGGAAAGGAAGGACAAGCACCTACCCTGGCTATTCTCATCCAGAAAAGTTGGCACCTCGTCAGCGTCTTGAAAGAAGTTGCGACTAATCCCCATGTGCACCAAAAACTCTTCTGGGTAAGAGTTGATGGGGATGCGGTTGGCATTTATTGTCTCCGCATCATCTGTGTTGTACGTCCCGGGGTCTGGGCGCTCATCCTTTGGTAGCGTCCCCTGGGTATAGAATTCAAAAATCCAGGGGAACACTTTGTCATCCACCCAGAAGAATCTTTCCCTCCAATTCCTAAGGGCGTCTAGCTTTTCAGTATAACATTAAAGGCGCCCTGCGCGCTTCGAAAAGGACACCCACCCGTTTGACCACGTTGTGTGGTAAAACGCGCGGAAGAGATTGATGGTTGGGTTAATGGCCAGTAAACGACAGTTTACTTCAAAATTGGTTATCTTCGCTGCGCCTATACAGTGCAGCTGGGATAGGTGAAGGCGATAAAAATTGAGCATGTCACTCAGGAATAGTGACATGGGCACACGCTGATTCACGAATTCGAAAAAGCGCGTGTATACCCCTACTTTTCCCTCAGGGAAGTCAACTATAGATGCGGTTGCCACCGGTACTACCGGATGCAACGCGAGGGGACTATAATAATCCGAGGTGAACTGATGGAGTTCATCCTTGGTTATTTCGGAGGTGAAATCAGATAATTGGCGAACCATTTTTTAATATGATGGTCTTAAATGCGCATGCGCTATTACCTTAGTGCAGAGTTGATTTCTTGATAAGTGTTTTGAAGATTTTAACAATGGTGGAAATGAATTTGTTACTGTGACAATCACAAAGAAAAGGGGAATACCCTTTATATAGGGTTACCCATTGCCTCGGATGCATGCCATGTGGATTCCACTAACCCTAATCGTGTGGTTGGGAGATCAATAGGTACAACACTTTTTCACGATTTCCGAGGAATACATGAGACTCATTTAGACTAGATACACCGTATATTTCTTTTTGGCGGGAAATACTTGAAGCTTCCCCGCCACGCTTTCCGCTATAATTGTTAGTCTAGCATACGTGGTTGCACCCTGCGCATACTAGACTGGGGGGACATGATGACGTATAGTCCGCACTCGGGTCACGAGCCCAACCAATGGACAATACTAATGCCCAAGCCCATCATGCGTGGGCTATCATAATAATGATTTGGGCTATTATAATAACGATTTGGGCTCACGAAACCCAAACTCAAATATATAGGGATGAGCACGGTACCGGTACCGTACCGATCCCGTACCGAATTAGTGGTACCGATTTTTTCCTGAGCATAAATTAGGGTACCGGTACCGTACCGAACGGGATTCGGGTACCGGTACCGGTACCGGGAAATTGGGATTTTCCCGTTTTTTTTCGGGAATTTCCCGATTTGGTACCGGTCCCGTACCGAATTAGTGGTACCGAATTTTTTTCCTCCTTATTTCGTAGTACCGGTACCGTACCGTACCATATATCAGGATCGGTACCGTTTCGGTACGGTACCGGTACGGTTCCGGTTCGGTTCTGGGATTCGGTTCGAAATGCTCATCCCTACAAATATATTATTTAGGGTCTTGATAATGATCTCTTATTTATGGGATAAAGATCAATAGACCGGATAAGTCGAGATACGCCGAAGAGTAAGGAGCACGAAACCAACAAGGATTTCGTGTCTATATAAAGAATATCACGGCTCTCGTGGAGGTATCATCTTATAACCCTAACTCTTCACTATAACCCTAAAACCGATTACTTAGTCTCACGCCGGAGGATAATCATGGGAGACAATCCCACGATAAGCCTAACAGTGTTGTTTGCTTTCTTAGTGCGCAAGTCTCAAGCAGTAAGATCCAATTGATACGAGATTAGGAACCCAAACAAGGAACACCCTACTTTTGTATCAACATATGTACTTTCAAAAGTATTTAAATTTATAGTATTTAGTTTTCCTTTTTTTATATACAAAATCATGCTACAGTAAACCTTATGAAAGATAAGTTTATCAGCAGCAAACCAACCCATCCTCTCCATGATCTTTGATTGTTCTCAAATCCAAAAGCAGAAAAGAATAACAAATAAAACAGTCATCATCTTCATCTTGATGTCCTCGTCTCTTACGTCTGCTCATCGCCAACGACTCCGGTGGTGGCGGTGATGAAATACAACATAATCTCACACTATCACTCGGAGAAACCAATGACGGGCAAAAGAAAACATGGTTTCTAATGCATTCGAGCAATCAATATGAATGTAGGATACTTCGGTATGTACTTTGCGAATTGCGATAACAATGGTCTTCATGTTATTCCTTAATTCGTGGATGGCATTGGCTATTGGGTTTTGTTGAACTTTGCAATAACAATAGTTTTGTTGATAGTATTGGTTGTGTTAGTATACTTGTCAATCTGTTACCGTGTTCCTCTAAATGATGTATCGGAATCGTGTTAGACGTATGAATTATCAATACAAGACATAATATTCCTATGAGTTATGGCGTCGTAAATCAAAATCATTGTCAAAAATCATTACCATCGCTAATGAAAAAAGTACACAGTGATGAGGATGATCGAAATGTGGATGCATGTTCAAATGAGGTTTGGCTGTTAAAAACCAACTTCCATCGATGTTTATGATTTTTAGAAAATATAAAAATTGGTAATTAAATATTATGTTAATTGTTTTTGTAAGTACATACTTTGTTAATTACCATTTTAAACTACTATAGTCACCTAAAAAACTCTCAACAAAACGCGTTTAGCCAATTCTCAAGACACCATAACTCGTACCTATTTGATATGTCACAAACCCAAATTGGTGGTTCATCATCACACCAACCCATGTATCCCGTTTTGCATTTCCAAATGAAAGGAACCTCACTTTTTGAAGTTATGTAATGCTTTAATTTCCTATGTTTGTGTTTTATATTTTGTACATTTTACGTTTTTAATTTTGTACGTTTATATTTTTAATTTTATGAGTAATTAAAAAAAAGAAAGTTAAGGTGATCTTGTTCACAAATAGGTGAGTGAGTGTGAGATGAAAAAGAAAACTGAGATATATATTAGCCTTCTGGTCTTAACTCTTAAATAGGAATGTCGGGTCGGGTACGGCCCACACATCAAACCAACCACAAAACCCGCTACATCGTTCAAACTAGAAAGTAGGGTTTACACTCAACACTTCTTTACACACACACACACACTGAATAACAACACTGATTAGGGTTTCATATAAGCAAACTCTGATTAGATCCAATAATAATAAGAACCAAGATCTAATCAATAATGTCTCTCGGATCACAACCGCTTGATATCCTTGGTGATCGTCAATCTGGCCAAGATGTTCGTACACAAAACAGTAAGCATTTTCTTTATTATATAAAAAAACCCTAATAATTTCTAATTGAAATGTTTAAATATTAATTAATTTGTTATTGTTGTTTAGTTACTGCTTGTCAATCTGTTTCGAATATTGTGAAGACTTCTCTTGGTCCTGTTGGTCTTGATAAGGTAAACCACCACTTATTAGAAATAACTGCTTCTCGAGCTAGTGTTTTTCGATTTGCTTCTTTTCAATTCAATTTATTTATAAAAGGTTTTAGGTTAAATATGTGAGTAAAAGGTCATTTAAATTAAATTGTTAAATATGGAGCTAGTGTTTAATAAAGATGTGAGATTTGATTCTATTTTTAGGTTTTGGGTTTATTGGTTTTAATTGCTTATTTGATTGCCTTGTGATCTTACTGATAATTTAAAAACCCAGTTAGCTCATTTTTAGGAGGTGTTTGGATTAGCTTATTTTACGGGCTTGTTGAAATCTGGAAAAGCTCATAAGCTTACTTTTTTGGGTTTATGAGGTTGAGCTTATGGCCTAAGCCATAAGCTCAAAGTGGTATGCCCATAAGCTAATAAAGTAAGCTTTCTGGCCTTTCCGGATTTCAATATGCCCATAAATTAAGCTAATCTAAACACCCCCTATAAATGAGCTAATTGGGTTTATGAATTACCAGGAAGATCATAAGGCAACCAAATAAGCTAAAACAAACACTCTAGTGTGGGGGCATATGTTTGTTTTTGCATTTTATAATCTTAGTTTAGGTAAATTAAAAGGTTTAGTAAAATATGGAGTGGTTCATAAATTAAGATTCCATAGTGAGGCGAGTTTTATGATGAAATCGAATGAAAAAGGTTAAAGTTTGTGAAACTTCTCATTCAAAAGTTTAGGGATAGTGAAGTTAGGTTTGTAAAACGAAATTGCTTAGGAATTGATAGCATGGTTTGACATGACAACTTTAGGGGTGAGGGGTTGTCTTTTTTGGAATATGACGATGTGTAGCTTAGTATTCTTTAGATTAGATTAGAAGTCCTGACACTTGAATTGATTTGCTAGCATCAAGATATGCTGTTCCAACCTGCAACTTGTGAAGCAATTGTTTTCATTGTCGAGAACAATCCATCCACACATTTGATCACTGCTATGCCTTTAGTTGTAGAACATATGTTGTTAATAACCTTGTTCTCTATGTTCTAAGTTGACCGGGTTTATTGGGTAGCCTACCACTTTGGGCTTGGGTTGTAGTCCCTACCCCTTCAAGGTGCAGCGAGTTAGAGACTCATGCATCTCCTTGAGTTCAAGTGGGAAAGTTTGTTTACAACAGCTAGTCCAACTCGAACGAGTGAGATGTTTGAACACCTTATATGCCTATGTTGATTTGGGGTTATCGTGTGTCCTATAGTCTCCATCTTTTCCTTAGGTTGATATTTTGACATGTATCAGTTTAATCTTGGTATATACATAGGTCCATTTAGGAGTTATAACTATTGATTTTAAGCCACTTCTGTTATTCGTCGTTGACAATTTTTGTAAAACCTAACCTTATTTCTACAATGGTAGCTGATATGATTTTGGATTTCAGATGTTGGTTGATGATATCGGGGATGTGACCATCACAAATGATGGTGCCACAATTCTCAGGATGCTGGATGTTGAACATCCGGCTGCCAAGGTAGAACTTGAAGAATTGTATTTCCTAATGACCATCTTTTTTCTTTTAACCGTATTTATATCTTGAAGCTATTCTTTTGTATCAATGTAAAGTTTATGATATGTGTAGGTACTGGTTGAATTGGCTGAGCTTCAAGATCGAGAAGTAGGAGATGGTACGACTTCTGTTGTCATCATAGCGGCCGAGTTACTTAAGGTATTATTTTCTAACAATATTTGAATCTGGAGCTCGTTGGGAAATTTTTCTAACAATATTTTTTTGGTAACTATGCAGAGAGCAAATGATCTTGTCAAAAATAAGATTCACCCAACATCTATAATTAGTGGTTACAGAGTGAGTGCTCTTCTCATTTCTTAATATATTCTCCTATTCCCTTCATTTTGACTTAGTCATTGATTGTGCTTGTTATGGTTAATGATTTCAAATTCTTGAATTTAATTTCGTGCTCACAAATATTGTTATTTCGACAGCTTGCAATGAGAGAAGCATGCAAATATGTTGAAGAAAAGCTGGCAGTCAAGGTAATTAATGCTCTAAAACACCAATTTGAGAATATGCAAATCTTGATTCTTGCTAGTTTTATGATATAAATGACGAGTTTTATTAATCTTAACAACATATTATATTCCTCTTGACAGGTCGAGAAGCTTGGAAAAGATACTCTTCTAAACTGTGCTAAGACAAGCATGTCCTCAAAGTTGTTATCAAGTGACAGCGACTTCTTCGCCAACTTGGTACGCTTTTAAATTTATTTTAGAAAATGTATTGTTTTTTCAAAACTAAAGATATAACAGGATTGCTGCATTATTTAGGTTGTTGAAGCAGTACTATCTGTTAAAATGACAAATCAACGAGGAGAAATCAAGTACCCAATCAAGGTATTCATCCAGTAGACATATATTATTATAAAAGCTTCATTGCAAAATTTTATTTCTAAATATCATGTTGCTCGTCTTCAGGGAATCAATGTCCTTAAGGCTCATGGGAAAAGTGCTAAAGACAGCTATCTGTTAAAAGGCTACGCACTTAACACTGGCCGTGCAGCACAAGGAATGCCAATGAAAGTTTCTCCCGCAAGGATTGCTTGTCTTGACTTTAATCTCCAAAAGACAAAAATGCAATTGGGGGTTCAAGTTTTAGTGTCTGACCCACGAGAGTTGGAGAAGATTCGTCAAAGGTGACCCCACTTAAATTTTTTTTGGACTTCTATGCTAAAGTTTATCGTAAAACAATCTATTATTTATATTTATCTGTAATACTCTTATTATTACAGAGAAAGTGATACAACGAAAGAACGCATTGAGAAGATTCTCAAGGCTGGAGCTAATGTCGTTTTAACAACAAAGGGAATTGATGACATGGCACTCAAGGTATAATCCTTACACTTGAGCATGTTTTGACAATGTGACAATTTCTCTACTAGTGGCTTATTTTAATAATATTTGGTGTGTTGAAATTCAGTACTTTGTGGAGGCGGGTGCTATTGCTGTTAGACGTGTGCGAAAGGAGGATTTACGCCATGTGGCAAAGGCAACTGGTGCAACTTTGGTAATAGTCTTAACTTGATTATTTTTATGTTGATTTTTATTTTGAAATTGATTCTCAGTTTTGATTTGCTTCAGGTGTCAACTTTTGCTGACATGGAAGGAGAGGAAACATATGATTCGTCATTTCTTGGACAAGCTGATGAAGTGGTGGAAGAGCGCATTGCAGATGACGATGTTATAATGATAAAGGGAACGAAAACCTCAAGTGCAGTATGTCATATTTCTTCAATTTTTTTTTAATAAAGAGATCAATATTAAACACCCGATATTATCAGTAAATTTTGATGTGAATGTCCGGTCCTTTTCTAAGTTTATTTTAATAAATGATTTCAACAGGTTTCTGTCATACTCAGAGGTGCTAATGACTTCATGCTTGATGAGATGGATAGGGCCATGCATGATGCTTTATCTATTGTCAAAAGAACCCTGGAATCTAATGCGGTAAGGATGGATATTAATCACTTGATATTATTAGTAAAATGTCATTTTATATTTTTTCTTGATTTATTTACTAAATATGTGAATCATTGAAACAGGTGGTTGCCGGTGGTGGTGCAGTTGAGGCTGCTTTATCTGTCTATTTGGAGTATCTAGCTACAACTTTAGGATCTCGGGAACAGTTAGCCATCGCAGAATTTGCCGAATCATTGTTGATCATTCCAAAGGTTTGTTTTGCTAATGACTTTAAGATACATTTACTAAGCAGACTTATTCTTATAGTCATCAGTTACAGCTTGTAAATAATCTTAATTCATATATTATTGAGCAAAAGCTTCATATTTTACTGATCCAGGTTCTTGCTGTGAATGCTGCAAAAGATGCAACGGACTTGGTAGCCAAGTTGCGTGCCTATCACCATACTGCACAAACCAAGGCAGATAAGAAGCATCTATCAAGGTAATTTGTGATATTCTTCTTTAGCTTTTGTTACTTATCTATCTGAATATCTTCTCACGTATCTTTTTTATTATCCAATTTCCGTATGGATTGCAGCATGGGGTTGGACCTAGTCAAGGGTACCACCCGCAACAACTTGGAAGCCGGTGTGATTGAACCTGCAATGAGCAAAGTCAAGATACTACAGGTAATCTTTTGGATAATCATCAATATACATAAATCTCAATAAAAATGTAAACGAAGAATCTAAAAAGTTTCTATTTTTGTTTCAGTTTGCAACTGAAGCAGCTATAACAATACTTCGAATCGATGACATGATCAGACTTGTCAAGGAGGAGGGTCAAGATGGTCAATAGTCAATCTATTGTGTGAACGTGTATTTGCTGAATTTTCTTGTACTGAAAACTTTGGCCGAAAAAGGGTGCTGCAATGGGGCTTGATTTCGTCGTGGACACTCTTTGCGTGTTAACTATTCAGTCAAATTTTGGTTAGATCAAAGTGCAATTATTATCTGGAACACAGTTGGTGGAAACTGGCAATATTAGTGTTGGCGAGGTTGAGAATTTGAAGTGTTTTACAACTATTTGTGGTATTTTAGTAAGTTTGGCTCTTAGCAAAGTTTTTACTAGAGTTTGCTTTTGAATCTTTTAGCACTTGTGTTTGTAGTCTGTGCTTAATATAATTTTGAATTTATTGTAGTCTGTGGTTAATTATGATTTCGAGTATTTAATATTTTGCGATTGTTTTAGTTAACCTCATCTTTAATTAGTCCATGGTGTTTTGACCAACTATACCAATTTCCAACATGGTAGAGATTAGGCATGAAGGTTTTAGGACTCGTCAATTCATCTGTTTGTTTACATGTGACAATATTGTATCTGTAGGTTCATGCATTTTAGAAACAGTGGTTTTAGAGGATTTACAAAATAAGCTTGGAGAATCAAACATGGGTTGTAAGCTGTAACATCTAATCTAATGATATGATATAGTCTGTTACAAGTCTAGGGGTGTTAATCGGGTCGGGGGTTCGGATCAAGTTTGGTTAGGGCAAAAAATATTATTTCTGAATCCGATCCTATTTAGATCTCGGGTTAGTCGGATTCGGGACAGGTTCTTTGAATACGAGTAAAATAATAAAAGGAATTTGTCTAATTTTATAAATTTACATAGATAATTTTTAAAAATATAAAAAAAGCTTTATTTGGGTCAACCCGACACCCGATTTAGGCAAACTTATTGAATCTGACACCAGACTTTATTTAGCATTCGGGTTATTCGAGTTGACCCGAATAACCCGATTAAGGTTATTGACTCAAGTAACCTGACTCAAATAAGCTTAATAGGATCAGGGTGAGCTTTTTTATACCCATAAATATATCTTTCAACTAGTAGGACCTGTAAAAACATATGTTTAAATCGACGCTGCTTTGAAAAATTAGAATATATATATATATATATATATATATATATATATATATACACACACACACACACACAGGGGACTTTCTTGCGAGAATCACCTTATCTGCGAGAACCACCCAAAAACATATGTGCACACCCTTTAAAATAAAAAAATTACATAATATCAAAAAAATTATACATGGCCGCAACATAGTCGTTGCACGCCTTATAAGAACATGCATGCACACCTTCAAAGAAAATTTTTGTATATCCAATTTCTCATCAAATTTTTTAGAACAACTATGTTTTTTTAAAAGCATGTATGTTCTTTTTATGATATACATGGAAAATTACAATTATTGAAGGCGTGCATGTATGTTTTTTGTGGTTATCGCAGTTCTCGCAGATAAGGTGGTTCTCGTAAAAAAGTCTCACTATATATATATATATATATATATATATATATATATATATTTCAACATGATTTCATTAAGAGTCCAAGAAAGTAAAATTTGTATTTCGACGTCTCACTTATTTCAATCATACTTTTCTAATTTAACGTTTTCTTTGAAGAAAAAGAACACATCTAATTTTCTAAATAAACATAAAAAATATGAAAATTTTCCACATATAAACACAACATTAAAAAAAAAATTCCAATATAAAAGATGTGCCCTGCAACAACAACAATACATGATCTCGTCTAAAGGAAGGTAAAATCAAATAGAAGTAAACACAAGATTTTATTTGATAAAAGTAGAATATCTAAACATCATTAAAACTTTAAAACTATGTTGTCAAGCGGGGTGGCAATGTTGCCTAACCATGCCTAAAACATAATTGTAATTAGCCAATAAAATTAAGCTAACTAATTTCATGCCTAATGATGCCTAAGTACATATTTTTAATGGCAATGTTGCCTAACCATGCCTAAACTTTATTTTTTTTATTTTCAAAATTTATAATTATATTTAACAATTTAATTAAAAACATCAAATTTCATTAATAATTCAAATAAAAGTTACATAATTATCTCGTTTGAGGATGAACCCGATGATGACATGGTTATTAGAATGTAAATTGTATGTGTGATTTGATGTTAGTTTAGATGTGAAAATAAAAAAGAAAATGGTGAGTATTTAAAGATTTTTTTTTTTTTTTTTTTTTTTTTTTTTTTTGAAAAAGTCTCAAACGGATAAAACATTGCAACGGTAACAAAATCAATGCTTGCAACGGTCTAAAAATTAAAAGCAATGCTCCACACCGAATCGGTAAACCATGCCGGATTGCATGCCGATTTCATGATGCCGATCAACTGGCAATGTGTTGCCGATCCACACCGACCCTTTGCCGATTACGTTGCCAGTCCCCTAAGACACATGAATAATTTTTATCATTAATGATTTCTCATTCTTATATCTAGCATCAAATTTATAGTTAACTAATTATTTTTTATCTAAAAAATTTGTAATAATAACTTTTAGTGACGGTAATATTAAATAAAGTTGATCGAAATTGCTTATATACTTTTAGCGGTGTACAATTAATTTATACAGTAGCTATTTAAGCCAAAAAGTTAAGTCATTTAATAAGAAAAAGTTATGACTTAAGACATTAAATGGTAATAAGAAAAGAAAAAGTTAAGTCATTTATTAAGAAAAAGTCATTTAAAATGGTAATAGAAGTATAAAACCCTGAAACAAAATCAGTCCCACCATTTCAGGTCCCCATTTTTTTTTTTCATAATAACAGAGAGACTTTCAAGCTGTCATAACCCAATACTAGGTTTTTTCTTTTTCTCCACACACACAAACAGTGACCCTAGTTCATTTATTTGTTATTTCATTATGTGTATATCATTGATTTGTTTTTATTATTTGATTTTTAATTGGGTTAATTTGTTATTCTTTATAATTATTTTCTAATTTGTCTTGTCGATTATCTACATTTGATTATGGGTAAATGGCACAAAAATGTCAACTTAAGGTCCGTTTTCAATCAAGGTATTCAACATTTTTTCTTGCATATGAAGGCGTCCAACCATTTTTTTGGCGATTTAGGTTTTTTTTCTAACTTTCGTTAACCAACTTCGTTAGTAAATTACATGTTTGGTCCTTAAGTTTGTATATTCATTTCATGCACCATCCACCACCACCAACCGCCGCCACCACCACCGCCGCCACCAACACCACCCTTCCTCACCACCCACCTCCTAAGTCTCAACCATTTTGTATTTTCAAAACATTCATACTTGCTAAACATCTTAAAAGATTTTCCATATTACTAGTATTTATCATTATGATGGTTATGCAAGCTATGAATATTTTATCTCAAATTATATATACATAAGAATACAAGCCGTAGTACATCATTAATACTCTAATTCCATACACAAAGTCAAAATAAAAACAAGGGTTCATTTGTTTAAGCACTTTGGAATGGATTTTGTGTTGAAAAGACTTTAATTGTTCGTTTAGTTCATTCTTTTGAAAAAAGGAATGGGAATTAGAATCAAAAAGTGACAATAGTCAATGTTGGTAGGTTTGAGTTGGATTCCTCTACTATCATTTACTTTTGTGGGCCATTTTATTTCTCTTTCTCTATATAGTGGATCCTATTATATTTTTTTTACATTTTTATTTGTAATTATAACATTTAAATATTATATTTTATTTAAAATTTATTATAAAATATATAAAAATAAATATATTTTCTCTCTCTTAAACCTAACTCAAATCTAAGGGCCCGTTTGGTTTGAGGTTTTTCTCCAAAAGGTTTGGCATTAAAGTATATATTACATGTTTGGTTGAAATCCCACTCATGAAAATTTGGGTTCAAACCCTTAAACTTGGGGCTGCAGAAAAGTAAGGGTAAGAGGCTGGTTTTGTACATTTTTAAATATTATTTTCAGTTTTTATTGTTTCTCTTTCATTGTTTTCTTGTCATTTTATGCTTTTCTTACAAAATGTGAACCCCATTCACTAAGGAGTATATAGTTTTAATTTCTAATTAATTATAAAATTCAATTACACTTTACATAAAACAAACAATTTTTATATTTCTCTCTCCTACATCAAACCCAAAATCTAAATCTAAATCCAAATCAAAATCCTAATCTTAATCTTAATCCTAAACCCAACTACAAACCAAACGGGCCCTAAATCTATACCAAATCCAAATCCAAATCATCCCGCTTATAAACCAAACGCACCCCAAACCTTTCTAAGTCATTCCTTTTCCTTTTCCCTCTAAAAGCGAAAAACACTTTTAGCTTTCACCAAAAAAAAAAAAAAATTAAAACACACCAACACTTTCAGATTACGAATCCAGTTATCGATCTGATCATCTAATCAAGTAAGATTCCATCACATTTTAAATTAAAATTCGATTTGTGCTGTTATGATTTGTACATATTATGGTTTTTCTGGATTCTGAGTGTTTTTGAGAGCTGAATCTCATCTAAGTTGTGTTTTGAGTGTTTGGCGGATAGTTAGAATTAATCGATTGTGTTAAGTCATTATTATGAGTGTTTGACGGAAAATGACTTTTCGCTAATTGGATAAACAGAACCAATGGCTGATAACATTTTTTCTATTGTCTAAATTAATGGTAGATATAATATTTTTTCTTTTGTCTAAAAAGTTGGATACCTTGATTCAAAAACGGACACTAAGTTGAATGCCTTTTTGTGCCGTTTGCCCTTTGATTATTAATTATTTTTATCTGTACAATAATTGGTTACAAGCATGATTATTATAAAATACTGTAGCTAACTGTAATAATCTCATAAAAATGATAACCTTTAAAACATGTATTTAGTTTTATTAAGATTTACTAGGATTAGGCAGCTTCTTATTCATTCCTCCCCTTAAGAATGTGTTACCACTAATCCTTAAAGTGAAGAGTCGGCGATATGGAACTTTGGAAGTAGTCATGGACTCCATTTAATTAATAAAGCCTTTTATAACTCTTCCTTTAGCAAAGTTGTGGCAGTCAAGGAGTTTTCCGAAAAACCCAAAGGGCTTTGGCTCAGTTGGTACCCTCCTCCGAAAAACCCATTGGCCCACCGGAGAGATTTTGTGGATAAAAGGTCAAGGGTTCGAGTCTCGGCTCTTGCTCATTCCAGTTGGTGCCCCACTCGCCAGGAGAGTTGCCGGAACTATTCCTTGTGGGGTGGACAATGGCGGGAGCCAAAAGGCACCCGGAGTTAGGGTGTTCCCGCCAATTCACACCTTTTGTGGATAAGTCAAGTAGTTTTTGGAAGAATGAATAAACTAACTTGAATATCTATGTTGGGAAAATGTTATATGTTACTTTGTCCTGCCAAACATTGAAGGGTTACTCTTTTTAGCACACACGACTTGAATCATTCTTAAGATGATACTTGGTTGATTTCAAATAAGCGATTATCATATATTTCGAAGTTAAAGCGGCATTATTGTCAACAGATAAAAATTAGCAAGCATAAACTTTAGCGATGCACAATTAATTCATACAGTAACTATTTTAGCCAAAAAGTTATGTCATTTAATAAGAAAAATGTATAACATTAAATGGTAATAGAAGTACATTAAATGGTAATAGAAGTATAAAACCCTGAAACAAAATCAGTCCCAGCAGTTCTTTTCATGTCCCCATTTTTTTCATAGTAACAGAGACCTTCAAGCTGCCATAACCCAATACTAGGTTCTTTCTTTTTCTCTACACACACACACGCACACGCACAAACACACACACAAACACACACCGACCCTAATTCATTTGTTTGCTATTTCATTAATTTGTTATTGTTTATTATTTTCTAATTTGTCTTGTTCACAGGAGGTATATAATTAGGTTTCTGATTGATTATGTACATTTGATTAGTAGCATTTTTGTTTATTCATTTGATTATTATCTGTACAATAATTGGTTACAAGCATGATTATAAAATAGCTACAAGTATAACTGTAATAATCTCATAAAAATAAAAACCTTTATTGCCGAAAGAGGAACTTTTCGTTAATCCATTTTTGGTTTTATTAAGAATCTGTTACATTTGTGAAACCGAATGATTAGTTTTTATGAATTTATAGTATAAGTGACTGCTATTTATCCTTGTATTCAAGAGTCGGTGATATGGAACTCTGCAAGTAGTCATCATCTAAATGCACTCGATTTAATTAATAACGCCTTTTATAAGGATTATTAATCAACATTGTAACTCTTCCTTTAACAAAGTTGTGACAGCTTCATATTATTGTTTTTTTTCTTCTGCTTTCGTGTGTTTTGAGATAACTAAAATGTAACTTGACTATCCGTCATTTGAAGGTAGAAGGCATAAATGGAAAGAGCAACGCTGACCATTTAAATTAAGAAATTAGTTTTCAGATTTGCATCGACCCTCACTCTAGAAAATAGTAATTTAACTAACTTCAAATATAAGTCAAGGAGTTTCCGGAAGAATGAATAAATTGACCTGAATATCTATGTTGGGAAAATGTTTTATGTTACTTTGTCCTACCAAACATCGAAGGGTTGATTTTTAGTACATGCGACTTAAATCGTTCTTAAGACGATGCTTGGTTGATTTCAAATAAGCGATTATCATATGTTTTGAAGTTAAAGCGGTATTATCGTCAAGAGATCTTACAAATTGACAGGCATAAACTTTTAACCCCGTTAGATTTTGATCTTAATCTTAGAATGTTCCATGTTCTAATATATGGTATCTAAATTGGGTTGTATCATTATTTTTTTAGTACTTTTCTGGACGCAAATTACAAAGTGAAAGTATATTTATATATAGAACTTTTTTCACTGCAGAATTGATAGAAGATACGAAGAATGGTGGCTTTATCATTGCCTCACAACTTATCCGTTCAACTAAGAACTTCGTTGTTGCCTAAGAAGACACCGAATCTCAGCAGGGCTTCACAGTTACCTTTAAATGATGTTACCTTACGTGGTATGCGATCAAAGGGAACTAGAGTTATCCCAAGAATATGCCTTGCCGTCTCTGAGAAAGAATCCTCAGGATCAATGGGTGCCATGGCCAAAAATAGCAGTCCCATAATTGTCATCGACAATTATGACAGCTTCACTTATAACCTTTGCCAGGTTATTTCCTCTTATTCTATTATGCATATAATTACTGTCCCACAATGCAATATTGGAAAGTGAATCTGATTTTGAATCAAAACAATAACGTGAAACTTATTCATAGCTATTCCATGACAGTATTGATGGAATTTAGAAGAAGAAAAGCATGAGTCAATATGTATGTATATCTGTTCCTTTAAAATCATTTTACCTTTGTGGGTAACTATTGGATAATTCTTGAGTGCTGCAAAAGTGAATTAACGACATGATTATATCTGGTCACTTTACATTGATTGATTATAGATATACAACGCAGATTACTTCCAAACTGTTTCAGGTGGTCAATTACTTGCACACGGCTGTTTGTTGACTTTTATACTAATACCTCTTCTTAATCTGTAGTATATGGGAGAGCTGGGATGCAACTTTGAGGTATACCGAAATGATGAGCTTACTGTGGATGAACTAAGAAAGTAATTAATCCTATACCTTAATCGATTTTACTAAGTATTTCCAAATTTTGCATGTGGATTATATGTGATAGCCGCGCTAGATAGACATACGCGCACACAATTTATCTTTTTTCTTTTTACTGATTTTGAAATTGTGATATTGTGTTTTATAGAAAAAATCCTAGAGGAATTCTTATATCTCCCGGACCAGGTAAGATAATGGTTGTGCCTATTTTGCGTCTAAAATTTTACCTTCATAAATCCTAATCAGTTTAAATTCATATTAAACATTTCTCTTTCTACAGGTGCACCACAAGATTCAGGAATATCATTACAAACAGTTCTGGAACTTGGACCTGAGGTACCTCTTTTTGGTGTGTGCATGGGATTACAGTGCATTGGCGAAGCTTTTGGAGGTGAGTTGTTCTGACATTATAACATTGATTTTGTTTCTTGTGATGTAGTACCTCAAAGGGACCATTTAGTGTAAAATCGTATCATTTCTTGTGATGTCCTATACACATAAACTCGTCGAATGGATGGAAAGATATAAAGTAATTTGAGGTATTAGGGACTCATACTGAGCAGAAATCATGACTATACAGAGTGCGTTAGATGGGTGCGACCTGACAAATAGGCATAGAAAAATTTATTAATATCTAATTCTAGTTTTAGTTTTTACCAGAGGTTGGAAATGATGAGTAAGTCTAAGAAAGTTAACTTTTGGTTGTGTGAATAGTATGGCGAGGTGTTACTTATAATGAATCGCACAATTTTCATAGACTTGAATACAGAGCAAGGTTTTCTTGCAAATAGTTGGTGGAATGCTAGTTGTATAATCAGAAACCTGGATAAGGTATCAATAAGATTCTTCTTTCCATGGTGGCTAGTTGACTACTTCAGTGCATTCATTGTCTCTTTAATCAGTTGCTCCCATAAATGGTTAAGTTTTGATTGTGTAGTCCTGAATAGTGGGACATTGATGTGCTACTAACTTCTGTTACACCATTTATCCTAAAAATGAAAATTTTTCTTTTTGGAGAAGATTCTATCCCAAACTTGCATATCAGTAAAAGTTGCTAATGAAAATTATTGTGGCCTACAAATATTTGCAGTTTTGTCTTATTAAGGGTATCTTAGCCTTTTAGGTATGTTATTGAATTTTATTGAAGTGGGTCAAGTCTAATATTGCATCTTTCTTTTTAGGAAAAAAGAGCAATATTTCTTCAATTTCCTACTTTTCATCCTAGACAAACTTCAGATATCTGGTTCTTTTATTGGTTTCCATATCAACAGCAATATTGCTGATTTTCTTTACTTTGCCAAATGCCCAAATGGCCAAATCCGTGTGTTCAAATATCAGGATTGTGTATCCCTACACCTGTATCTTTGCAATGTAGGCACTCTTTGAAGAGTCGAATTAAGATGTTTTTGGAAAGGAATTACATGGACCTGCATTGCATCAAAACTCTGCCAGGCCCTATTGTTCATTAATGTCCGGTGGTTTAAGTATTCATTACAGAATACTTTAGTTTTATTTACTGCATTTTTTTTTTTTTTTTTTTTTTTTCCCAATCTTCCTGAATAGAAAAATGAACTCAATTTCGTAGCTATATAAATTTGGTTTTGATTCAAGTGTGATCTTTACTTTTTTTGAATACTACTTAAAGCAAACTCTTTTACATCTGTTACTGTCTGTCCTTTTCTTTGTCTGTGGTAACAAATTAGAAACTTTTGCAGGGAAAGTCGTGCGTTCTCCTTATGGTGTTATGCATGGAAAGAGTTCACTGGTTTATCACAATGAAGGCGGTGAAGACAGTTTGTTTGCAGGCATATCAAAGTACGTCCAGCCACTAACACTTAGCTGAAGTAATATTTGCTTATCTTTTAGATGCCATTGATGAAATGTTACCATAACACAACATTTCTAGTGTTGCAGGTGATGGTCAT
The DNA here is from genome assembly GCA_030686995.1 of Artemisia argyi. Classification (NCBI taxonomy): domain Eukaryota; kingdom Viridiplantae; phylum Streptophyta; class Magnoliopsida; order Asterales; family Asteraceae; genus Artemisia; species Artemisia argyi. Next base: position 88,738 of record JARVZY010002396.1, on the reverse strand, counting down.
TATGTTTTGCTTACTCTTATTTACGTCACAATTTCTTGGCAGCCCATTTACTGTTGGAAGATATCATAGTCTTGTGATAGATAGGGACACCTTTCCCGATGTACTTGAGATGACAGCCTGGACAGAGGATGGACTTGTTATGGCTGCTCGTCACAAAGTGCATCGCCATTTGCTGGTAAGTTTAGTTTTCTAATCTTTTGTGAGTAATAGCGTGACTGAAACTCTAAAACTAGTCGTTGAGAAAAGCATGGTTGTAAAAGACGCTGGTCGGGTGGTTGACTACCTTGTAGCTTGTAATTTGCCTAGGGTGGGAGTAATCGTGGATTAATCGGATTAGAATTTTCACATAAATTTTTTGAAACTATATGACATGTTGATAGGACCATAGAATTGTTCATAGGAGTAAATATATGTTTAGAAACATTAGCACACTTGTTCGAATTCTTCAAACTGAGTTTTGGCCAAATTTGTCCGAGTAACCCCAAGTTTTGACCGAGTTTGATCGAGTTTTGACCTTGTAGCGAGTAATCAGCAATTAATCGGCCATTGACCTTGTAGCGAGTAATCGCCGATTACCCGGCCTTGTAACTGTTGTTTTACAACAGTGCCGAAAAGTAATTGTACCAAAACATGCTATTGACAATCTTTCCCCTGAGAAACATGTTTCATACAATCTTATTATATGATGAAATTCTCATTGTTGTGTTATCTTGATTGCAGGGTGTGCAGTTCCATCCAGAGAGCATTATAACAACTGAAGGCAAGACCATTGTTAGCAACTTTATCAAACTGATTGAGAGCAAGGAAGCTGTTTCTGGTAACTAAAAAATGGTTCCAGTAAATTATCAAGAGATGCTACAATAGGATAAAGTTAGCATCTTATAGACATTATTCCGTGAGACATGGTTTTCAAGGGATATATTTTTTTCAATTGGAGACTTTGTTTTTGGTAGTTTTTAACTTTTTATACCATTCTGGCTTCAGTTTTGTTAGTTTTATACCAAATAATGACTCCATAATTAGTAGTTTCAGTACCTTTTTTTGGTAATCTTATTATGCTGAGTAATAACCAGAGTTAATTACATTAATGGTTCCTGTTGTTTGCCCAGTCTTGTGGATTTGGTCCCTTGTCGGATATTTTTACGGATTTAGTTCACTATGGATCCACTCCCTCTCCCATAACACCGTTAATTCACAACCGTAAACCGTTAATTCAAAACTGTAAAATAAATGCATGTGACCTGCAAATGAGACTCGTCAAACCACATTGACCATTTTTGTAGAAGAGAAGTCCTGGACCAGGAAGATCTGTCAAACTACATACAAAACTGGTTATGCAATTAACTCTAATGACTTTCTAGATACCCGAAGACAATAATTATGGAAAATCAGTGATTTAATGGAATAAGCAACATCCGCACAACTTTTTCTTTTAGGTTGGATTAAGTTTATACTAAACAGATGCTTAACAAATTACCAGATTAAGTAATTTTCTCAATTAAGTCGAAATGAGACGGCACCTAAAGTGCATACCTAAAACTTGATAATCGTCAATGTTATTAAATGGTGTAGAGGTGTGAACGTGCCCGGGTACTCGTGAGCTGCTTGAGCTCGGATCATAAAAACTCAACTCGAGCTTCTCGAGCACCAAATGAGTCAAGCTCGGGTTTGGCTTGGCTCGGCTCGTTTTCACTCTTAACGGTGCGATTTAAGTTATGCCCAATTGCCCAAATGAAGTTTGAAAAAGAGAAAGTAGTTAAAATCTTGAGGAGCAAAAGTTTGGTTCCTAAACTGAAAAACACATCCATTAAAACTTAGTAGTGGACAAAAAGGCTCATCCTTTTGAAAAAAACCCAACCAAGCTTTTATGTTCCAATAAAGTACAAAACAGTGTCAGCCCAACACAAACACAAACACAAACACAAACACTTGATCTGATCAAACATAAGATAAACAAACAACACCCACCAACCACCACCATGGCCTCCCTATCTTTCCTCACACGCCCACCACTCTCCACCTTCCGCCACCACACAGCCACCACACTCTCCCCCACTCTCACCCCCACGCGCCACCTCACCATCAAAGCCTTCTCAGCGCCCACACCAGTGCAGCCCTTAACACAAGATGACCTTAAAAAACTAGCAGCAGACAAAGCAGTAGAATATGTCTCCTCAGGCATGGTCCTAGGCTTAGGTACAGGCTCCACAGCAGCTTTTGTAGTTGACAAAATAGGCCAGCTTTTAGCTTCAGGTCAACTTACCAACATTATAGGAGTACCCACTTCAAAAAGAACCCAAGAACAAGCTGCTTCACTAGGTATCCCTTTGTCTATACTAGATGACCATCCTAAGCTTGATCTTGCTATTGATGGTGCAGATGAAGTTGACCCTGATCTTAACTTAGTTAAAGGCAGAGGTGGTGCTTTGTTAAGAGAGAAAATGGTGGAAGCTGCTAGTGATAAGTTTGTTGTGGTGGTTGATGATTCTAAGCTTGTTACTGGTCTAGGTGGTAGTGGTTTAGCTATGCCTGTTGAAGTTGTGCAGTTTTGTTGGAAGTATAATTTAGTTAGGTTGCAAGAGTTGTTTAAGAGTGAAGGATGTGATGCTAAGTTGAGGTTAGATGGTGATGGCAAGCCTTATGTTACTGATAATATGAATTATATTGTGGATTTGTATTTCAAGACGCCCATTAAGGATGCTTGGAGTGCTGGTAAGGAGATTTCGGCTTTTGAAGGGGTTGTGGAACATGGGTTGTTTCTTGATATGACTACCGCGGTTATTATCGCCGGGAAAGATGGTGTGAGTGTGAAAAGTAAGTGATGGGGTTGGTAATTTGGTATCTGCAAAGTCTCGAAAAAGTTGTCGACTTTATATGGATTCTTGATATAGTTTTAGTAAGCAATGGTGTAACTTTTTTTGGATTGTTGACGTGCTATCAATCTTTTTTGTTTATGTATCAAGACTGAAGATTCAAATGTGTATTTCGATTCGGATTTGTGTTTGTACAAGAGCATTAATAAAATGGATTTATGATATATTTACAAGTTTGTATCTTAATACTTTAATCTTGGATTAGCTCTGCAGGGGTTGGTGTCGTTTGTGAGAAAGATTGAAAAGTTGGTAACCTTATGATGGTTCTTGATGTAGATTAGTATGTGATGAATGTGGAACAATGTTGAGATGTTACAAGTCTTATTTGTTATGTATCAGGACTAAAGATCCAAATGTGTATTTCAATTCGATTTTGTGTTTGTATAAGAGCAAATAAGATGAATTGGTATTCTGAAAAGTGAAAGCTTTAGAAGTTTGTATTCGTATTCGCGAATCTTGATATAGGTGATGGTAAGTGATCGGTTTTTGTTTGGTTTTGTGGGAAATGTTGGAAAGTTGGGAACTTTATGTGGCATGGATTCTTGATGCAGTTTTAGTAAGTAATGGTGTTTAACTCTAATATAGATTGTTCATGTTTACAATCTTTTTTGTTAATGTATGAAAACTATAGATTCAAATGTATATTTCGCTTCGATTTTTGTGTTGGTATAAAAAGAGAAAGTGATGAATTATATGCTGAATTATTTTCAAGTCAGTATCTTAGATTCTTTGTGTTTGAAGCTTGATATAGTTACTCAGGCAGATGCTCTATTTGGCCTGTGTTGTTACATTAGGTCCGTTGCGCAGCAATCAGGAATGGTTTGTGGCTAGCTTTTATATTTTGCTTAGTTGTTGGCTTGTTGGAGGTTCTTGGTCATGTATGGTTAGCTTGCTTCCTGATATCGTACCACTTCACACCATGATCATGAATAATTCACATTATAAAGGGGTGTTTGGGAATTGGGATTGCTTATCAGTACCGTTGTCTACATATTGTGTTCTGATATACGGAGTACCAAATAAGCAAATTCGAGATTGTTTTGAATTTTGTTAATCTAAAGTCTTTATATGATTATTTGTAAGTTATGTAAGTTTTCAATAAGCAGTTTGAAGTTCATTGTTGGGTTATAGTTTGCTTCATCCAGAGTGTCATAAGCTTGCTCTTGGTTAGTGATGGGGATCTGTTACTCCATTCACCCAGAAGGTTTGGGCTTTACAAGTGGGTCCGCTTTTCCATGCTATTCTGGTGTTCCGGTTGATCATGTATGTTAATCAGCTAAATTATCTGTTCCTCGTCATGAAAATCTTTAGCCCTTTTAACCAGCTAAATAATGCTCAACCTGTTGGTTAGCAAGGCCTTGCAACCATAGGTTGTGGGTTCAAGTTTTAGCGCATATATGAATGTGAATTATTTGGTTGCTGTTCAAAGAACATATATAGCGCTTGTTCCATATGAAGCATATGGTATGATTGGTATCTTAACTCTCAAGCTATTACTTTTACTGGTTTTCATAGGATTAGTACGTTGACTGCAGGATTTTTGCAGCAATTTGGCAAAATTAATACTCAGAAGCTAAGAATCAGTACACTTGATTCCAAAAATGTAACAGAAGATAAGCTGTAATTCCAAAAAAGGTGTACATATGAAGATTATATGAAATGACAACCGAAGTTTCTCTTTTTTGCCCGAAATATGGTCATGATGGGCCCCTTGTTGAACCAGAAGGGTGACCTAGAACATATTCCCTTTAGCTGGCTTAATCCCCCTTCATGTTGAAGCCTTTGCAAAAGCACAAGTCTCCCTTGATACCAAACCTATGATATCAAGCAAAGTTTATAGACTTAGATACTTTTGTCACATTATATATTCACAAGATCTATAGTAGACCATATAATACCTAAAATAGTTAAGCGATCAGAAGCGCCAGCTGATCTACATTTGCAATGGACAACGCCGTTACGCCATTCTCGAGGACTGCCTCCAACATCACAGTATCAGCACACCTCTTCGGTATCTTAGCAAACATCCTTATGCTTATATGGTTGCTGCATCATCGTGAAGGACTCGACCTTGATTCATCGAATCCATATCGTATATTCAATGTAAATCAAACTTACTTTCATTCATTTTAATAAAAGCCATCCAAGCTTGAACTTTCTTTCTTTCTTTCTTTCTTTATTTTTATTTTTATTTTTATTTTTTTATTTTTTATTTTTTTTTCGTGGAATTGATGATATTTCTTTGCAGGTTCACCCTTTTCTTATGTTCTTTGGATTCATATTCCTCACTGGTGAAGGTATTATTATTTTTTCTTAAATTCTTTATTTGGTACAAAGTGTTGTGTTATATAACACAATATTTATTGGAGCAGCAATGATGGCATACAAGACAGTACCAGCACCTAGGCCAACACAAAAGTATCTACATATGTTCTTGAACTTTTCGGCTCTTGTTTTGGGCATTGTGGGGATACATGCAGCATTCAAGTTCCACGATAAGATGAATATTGTTGACATGTATAGCTTGCATTCATGGATTGGAATCGGCACATTTTGCATGTTCATCTTGCAGGTAATGTGCAAAACTTTTTCTATATTTATTTTCATGTCATTTTATTTGATTTGATGACTAATCAAGAGGACCTTTAATTTTGCCCCCGTGCGGAAAACTTTTATAGTTAAAAAAAGGTGTTTAATAATTTCCGAATAAATTCATCTATTACAGATTGAATATCTGTCCCAAACCAGATTGTAAATTTCATCACCATTTTCATAGGTTTTCTGACTCTGCTGCGGGTTTTGTTGAACAAAAAAAGAAAAGAAAAAAAAGAAAAAGAAAAAAGAAGGCAAAGTACACATATAAGTTAAGAACTACAAAAGGATTTTATAGCTCAACATATTTATGTTCAGTTAACTTAATTTTATTGGAAACTTGATATGAAGCTTCATATACTAACAGGCTTATGAAATAAGTAGTAAAGATTTTGCTGTGATGGTAAATCTTACATTTGTTTGCTTATTTATCGCATATTTTGGACAGTGGCTATTCGGGTTCAGTTTATTTGTGTTTCCAAAAGCATCAGAATATACAAGAAGGCGGCTAGCACCATGGCATTTGTCTGGAGGAAGAGTGTTGTTATACATGGCGATATGCGCAGCTGAAACTGGACTGATGCAGAAGTTCACATTCTTGCAGCTCACAAATAACGGAGAAAGTTATTTGATCAACTTTCTTGCTTTAGCAATCCTTTTGTTTGGGATCACAGTTGATCTTTCGGTCTCTCTTGCTCGCTTTGCTTGAGTAACACATTTTGTGGTGTTATCGATACTTTTGAGTGAATTTTCTTGTATGTTGCTTATACGTAGTAGTATTTTGTTTGTAAGATTTATTCGTTGGTTTTGTTTTCTGTAACTGCCATAGTTTCTTCAATGGTGAAAACTAATAAGAGAAATTTACACGACAATTATCTGGTTCTCGACGAATACCTTTTTATTCTAAGGTCAAATATGATCATAAATGCCAGACATTTTACAAGGAGATAATGTATAAGCAGTAACTTAATTTCTTAAATCTCAAATTAATCAGGAAACTATAGATTAATAGTAGTTGGTTGGAAGTATATAAAGTTTTGTTGTTGGATGACTTATTCAAAGATTTGAAGCAAAAAATTATAATTCATAAAAAAAGTTTGTAATTACTACCTCATAAAAGACAATCAACTATAAAAAAATTACATTCCTTGTATTAGCATTTTGGATTATAGTATTTGTTGGGATCAAACCAGACTACTATTCGGTCTACAGGAATCTTGTTGTTCATCACTATCAGTCAAGAATTTAAAACTTCTTCCTTCTGAATATATTGATGTTTTTTTTCTTGTTGTTGCCCGTCTCATTTTTTTAGCACATAAGCATCATGGTTATCGATAAATAACAAAAGTCTGTGTTAGCAAACATTTTTCTACTTTATTTAATGATAAAAACAAGACTATTGTTTTGTTTTCATCGAATACTTCGTGTACATATGGAATTTCTAGGATTGTACCAAGATTAATTACAACATACAATAATTGCTGCTATTGAGCCTGCTTGTGTCTCATAGAGGTGCGTCCATGGCTAAAGGTGGTTCGACTTATAATCTGTCAGCTGCACCTGTGACTGTATTTGTACATCTGTTGGTGATATCTATTGCAACTCTTACCCTGGTTTGGCTCCTAAAGTTCCGTGGAGGATTTGCTTTCAAGGCTCATTTCCATAAAAACAAGATTTTCAATGTATGTTTTCGTAGTTACTTAACATGTATATTGTGCTTGTGTTGATTTCTTTAGTGTTTAGCCCGGTTAGATAAGGTAGGTGTTTTGGAATGCTTAGTAGGGCTGCTTATTTTCAGTTTGAGGAATATAGCTTGAACCAGGGACGGAACCAGGACTAAGTATGATCGGGTGCATAAATTATTTGGAACCGTAATATAGAAACACATTTTGATGGATCGGGTGCATTTAAGATGTATTTACGAAAAGTTGATGTTTTTAAAAAAAATTAACACTATATTGAAAAAATCCATAGGGGTCCCGGGCACCCGCGGGATTCCGTCCTTGATAGCTTCCTTTGAAAAAGTATATTAAACGTTGCTTATTCAACACGCACAGTTTAATTTATAAACCCTTAATAAATCATTTCAAACACTCCATAGCTGGTTGATCAAGTATTAAACATTTCATTACGTTTTGTAGTTGCATCTGCTTCTCATGATACTTGGATTCCTATTATTTTCCGGGGAAGGTAACATATTAATTTATATGGACCTTTTCTTTAACTGCAAATACACATGTTCCGCTGAGACTTGAACCCAAAAACTTTGGTACCACTATACCATCAAAGGCATGTTACTATAATCCATTCATATCTAATTGATGATGGTCTTTGAATCAGCAATCATCGTGTACAAGGCAATACCAGGTGCAAAGCGAAAAGCACAAAAAGCAATTCATCTGATATTTCACTTTATTGCACTTGTGGCTGCAATTGTGGGAGTTTATGCAGTGTTTAAGTTTCATAATGAAGTCAACCTCCTACACATGTACACCCTGCATTCCTGGATAGGCTTATCCACCATCTCCTTATTTGGTTTTCAGGTTGATCTCAACTATCTATATTTTTGCCTGTTAAATGCTTAAAAAAATTCCTAACTATTAGCCAAAACTTATGATGTCACGCAGTGGCTGTTGGGATTCTTTTCTTTCTGGTATCCGCGTGCTGAGCAAACAAGAAGAGCTAGAATGCTTCCATGGCATGCTTTCTTTGGCATAGTTATCTTTTTCATGACGATAGTGATTGCTCTGACCGGATTGACCCAAGTTTTCCATGGCCTACGACGTGAACAAGAAGCATTGATTATCAACTTTACAGGATTGTTGATACTCCTTTTCGGGATAGCTGTTGGCCTTAGCGTCATCCTACCCCGAAGAAACTAATGGCCATTGACATTGTCCCTATGTCTATGATCATTAACCAGATTTATTCGTTGCAGTTCATTCTAGTTAATGTATATTAATAAATCTTGTGTAATACTACAGGCTTTGGCAATAGCCTTATATGTTTTGTGTAATTAATATTTGTTTTTTGAATCTAAGCTATATTTGCTTTTGTTCACACCGATATCTTCTAGTACTTGCTTTCCTGTTGATATGATGTTTCTGAGATGTAATACTACCCTGAGTTACATTGATAACTTTTGTTTCTAATTAGATCGATGGTTCAAAACTTGAACTTTATGTCACTCTTGAAAAATTGCATTAATAATGAATATCGTAATATACAATTATAATTAACAACTTTCTTGCGATAAATGATTTTAAAGTAAAGGTTTATTAACCTTAGTTGCCGAGAAGATATGATTTGGGGATTTCAAAGAATGTCAAAATGAAGTATAAACAAAAAGGCAAGACGATTAAAGCACTTGGATTGGACATAAGTGATGAGTATCTTAGCCAAGAGTTTGAAAAACATCTTAGAAGCTGTGGAACTAACTCATGGATGACTCCACCATATACATCGCAATTAAAGGGAGTATGTGAAAGACGATTTTGGACCTTACTAGACATGGTTCGTTCTATAAGTCAAGCTTTACTTCTATCGTCCTTCTGGGGGCATACTGACCCAAAACTTATACTAGCCTCATATTAGTACCCCGCAAAAACTTAGGGTGTTGATAGTTACACCACATAAATTGATGCACACATCATAATATCACATCACTAATGCATATCTTAGCCTTCCATTTGATATCAGTTTGGATATACTATTGGTTTGTATCAAATTGGGATTCTCTATATAGAAATCTTTTACATCACTATTCCTTAAACTTCCATCACCTCATTTGACTTGGTTAGGGATGTTCTATATGATCTTCTTAAACGAGAGGCCCCAGTGAACTTTCTGACGGATCCGCTTGAAGGGAGGTCTAATTTAAGACCGGCTGATATACTTGTGTTTGGGTAGGCCGGGGGGAAACATGCTTGTGTGGATCTTACTAGGGTGTCCTCTCTTATTGGGCTCAAGGACAATGGGTTTGTTGCGGGACAAGCTGCGTTGAAAGCGGAATCGAGCAAAGTTGCTAAATACGAGAAGGCTTGTTTAGAAAATCAACACGTGTTTATTTCTTTTGCTTTTGATACATTTGGTTTCTAGCTTCGGAAGTAGGGGAGATTTTTACTAGGGTTCAATGGTTTGTGCAAAGTAATTTTTCGACCCATAAGACATAAAACTTCATGTTTAGTAGGATTGGTTTGCCATTCAAAAAGCTGGTTTCGGCGCAACTTGTTGCTCGTTTGCCTGCCATCTTATTGTAATTGATTATTAGAATTTTGATGTGTGTGAGTGGAAATAATCCTGATATGTTCTCTGAATCGTGTTGGGATCATTATCAGATTGAAGTATTTCGACCATATATGCCTCGGGTATCACGAATTCCGCAATTGGATAAGACAGAGAACAACACTTTGTTTCTAAGGCACGAGAAACCAAAGCAAATACAAAGAAAGTTGTTATGTCTGTTATGTTATGGAAGAGATCAATATATCTTGAAAGTACATAACCGAAAGTTAGTTAAAATCGGTTCGCGGGAAGGGTCATGACTATCGGGAAAAAGAGGCGACTTTTGGTGGAAAAAACCGTTTGGAAATAAAAAAGGTAATACTAGAATCCCAAAAATCGTTTAGGTTTTAGGGCGCTGCCCAAACCCCGCGAGGGGCGTCCCCCATCGACCCCCGCCCGCTCACCTGGGAGCGGGACACAGCAAAGGGCTCGGCCCCTTGACCCCGCAAGGGGGCGCGACCCCCCTTGACCCCCTCTTTTTGTTCGTGATGGCATCAAGCTAGCTAGAACAAGTAGAGCCCTTGATCTCAAGTAAATCACAATTACATAAAATATAAGTGATGACACTAAAATCAACAACATTGATATCTATCAGTTCTATTTTCACTCAATATAATGATTCACAGTTCATTTGTGTGGACTTGGACCATGTAGATTTAATAGTCGCCTTATATCCAGAAATTAAAACGATAATAACAATGTATAACGTTATGATTTTAAGTATTTCGTGCTAGCTTTTTCCTGATATAACAAGAATCCGTTTGTTTTGTTTTTGAATATTTCTATGTTTTATTTATTTATTTATTTATTTTAAGAAAGGCATGAATATTTCTATGTTTAGATATGTCTTTTCTGGTCTTGTATCATAATTGATTTCAGTAGACTAATCTTGTAGTTCGGTCTTTTTGTTTTGTATTGGTGGTGCTTCCGTGGCAGCAATGCGTATGGTCATAATGTCATATTCACTCATTTGTTAGTGATATCAATTGCTATCGTTGTCCTAGTTTGGCTGGCAAAGTTTCCTGAAGGCTCGAGCTTCAATAACATGTTTTTTAAAGTAAGTTTTCACTAATAATTACTCTAACTATATATAGAGGCATAATCATGTAAAAACTGCAAGTAAATGTATAATTGAATGAATGGAAATCAAATTTAACTATCTATACATCTGTGCAATTTTATCAGAATTTCAAAAACACATATATATATATGCATAGCATGTTCTTTTGTTCATTGTAAAAGGTTTCAGTTAGTGGGTGGAAGGGGTTAAAATTTCATTACCTTTTGCAGTTGCATCCGCTTCTCATGATATATGGATTCATTATGTTTACCAGGGAAGGTAACCAGTTTGAACTTCTAAAGTCCAAAAACAATACAGTTTTTAGTCCATGCCCACTGAATTAATTGGTTATGGCATTTGAATCAGCAAAAGTTGTGACTAAGTCAATCAGAGTACGAGCGCAAACACAGAAGCTAGCCCATCTGATATTGCATTTTATCGCACTCGTTGTTGGAACTCTGCGTGTTTATAAAGCTAAGTTTCATCTCGTTAAGATCTATGGAGAAAATCCTACTTGGAACTACAACACTATAACAAATCTAATAAATCTTAAGTATACACCAAGCTGAATAACTTTTATTATTTACTAAACATAACTTAGTAAATAGTGATCATATTAACTTTTCGTGGGTATGCATGAGTTATAGGTCGGACCCTGCCACCATGAACTCCAGGTTCCCGCATAATTACACCCTGCATTCCTGGATTGGCTTGTTGACCATCTGCTTATTCAGTTTCAAGGTTACTCTCATATATAGAACTCCATGTTGAATCTAGTTGCACATATTATTTGCAATTTATAACGCTTCAAGACATAACTAATTAGCGGAATTTATGGATGCAATGTAGTGGCTACTGGCACGTTTCTTCTGCTGGTACTCGGATAAAGAATCAGCAAGAAGGGCTAGGATGGCTCCATTGCATGTTTTCTTTGGCTTAGGCATCTTCTTCATGACAATAGTATTAATTGACTACTGAGACTGGATTCCGTATGAAATTTCACTTCCTAAATAATCTACAACACGGCAAAGAAGAAGTGAGCGTGCTGATTCGCCTCACCATCATCCTTCCCTGGATAATCTAATGGGAAATGTCCTCATGTGTTCGATCATCAACTACTAATATCTTACTCCTATACATAGTCATGAAAATAGTCTATATACAAATAGGAAGGAAAATTAGCTATTGTGTACAATGGATAGATTTCCAATTCTCTATATTATACGAGAAATCTTGCTTCCATTCTAATGCATGTTTTGTATTGCACGAAATGGACATACGTGACAGGTATAGGGATCTAACTACGGAAATGTCATTATCAACACATGTTTAGTGAAAATGGAAACAGTAAACTCGTCACTAGAAATTCGTGTTACAATAACTGTTTAGTCACTAAAGGTAGATATTGTTGAATTACAGTGACGTTGACAAGAGTTACTAAGTGTTACACTTTTTGCTATATTACTAATTACGGTCATGTAAAACGGTAAGAGAGCTACGAGCTAATAAGACTTGCACTTTACAGCAGCACAAAACAAAATAGTAACACAAAAGATCTAAATATTTATTTGAAATAATGAAAATAGCGAAACAGGCTTGGTAAATTCACATAATAAAGTCACTTGATGATCAAAGGATAACACAAATTTCCAATATATGTAATTCATATGGATGTGAAACTAAGTAGAATAACGATCTATTTCACAAAACTAAACGACACTCAAGAATGAAGCAGGGTTGGGAGGTACCGGGATTTTAACAGTCCCTTCGAGCATCAATACTACTTTCTTCATTGAGGGACGAAGGGAAGGATCCTCTTGAATACACCAAAGTCCTATTTTAACCATTCGCTCCAATGTCCCCTTATCTACATTGTCACCATCCACCAGTTTCGATAACTCATCTGCTTCATAACAATCATACACCCATTCTTCAAGAATGGCTTCATTAACTGGAAAATTATTTTCCACGCTCCTCCTACAACATAAAATCTCAAAAAGAACAATCCCAAAGCTATAAACATCCACTTTAACCGTTATGGCCATCTTCTTATACCATTCAGGTGCAACATAACCCCTTGTTCCTCTTATTAATGTTGACGTTCGAGTTTGGTCATGTTCAAGTAGTTTAGCTAATCCAAAATCAGAAATCTTGGCACAATTATACTCGTCCATGAGGATATTTTGAGGCTTGATGTCACAATGAATTATGGCTGTTTCACATTCTTCATGTAGGTAAAGGATCCCATGAGCAATATCAATCGCCATTCTAATTCTTTCCGCCCAACAAGGTGTGTTTCTTTTGGGTTCAAATATTATATCTGCAAGCGATCCTTGGGGCATGTACTCAAAAACAAGCAACCTTTCAGAACCTTCACAGCAATAACCAAGCAACTTTGTGAGGTTACGGTGATGAGTTCTTCCAATCACTTTCATTTCCGTTTGAAACTCTATTTCGCGATGTTGAGCCAACTCTTCCTTTAATTTCTTCACAGCAACCGCCTTCATCGAGCTCTCTATGATACCTTTATAAACGATCCCAAATGATCCTCTACCCAATTCTTCTTTAAAGCCGTCTGTAATTCTTTCTAATTCGGCATATGAAAATGCCCGCGGCCCCATGTTTTCGAATTGTTGGGAGTTTATATTATCAGATACCTTTCGGTATGCCCAAACTCTAGCCTTATAAATTAATACTCCTGAAAATAGCAAAACAAGAGAGGAAATTGAAATAAGTGAAACACCGGTAACCAAGATCCCCATTCGCCGTGCTTTCTTGATTTGAATCGAAGGGTTAGATGGATCTGATCCATTGTTTAAAGAAGCTAAATATTGTTTAATCAAACCAACATTCGACTCGCTATCAGTTACTTCCATGAATCTTAAAGGGAGCCTTTGCAATTTGCATTCTTCTCCAGTGAACAACGCCACCTCGCAGTTGCAGTCATTCAAACAAGCAGCCGAACACTCTTCTTGTGTCGTTGTTGCTTCTGGAATCTCATATGTGGCTTCTTCCCAGCGAGCATTAGGTAAACTCTCCATTCTAACAGCAGTACCCGAATCATTCATCTTGCACTTTTCTACGGTGTAATTCCTCTGGCAGCCCATGCTCCACAGTTCCGGATTAACAAATTCAAACCCCGGTAAACATCGACATCGAGCATCATCGTTCATGACCTCACAATATCCGTTTATGCCACAAAGACCCTTGCCTGCACACTTGTTATTCGACGATGCCCATATGACTGATCCAGTCATGTTTCGTAAATCATGAGCGTACATTCTAAAGATACCATCAACATCGATTTTCATTCGATAGATTGTATTGTTTCTAGGATATCCTCTTTGCGTTAAATTCCCAATCAAATTGGTTGAGTTTTGTAAGTACAAGAAACCATCAGAATCAAGATTTAGTGTCACATTAGGCCCTGTCCCAGCTGTGTTGGATGCCCAATAAGCAGCATCTTGAGTCCCAACATTCGGATATTGCACGAGATTCCCATCAGGTTGCATCGCGAGTTTGAAGACCCCAATGGACTGGTCTACCTCTGAGATACTTGAGAACAACGTTTTGCGAGCTACAAGGCGTTGACCAGCCAAAAGGGTATCCGTTGGGTTGTCAAAAGTTTGCCAGAGTACCGTCCCTTGAGAATCATAGAGCACAAAGTTGCCAGAGTCTTGCATGGAAGCAATAGAAGCACCCCCAGCACCAAATATAGTAATCTGTTGGCCTTGTGCTTGGTCTATAACAAGCCTTCCGTCGGTTGTGAATTGTAAAGTAGCATTATTTAAAAGTGGAAGGTTTTCACGGCTGGCAGTCCAGACCATAGTCTTTATTTGTGAAATTTGGGCAATGTTTATACCGAGGGCATAACCATCTTTTTGTGAGTAGAAACCGAAGGCGTATAGTCTTGATGGCGACAACCATGTCCTGTTGGCGCCATTAGGACTTAACGAAGAACCGCGGGTTATATTTGATTGGGATGTTGCTATATTGAAGGAAAGGGAAATGGTTAAGGCAAAGGCAATCAAGCTAGCCATTGTGAGAAAGGTATGTTAAATTTGTTAACTCTATTTCTTTTAATAACACTATCTTTTGTGATTTTTATAGCAATTAATTAAAAGTTTACTTTTTGAAAAATGAGAGTCAATCAGTCAAGTAGGAACATTCAATGTGGGCCTATGAACGTGTAAATTGGGTTGAGAGACTATTCTTTTTAGCAATTGGAAGTCAAGGTATATGTCCTATTCATCAACAACTTTGATTTTAATACGCGTTGTATAAGTCAGTCTAACTATTTCCAACATTCTTTTTACTCATACGAGTTATAGATTATCCTTTTCTAGGCGTACTAATTGTGGAAAACAAAACTGACAACAATAATATTTATGTTCTATCAACAAAAACATTTACATACTAATTTTAACCTCCAAATAGACCTGAGTAAAACAGTTAAGATAAAATAGTAACACATAAGCTATAGATTAACCTTACTAACAAAATAGAAATAAAAGACTAATTTACATACTAATAAATTATTATATCCTTGTAGTTGGGCGTATAATAACCTTGAATCTAGGGCTTATAGTAACACATTTACATACTAATTTTCAGAGTAAAACAGCTATGAAGTAAAACAGTTAATAGTAACACAGAAAATTATTAATTTGACACTAGTACAAATAAATAAAATAGTTAAGATAAATATACCCCCTGAACATCAAAATCTACTAAGAAGAAAAATGTAAGAAACACAGTATCTGTTTAAGGTATCCCAAAAGGGAATCAATTACATTTTTCGGTGTGTGATAAGTAATATGTATATGTTGCTGATACAAGACGCAGTATACATGCCTGAACACCATACACGGAGTACAACTCTATTCTCATAATTTCCAATCTGTAGAAAATTGAGGAAATGCAATCCCAAACACCCCCTATGTCTTAAATCTCAATAAAATGAACTCACATTGGCTAAATGGCCAATTACACACCGCTACGCCAAATGATCTTTGATACTTATATACAGGAACTGAACACCATATGTGTGGGACCGGGTGCATTTAAAAAACATCGATAACTTTTACAAAAATTAATTACCACTAACGCCGCAAAAGTCCACGGGTGTCCCAAACACCCCCTTTGTCTTGAGCGCTGCATATAATTTCATGAGTTTATGCAGTGTTCAAGTTTCATAATGAAGTCAACATCCCACATATGTACACCTTGCATTCCTGGATCGGCTTATCCACAATCTCCTTATTCGGCTTTCAGGTTGATCTCAAAACTCTATCTAAATTACTGTCAGTTATATACTTGAAAATTACCTAATTATTAGTCGAAACTTATGATGTCACGCAGTGGCTGCTGGGATTTTTTCTTCCTGGTATCCGCGTGCCAAGCAAACAAGAAGAGCTAGAATGCTGTTACCTATATAATGTCTGTGAATGTTAATAGTACAATATAGATTTTATGTTTAAGTATTATGGGTCGTATTTTATAAAGGCTACATGTAATGGGTTGGGTCAAAGCCTTAACCCAAACAGCCTGTTAGAAAGTCAGTTATTAGTTGGCAGTTAAAGACTAAAATTAGTTATGTTGAAACAACACAATGCTTCTAAAGCAACTGTCATGTCGTTTCATAAAGTATATATAGGACTAGATCGAGTCTTGTAAACATTGTCCCTTATATGATATCAGTATATACAGTGTTTGCATAATTTGTGCCATCAACACAGTTTTACTCACACACACAAATCCTGGTTAATTACAAAGATGCCTTGAAAAGAAATTGGCTTCAATATAGGCCTGTGAATCATTACCAACTGTTGGGTGTACAAACCCAATCCCACATCGGTAATACTATAATCTCAAAGTTAACTTATAAGCTTGGTGGTCTACTCCTTCTATCACCAATTGGTTTTAGAATGGAACCTCAGTTGGGCTTATATGTTGGACTTGATGAGATGTTGGGCCGTAGGAATCTCTACACCAACATTGGTACCAGAGCCTCGGTTCTGAAGCCTGGAGAAAGGTTCTGAAGCCTCGGTTCTGTACCTTAATAGGAAGTTTCTACAAAGAGAAGTTCCCCATGCAAGTTGAAGAAAAATTGAAGTATCAGGAAAGAGTACATGTAATCACAGATTACATGGTTGAAGGATCAGACACTGGAAGGTGGGACAACATATGGTACATCAGCAGTGCCTACGAAAAGCATATGTGTCCAACGAAATCTCTATTCAAAAGGATGATAAATCGGTTTAAAATGGAAGGGATTGAAGAAGAAGAGAATAAATTCATACTCTCTTATGGAATTGGTGAGGCAACTATTCAAACAAAGGAAGGAAGTTTGGTGATACCCAATGTACTCTACACACCAGAGATTACATTGAATGTACTTAGCATAGATCAGTTAGAAGATCAAGGTTATATTGTGACATATGGTCACAACAAATGCAGTTTGAAGTACGTGTTTGATGATGGAAGAAAGGCAGTAGAAGTACAAGGAGATAGCACCATGGCAGAAGAGGATTCAGGGAGCATAATCTCAAAGCATAATAAATTCCTTGATGATTATTTCCGGTCAATCTATCCTAAGGAAGAATGTCTGTTGATCAAGGGCATTGAGGATCTCAAAATGGACAAGGATGATGTTCAAGACTACATAGATGATGAATACCTCAATTTGAATGGGACACTATATGCTATGAAGGTAAACACACTTCCAAGGATTATATCTTTCTTAGATTTAATTAAGATAGACAGGTTGGTGTATAGAAATTGGGAAGTGTTAAGCAAGAAGTTCAGTGATATGGTAGAATGGTTCTATCTAGTTTACTTAAAACAAGATGTGTTAGGAGATTTACCACCAGTTATTAGGATGGTAAAGGTTGATCTGTTGGGATTGTACAAGTTAGTGGACAACTTGGGTGGATACATGAATGTTACCTTTGGGAGCAAATGGAAAAAGGTTGCACAGTTACTAGGATTGACACAGGATGATGAGGAAGCAGTTAAAGAATGCTACAAGGAGTATATAGGAATGGTGAAAATTTGCTATGAGGAAGCATAGAGATCCAAGCCGGAAGAGCCAAAAGGTGAAGTGGTTGGGAATAGCAGTGGGACTGCTCATGTAAAAGATCCACTAGGCTATGCAGGGATAAGTGTTGAAATAGAAGGTGCACTGGAAGGAACTCCAAAGAAAACTGCACAGTTTGGTGTCAAAATGGAAAGCAACATGGAAGATACATCAGATGAAGATGAACAAGGAAGCACATCAAGCAGTGATGATTTCATTGTCATCAAGAAAAGAACCAAGCAGTATGGAAATTTTAACATTCAAGCATTAGGGAGGAGATGTAACCTATATAATGCTTGTGAATATTAAAAGTACAATATAGATTTTATGTTTAAGTGGTATGGGTCGTATTTTATAAAGGCTACATGTAATGGGTTGGGTCAAAGCCTTAACCCAAACAACCTGTTAGAAAGTTAGGTATTAGCTGGCAGTTAAAGACAGTTAATTAGTTATGTTGAAACGACACAATGCTTCTAAAGCAACTGTCATGTCGTTTCATAAAGTATATATAGGTCTAGATCGAGTCTTGTAAACATTGTCCCTTATTTGATATCAGTGTTTGCATAATTTGTTCCATAAACACAGTTTTACTCACACACACAAATCATGGTTAATTACAAAGATGTCTTGCAAAGAAATTGGCTTCAATACAGGCATGTGAATCATTACCAACAAATGCTTCCATCGCATTCTTTCTTTGGCATAGTTATCTTTTCATGACGGTAGTGACTGCTGTGACCGGGTTGACCCAAATATTTATTTTCCAAGGCCTACGACATGAACAAGAAGCATTGATTATCAACTTTATAGGATTACTGATACTCTTTTTCGGGATAGTTGTTGGCCTTAGCATCATCCTACACCGGAGAAACTAATGGCCATTGACGTTGTCCCTATGTCTATGATCATATATTAACCAAATTTATTCGTATTGTCTTTATTCGTTGCAGTTCATCTTTTATATAATACAAGAATTACATCATTTTGGAGTGTTTTTGCAAAACCCTTCTCATTGAAAAAAAAATTGGACCAATAGGAGAGCTCGATTTTGACACATAAGCGAAATTAAGCAATATGATTGGCCAATAAAAAGTCAAAATTGAATTGATTTTGGTCAAACTTTGATAAATTTGGTGGAGAATTTGATTGATAAAAAAACACATAAAAATATAGGTGTCAAATTTATGAAAATAAAAACTTAAGAAAAGAGGAGGTAATTAATAAAACTTTGGTTGAATTTTAAATATATTAGAGTTAAGTGTAAAATTATAAGTCGCCATGTTTTTTAATAACTTTAGATAATAAACAATTAACCCCTTACACTTTATACCCATATACTTTATAATGTTAACTTTGTTTAAAATTACATGAGTAATAGTATTAGGTTAGGTTGGTTATTTTTTATTATTATTATTTTTTTTACTTTCATCAATTAAAGTAAATTTAGTAAATATAAGAATTAGTTTTAATATACGTTAAATATTTTTTAAACTAACATTAGTCTCTGTTGTAAAAATTGGCCGCCCCGCATAATTGCTGATCGCTCACTAAACGCCTTGATTTATCATAATCGGCCTATTTAATCGCTTTGGTCAAAGATCGCTTAAAAATCGGTCTAATCCGATTAATCGGACAAAATTGCTTAAAAGCGGTCAACAAAATCGCTTAGAAATCAGTCAAAATCGCTTAAAAATTGGTCAACAAACCGATTAATTGGATAAAGTCAGTCAAAGATCGCTTAAAAATAGTCAACAAACCGAGTAATATCTATGTTTGACTTTGAACTTTGAAGAATTATGTATTATGTTTATATTTGAACACCCGAAATATTTGAACTTTGACACATTATGCTTATCTTATACATATAATATAATATAATATCTAAAATTACAATTTTATGCATAAAAATTTCAATCCGATTAATCCCCGCCTAACCGATTAATCGCTAGGCCCTACCCGACCGCCTCACTAGCGCCTAGCGATTTTTACAACCTTGACATTAGTTTTAAACTTTAATCCATTAGAATATTTTTTTAAATAAGGACTCATGTTACTATATAAAAGTTTAATTTATGTGTACATGGATTTGAAATACGGCTAAATTATTAATAACGGGAATATAAATAACAAATGGTAAGCATGAGTTACTTTGATATAAAATAAATATACGTGATTCTACTTATAAAAACGACTCATGAAATTGTTATTTAAAACTTATATATGGATTTCCATAAAAACATTTAAAAAACTTTACGGAGCATATTTTAACTTCATCAACGCTCATTATGTGCCACTAAATTCTTTGTACAACATGATATCAATAGTTAAAGTTAAATAACAATATTAACCTCAAACTCAACATCTCTGTCAGTTAAAAACGTTATACAAAGCTAATTATTAAAAAAAACCAAAAAAAAAAACACAGCGGTTAGATAGTCATTCTTTAATATAGAAGGTGTTTTCTTTAAATTATAAAAAAATGCATGCATCACAATCCTTATTTGATAAGAATCACCTTCTAAAAAAAAAATAATAATAATAATAATACCACAATTACAAAACACATCGTAAATTGATAGCAAGGGTTTGCAAAACTAAAAGCATATATTACTAACATCTCATGCAAGTCAAGTATTATCATATGATTTTGCTTGAATAATAAAATATAATTTTTAATCCAAAAATATTCTCCTAAAATAATAGGTAGATTTTTTTTTTTTTTTTTTAAGTAACATGGGTTTCCGACTCGACATTGCGAGCCGACTAATCCCATGGCGACTACCCTTTTGGATAGCCCGGAGTCGGCGCAGGTGAACCTCCGTGGCCACAAGGGGATTAATTTTCTCCCCGTTGCATTAGAACATATATACACATGATTTTTTTTATCTTTAGTCCACTAAGTAAAATTATTTGAAACAAGTTAAGTGGTTTATTTTTTAATCGATAATAATACATAATCAAATCAAAATTTTAAAAACCCTGTGCGTGCACAGATATTATAACTAGTTCTAGTTAATGTATATTAATAAATCATGTGAAAAACTAGAGGCTTTTGCAGTAGCCTTATCATATATGTTTTGTGTAATTAATAATATTTTTGAATCTAAGTTATATTTGCTTTTGTTCTCATTGACATGAATAAATCCTTTCCTGTCGATTAGATGTTTCTGAGATATAACACTACCCTGAGTTACATTGGTAACTTTTGTTTCTAATTAGATTGATGGTTCAAAACAGGAACTTTATGTCACTCTTGAAAAATTTCATTAATAATGTACATAGTAATATACAATTAAAATTAATAACTTTCTTGTGATAAATGATTTAAAAGTAAAATTTTATTAACCATACTCGCCGATAAGATTTGGGGATTTCAAAGAATGTCAAATGAAGTACATAATCAAAAAGGCAAGACAATTAAAGCACTTTGATCGGACATAGGTGGCGAGTAAGAGTTTGAAAAACATCATAGAAGTTGTGGAATTATCTCATGGATGACTCCACCATAAACACCACAATTAAAGACAATTTTGGACCTTACTAGACATGGTTTGTTCTATAATGAGTCAATTAAGCTTCACTTCTATTGTCCTTCTGGAGGCATACTGACCCACAACTTATACTAGCCTCATATTAGTACCTCGCAAAAACTTATATCTTGGCCTTCCATTTGATATCAGTTTGGATATACTATTGGCCCGTATCAAACCAATATTGGAATTCTGTCTATATAAATCTTTTACATCACTATTCCTTAAACTTCCATCACCTCATTTGATTTCCAAATAAAATAATACTCCATAATTCACAGTTCATATGTGATGGTGGACTTGGACCATGTTGATTTACTTAGGCCTTGTTTATTTTTTCAAAATAAGCTCTTATTGCCTCTTTTAACTTCTTTCCTCTGCGGGTGCACAGAGGAAGATGTTTGTTTTTTTCAAACAAAAGAGCTTCTTTCCTCTTCTTTTCTCTTCCAAAATTCAGACATCTACTTTCTCTTCTTACCTCTTCATTTGACAAACCCTATCATAGACGCTTCCCATCACCAACCCATCCCATCCGCCGTCCACCACCACCCCATACGCCGGCCACCATCATCCCAGCCGTCGCCGCCATGTTATGTGTCTAAAATGATCAAGTCAACAAAAGTCAACATGAAGAGTCAAAGCAGAAAAGTCAAACATAACCCACAACCGTTCTTTTCGCCCATTTACTTTTACCCTTTTCCCTGTGTAAATACATGAGTTGTAATCTCTTAACGGTAGTTAATGAATTTTAATCTCCTTTCTTCTTTAAACTTTCATCTATCAATAACAAAACCTTGTTCATTATAATTCGTGATTCTATTCTTATTTCTTGGAATTGCCTATTATCTTGAAAGTACTACTTCATTTCCTTTGTAATTTCTAGTAGTACATATCAATTGCCAGATACATTCAAGTTTGTTACACTGACATTCTTGAAACTCCGGTCATCTTTTCCGGCCAAATTCCGGCAAGAAACCAAGATTTCCGGCAAGAAATTAGCCACCACTAATTTCACTGTTCTTTTTACATCTGATTAGTGTCGACTGATCACAAGACTAGCGCCGGAGGCTTAAATCCTCTAGTTTTGAACAAGATGATTAGCAGCAATTGGGTCGAGTAATCAAGAACAGAACCAATAAACGCTATTCCATTGTTGATTAGTGATAGTGTTATTGGTACGATGGTGGAAACAAGAAGCAATGCAACAAGAACTCAAGATCTTACAATGGAGTCTCTGAATCAAACTGTGGGGGAATTACAACAAATGATGGCAGAGATGAGGACTGAGTTGGCAAGATTGAGATCTGGTAAAGGCACTAGTAATGGTGGTTCTAGTAGTGGTTCCAATGGTGGGTCTCAAGGTAACCAACACATGTCATACACAAGAGCCACAAAGATTGAGTTGGTGATGATGTGAGGGGTTGGCTTTACAAGTGTGAACAGTTCTTTAAAGTCAACAACATCCCTGATGAGAGCAAGGTAAGTCACATATCTATACATGTCTTTGGCATTGCGTTAGAGTGGCATAAGCACTTTGTGAGATTTTTAGGTGAAGATGTGGGTTGGGATTTGTATAGAAATGCTATTTTGAAAAGATCCAGTGATGTTGAAAAAACACAATTTTGTTGTATAGTGTTAAAAGATCAAGTTTTAGTTGGATTCTTGGTGATAATTTGGAAGATTATGTGGCAAATGATGGTTATTATCAAGTGGAAGATGAAAAAGATTATAGTGCGCATAAAAGGTGTGATGAAATGCCAATAAAGAAATTTTTTGAAGAAGGTGTTAAAGTAGCAAATGACATGGTCGACAATACCATTGGTATTAAAGAATGTGATCTTAAAGTAAAAGTGTTGCAAGATTTTGGATTTGAAGAGGGTAGGGTGACTGAAACCTATAAGGAGGTCATAGAGGTTCATAATCAGATGTTAACATCAGGTTCTACTCAGGGTGAACTTGGTGTAGGAATGAATTTAGAGAAAATTTTAAAGAGTCCTAAATCAACTGAAGATGGGTTGAAATCAGTTGACGAGGGAAACGGTTTAGTTGTTAATATGGTAGCCGGAAGTATTATAGGAGTTGAGGGAAATAATGGATTAAGTGCTGATCAGCCGTTGACATCGGGTTTCAATCGAGTTGGTATTGGTGATTTAAGTAAATGTGAAGTCAGGTCGATCGATAAGAATCAGAAATGCATTATTGTTTGGGAGACTTAAGTGCTTTAATTGTTTATACATTTCTTCCCTTATTCAGGGATATGTGGATAAAGCTAACATGAATGTTGAATTAATTCCAACAACTAAACAAGTGTTTGATCCGGGGGGAAAATGAGTTTTTGATTTATGGGGCTGTGACGATAAAAATGTTGTTAATAAACATGATGTCGATACAAGTTGTAAGTTACAGCTTGCATCAGTTGGGAAATCAAATGTGCTAATTGCCAAATTGTTCCTACGACAGGAGGAATGTGATAATAAGTTCATTAGGAATCTACTTGATCATGAGGATATTTTACGTTTAGATGGGAATATGAATATAATGGGTGCCCACTTTTGGAAATTTGATGTTGTTGAACTTATGGGTAGCAAGATGAATCAGGGAGTTATGAAATCTTTTACTAGTGCATCAAGGGTTACTAAGTTTGATATAATAAAGGAGAATTTGGGATTTGAATTGATGAGAAATACGTGTGACGAATCTTTCGAAATTATGAGAAGATCATGTTCAGAGGAGTTATATAGTGGTTAGTGAGGGTGATTGGCATGGGAACATTTGGCCAATAAAGAATTATCTCAATTGTGTTGTTATGGAAAGTGTTCAAGGTGTGTCACAGTTTAATCATAGAGAGTCATCTCAAAGTATGGTGGAAGAAGAAGGGCTAGAAATGGACATTGTACCTGAACTAGCGCACACTGAAGTAAGTATTGAACTTGCAGGGGACATATCCATTAGTGGCAAATCATTCAACTCTTTGTATGAAGATACTTACAAACAGGAAACCATTGGAAATGGACCAGGTTTAAAGGGTACATTCATTGATTTTGTTGTTGGTAAGGAAGTAAGGAAGCTGGCCTTAATGGCCATGATCAACCTCTATGTGCTAATAATTCTCAAGGTAAGCTAACTGATAATGGGTTCAAAGTGAGCATAATTGTACGAAGTCATATGGGTGTTTTGGCTGGCCACACTTAGGGAATAGGACTTGTGAATACGCATCAGATGGCCACACTTATGGATTGCAACACCTTTATCAGTAAGTTAGAAGACACATTGACAAATAGTGTTGTAATAGAGGATGATGAACAAATGTTGATACAAGTTGCTCATAAAAGTGTTGTTGATAAGTGCTTCATTCAGCTTATTGTTGGCATAACTTGCTGTTTTTGGGTGTTTGGCATACGAAGAGATTTGCTGTTTTTGAGTGTTTGGTTAAGACAAGTTTTGCTGAAGACAAGTTTTGCTGATGCTACAGAAGCATGGGTTAAAGATCCTATGGAAGGTTGCATCAATTTTACTTAGATGCTTGAGGACAAGCATCATTTCAAGCAGGATGGATTGTTATGTGTCTAAAATGATCAAGTCAACAAAAGTCAACATGAAGAGTCAAAACAGAAAAGTCAAACATAACCCACAACCGTTCTTTTCGCCCATTTACTTTTACCCTTTTCCCTGTATAAATACATGAGTTGTAATCTCTTAACGGTAGTTAATGAATTGTAATCTCCTTTCTTCTTTAAACTTTCATCTATCAATAACAAAACCTTGTTTATTATAATTCGTGATTCTATTCTTATTTCTTGGAATTGCCTATTATCTTGAAAGTACTACTTCATTTTCTTTGTGATTTCTAGTAGTACATATCACGCCACCATCTCAGCCGCCTTAAAAAAAAGGGTTTTTTTTTTTTTTTTTTTTTTTTTTTTTTTTTTTTTTTTTTTTTTTTCATTCTTTTGTTTGTGGGTATGAATAAACAAATAATTCACAGTTCATATGTGATGGTGGACTTGGACCATCTAGATTTAATTAGTCGCCTCATATCCAGATACTAAAACGATAAAAATAATGTATAACTAACGTTATTATTTTAACTATTTCTTGCTAGCTTTTCATGATATAACAAGAAGCCGTTTGTTTTGTTTTTGTATATTTCTATGTTTAGATGTCTTTTCTGGTCTTATATCATAATTGATTTCAGTAGACTAATCTTGTAGTTCGGTCTGTCTGTGTCTATTGGTGGCGCTTCCATGGCAGCAATGCGTTTGGTCATATTCACTCATTTGTTAGTGATATCAATTGCTATCGTTGTCTGATACACAGGTTTACTCTAATATCTCCAGGATCGAAATTATCACAAGATTGACAAGAATGATTCTATACTAGTAACAACATAATATCGTTACATTGTTATATTTGACACACTTTAAAAAATTTACATATGCTGCATTTTTATAAGGTTCCTACCGAACCATCATGTCTTTTCACTAACAGATATAACCGAATAACTAACTACATAACTAACTTCTAACTACCTTTAACCGCTATTCGGTTATTAACTAACTAAACTAACACAAACAGCCCTTTGACTTTTTGTTATTACAAATGTACACCGAGCATAGAACTTTGTCCAACAAGACTTATGCAATTATGGTCCAACATTTCCCCCCTAATTGTTTAAGTCTTGTTCTTCGAGTCTTCATGCTCTTCTCCTCGTTCTTCCTTTCATGTGTTGGCTTTGAATTCTGCCCGCAACCAAAAACGAGTATCCTTCTTTTCCTTTTGGTGTTCCACACCTGTTCCTCGCGTTGCTATATTCCCTTGTGTGTTGACTTAACTTCGTCTTCACAAAACGTCCCCAAGACTCCTTCTTGTTCGTGGTATCCTTCCAAACAAGCCCTAGTTGTTCTCGGTCTCCTTCCAAGTGAATCTTTGTTTTGTCTTTGTTGCTTTTCCTTCGAAATCCAAGTCTTTTCCCACTCAAACTTGATACCTCTCGGTATCTTCAACCAAAACAAACGAGTGTTTCTTTTGTTTCTGTTTCGTTGTTGTTGTTAACCTTGTGTCACTTCAATGCATTTTCCACAATCAATCCTTGAGTACTCTTTTAATCTTCTCGGTTATATCACAAACCGTTTCCACAACAACCTTCAATCCTCGCGTTTTCCACGCTTCCTTCCCTTTGTGACTGTTTAAACCCGGTTTCACAAAGTTTTTAACCCACTCGTCTTTGTTTCACAAGACGACGTGTACTTCTCCCTTCTATGTCACGTTACAAGCAAACCCACAGAAGTCTTTTACCGCTAGCCTCTTCTCTCTTGTTCCACGCTATCCTTCCAAGCATCAAGAGTTTTTCTTTTTCCTTTGTTGCCGCGTTAGGCAGTCTACCAACAAAGTCACAATATTGTCTTTTTTCTTCTTCCCTTTGTCGTCACGTTCTAGTCCCAACAAAGTTTTATCCCACCAATACGTTTGGTGTCCACATTTGCTTCCTTTTGTGTCGATCTTCAAAACTTGCCGCTGCCCACAAAAGTTTCCTTCAATCGATCATGTATTCCTCTTCTCCTTCAAGAGTGGATTGAAGTCTGTTGCTAGTTTGCAACTTCCGTTGGTAACTCCAGTTGTGCACCACCGTGATCAACAATTCCTTGGTGTCTCCCCTTTAAGTCTTTTGATCTTCTTTGATCAAAAAACTTGAATCAAAACTTGTAATCTTGCAACCTTCAGCCCTGATGCCACTGATACACAGGTTAACTCTAATATCTCCAGGATCGAAATTATCACAAGATTGACAAGAATGATTCTATGCTAGTAACAACATAATATCGTTACATTGTTATATTTGACACACTTTAAAACATTTACATATGTTGCGTTTATATAAGGTTCCTACCGAACCATCATGTCTTTTCACTAACAGATATAACTGAATAACTAACTACATAACTAACTTCTAACTACCTTTAACCGCTATTCGGTTATTAACTAACTAAACTAACACAAACAGTCCTTTGGCTTTTTGTTATTACAAATGTACACCGAGCATAGAACTTTGTCCAACAAGACTTATGCAATTATGGTCCAACATTGTCCTAGTTTGGCTGATAAAGTTTCCTGAAGGATTGAGCTTCATATCACATATCTATAACATGTTTTTTAAAGTAAGTTTTCACTAATAATTACTCTAACCATATATAGAGGCATAATCATGCAAAAACTGCAAGTATGGTTAGAATGTAAGAACAATCAAGAAATGCATAACTGAACGAATGGAATTCACATTTAATTAACTATACATCTGTGCAATTTTATCAGAATTTCACAAACATATACATATATACAAAAGATACACATGCTCCAATGTTGTGACCGTATTTTCGGTTTTACATGATTCTGACTCACTGCATATATGCATAGCATGTTTTTCTGTTCATTCTAAAAGGTTTCAGTTAGTTGGTGGAAGCGGTTAAAATTGCATTACCTTTTGCATTTGCATCCGCTTCTCATGATATTTGGATTCATTATGTTTACCAGGGAAGGAACCAGTTTGAACTTCTAAAGTACCAAAACAATACAGTTTTTAGTCCATGCCAGCTGAATTAATTGGTTATGGCATTTGAATCAGCAATAGTTGTGAATAAGTCAATCAGAGTACGAACACAGAAGCTAGCCCATCTGATATTGTTGGAACTCTGCATGTTTATAAAGCTTTCAAGTTTCATCTCGTTAAGATCTATGGAGAAACTCCTACTTTGGAACCAACACTATAACAAATCTAATACTACGTAAATCTTAAGGTATACACCAAACATAATAACTTTTATTATTTACTAAACATAGTAAATAGTGATCATATTAACTTTTCGTGGGTATGCACGAGTTATAGGTCGGACCCTGCCACCACGAACTCAGGTTCCCACATAATTACACCCTGCATTCCTGGATCAGCTTGTTGATCATCTGCTTATTCAGTTTCAAGGTTACTCTCATATATAGAAGTCCATATTGAATCTAGTTGCACATATTATTTGCAATTTATAACGCTTAAAGACATAACTAATTAGCCAAATTTATGGATGCAACGTAGTGGCTACTGGCACGTTTCTTCTGCTGGTACTTGGATGCAGAATCAGCAAGAAGGGCTAGGATGGCTCAATGGTATGTTTTCTTTTGCTTAGGCATCTTCTTCATGACAATATTGACTGCTGAGACTGGATTCCGTATGAAATTTCACTTCCTAAATAATCTACAACGCGGCAAAGAAGAAGTGAGTGTGCTGATTATCCACTGTATAGGAATGTTGATAAGCCAAATAGGAATAGCTGTTGGCCTCACCATCATCCTTCCCTGGATAATCTAATGGCCGGGAAATGTCCTCATGTGTTCGATCATCAACTACTAATATCTTACTCCTATGCATAGTCATGAAAATAGTCTCTATACAAATAGGAAGGAAAATTAGATATTGTACTGTACAATGTGGATTGATTTCCAGTTCTCTATGTTATACAAGAAATCTTGCTTCCATTCTAACGCATGTTTTGTAGTGCACGAAATGGACATACGTGACACGTATATATAGGGATCTAACTACGGAAATGTCATTAAGTAAACTCGTCACTAGAAATCATTAAGAAATACTCATTTTACAAGTTTGTGTCAGTACCGTTAACTTCTAGTGCCACAATAACTGTTTAGTCACTAAAGGTAGATATTTTTGAGTTACAGTGACACTGACAAGTCACAAAGTGGTTACACGTTTTGCTACATTACTAATTACGATCATGTAAAACGGTAAGAGAGCTTCGAGCTAATAAGACTTGCACTTTACAGCAGCACAAAACAGAATAGTAACACAAAAGCTCTAAATATTTATTTGACATAATGAAAATAGCAAAACAGGCTTGGTAAATTCACATAATAAAGTCACTTGATGATCAAATGGTAGCACAAATTTCCCATATATGTAATTCATATGGATGTGAAACTAAGTAGAATAACGATTCTATCTATTTCACAAAACTAAACGACACTCAAAAATGAAGCAGGGTTGGGAGGTACTGGGATTTTAACAGTCCCTTCGAGCATCAATACTACTTTCTTCATTGAGGGACGAAGGGACGGATCCTCTTGAATACACCAAAGTCCTATTTTAACCATCCGCTCCAATGTCCCCTTATCTACATCTTCACCATCCACCAGTTTCAATAACTCATCTGCTTCATAACAATCATACACCCATTCTTCAAGAATGGCTTCATTAACTGGAAAATTATTTTCCACGCTCCTCCTACAACATAAAATTTCAAAAAGAACAATCCCAAAGCTATAAACATCCACTTTAACCGTTATGGGCAGCTTCGAATACCATTCAGGTGCAACATAACCCTTCGTTCCTCTTATTAATGTTGACGTTCGAGTTTGGTCATGTTCAAGTAGTTTAGCTAATCCAAAATCACAAATCTTGGCACAATTATACTCGTCCATGAGGATATTTCGAGGCTTGATGTCACAATGAATTATGGCTGTTTCACATTCTTCATGTAGGTAAAGGATCCCATGAGCAATATCAATCGCCATTCTAATTCTTTCAGCCCAACACGGTACTGTGTTACTTTTGGGTTCAAATAGTATATCTGCAAGCGATCCTTGGGGCATGTACTCAAAAACAAGCAGCCTTTCAGAACCTTCACAACAATAACCAAGCAACTTCGTGAGGTTACGATGATGAGTTCTTCCAATCACTTTCATTTCCGTTTGAAACTCTATTTCGCGTTGTTGAGCCAACTCTTCCTTTAATTTCTTCACAGCAACCGCCTTCATCGAGCTCTCTATGATACCTTTATAAACGATCCCAAATGATCCTCTACCCAATTCTTCTTTAAAACCGTCTGTGATTCTTTCTAACTCGGCATATGAAAATGCCCGGGGCCCCAAGTTTTCGAATAGCTGGGAGTTTATATTAGCAGATACCTTTCGGTATGCCCAAACTCGAGCCTTATAAATTAATACTCCTGAAAATAGCAAAATAAGAGAGGAAATTGAAATAAGTGAAACACCGGTAACAAAGATCCCCATTCGCCGTGCTTTCTTGATTTGAATCAAAGGGTTAGCTAATGGATCTGATCCATTGTTTAAAGAAGCTACATATACTTTAATCAAACCAACATTCGACTCGCTATCAGTTACTTCCATGAATCTTAAAGGGAGCCTTTGCAATCTGCATTTTTGTCCACTGAACAACGCCACCTCGCAATTGCAGTCATTCAAACAAGCAGCTGAACACTCTTGTTGTGTCGTTGTTGCTTCTGGAATCTCATATGTGGCTTCTTCCCAGCGAGCATTAGATAAACTCACCATTCTAACAGCAGTACCCGAATCATTCATCTTGCACTTTTCGACGGTGTAATTCCTCAGGCAGCCCATGCTCCACAGCTCCGGATTAACAAATTCGAACCCCGGTAAACATCGACATTGAGCATCATCGTTCATGATCTCACAATATCCATTTACGCCACAAAGACCCTTGCCTGCACACTTGTTATTCGACACTGCCCATATGACTGATCCATTCTTACTCATGTTTCGTAAATCATGAGAGTACAATCTAAAGATACCATCAACATCGATTTTCATTCGGTAGATAGTATTGTTTCTAGGATATCCTCCTTGCGTTAAATTCCTAATCAAATTGGTTGAGTTTTGTAATAAGTACAAAAAACCACCTGAATCAAGATTTAGTGTCACATTAGGGCCTGTCCCAGCGGTGCCGGATGCCCAATAAGAAGGGCCAGGACCATCTGGAGTCCCAACATTCGGGTATAGCACGAGATGCCCATCAAGTTGCATTGCGAGCTTGAAGACCCCAATGGACTGGTCTACCTCTGAGATACTTGAGAACAACGTATTGCCAGCTACAAGGCGTTGTCCAGCCAAAAGGGTATCCGTTGGGTTGTCAAAAGTTTGCCAGAGTACTCCCCCTTGAGAATCATATAGCACAAAGTTGCCAGAGTCTTGCATGGAAGCAATAGAAGCCCCAGCATCAAATATATTAATCTGTTGGCCTTGTGCTTGGTCTATAACAAGCCCTCCGTTGGTTGTGAATTGTAAAGTAGCATTATATAAAAGTGGAAGGTTGTCACGCCTGGCTGTCCAGACCACGGTCCTTTGTGATGTTTGGGCAATGTATATACCAAGGGCATAACCATCTTTTTGTGGGTAGAAACCGAAGGCGTATAGTCCTGATGGCGACAACCATTCACTGGTGGCGCCATTAGGACTTAACGACGAACCGCGGGTTATATTTGTTTGGGATGTTGCTATTTTGAAGGCAAGGGAAATGGTTAAGATAAAGGCAATCAAGCTAGCCATTGTGAGAAAGGTATGTTAAAATTGTTAACTCTGTTTCTTTAAATAACACTAGCTTTTGTGATTTTTATAGCAATTAATTAAAAGTTTACTTTTTGAAAAATGAGAGTCAAGTAATGAACATTCAATGTGGGCCTATGAACGTGTATATTAGGTTGAGAGACTATTCATTTTAGCAAAATGGGAAGTCAAGTTATATGTCCTATTCATCAACTACTACGTACTTTGATTTTAATACGCGTTTTCCAAGTCAGTTTAACTATTTCCCACTTTATTTTTTACTCATGCAAGTTACAGATTATCATTTTCTGGTTAGGCTTACTAATTGCGGAAAACAAAACTGACAGCAATAATATTTACTTCCAATCTCATTTTTATCACTAAAAAAGACATCTAATATATTGACACACATGAATATATGATGGGGACAAGAATTAATATCAAAAAATGAATAAGCCGTGGCTTTTACGACATAAGGGTTTTATTTATTTATTTAAAGCCGTAAAGGGATAAATATCCTTACGCAATAAAGACGACGATTTCATAATGTTCCTTTTTTTTATTTATTTATTTATTTATTTATTTATTTTTTAGTTTACTTCAAGTTTTACTCCCTTATTATTATAGGGCTTATATAATTGTAATATAACATAATTGTGTTTTAAAGTTTATCTCTTGTTTGGGTTTTGCTTCCTTGAGGTATGTCCTCGTTTCTCCTTTGGATTAGGATTTTATCAAAATTTGCTTCCATGTCATGCGTCAGTTGGCATCTAGAGTTTATTAGTATCTTGGATGGTGAATGGTGTAGATGTTATGAAAACTCATAGAGGTGAACATAAATACTTATGAGAGACGCCAGATTTAGTTCCTTTAATTTTCAAGTAAAAATGTTCTCAAAGTTGCTGTAATTTGCTCAAGTACAGTAGTTCATGAGCTGTTATGTATCTGAATGGCTTGGTTACTTTTCTGTGGTAAATTTGATCTCGTCAGATTAGTTGTTTGTGTATTGCTCTAAGACGAGCAAAAGCTAAGTGTGGGGAAATTTGTTAAGTGAGTAATATACATATTATTTATACTTACTCCCTCATGATTTACTATCGATATGGTCTTAAGTGACGGATTTGAATTGTATTTTATGTTTAATGAGGCAAATTAGATAATGGCACATCTTTATAAGTTAAGGTTGGTTTTTTAAAAGACTAAAATACCTCACAAACTTATGTGTTCTTGTAGGTATAAAATATGAGGCCTAATTTGACAAGAGTTTGAAAGTTAGAGGATTTCGTTGTACAAGTACCCAAAGTAAAACACAAGATCAGATGATGGGAATCATTGAGGCAAGAAGGAGGGAACGGTTCTTCAGGGGATATGAGAGATCGTGACATCAGTTGACAAAAGTGGGGAGACACTTAAAACTACAAAAAGACCAAGTGGTTTAAAGGAGGGGGGGGGGGGGGGGGGGGACTCAAAAATACTAAAAAAAAAAAAAAAAAAAAAAAAAAAAAAAAAACGAAACACAATTGAAGAGAGAAGACGAAGAGCATATCATCTGTAGTTGCGATTTCTCCCGCTTGTCATGAGTAGCTAATTTATTTTACTTCTAGTTGAAGGATTTTTTTTTTTGTTTATGAATCTAGTTAGGTTTTGAGTTATTTAGTACTTAGGAGTATTTGCAAATTCTCAGTTTTGATTTTGTTATCTTGATAAGTTGAATTCCAGTTTTGTTATTCAATTGTTGTGATACTACTTTGCTATTTAGAAATTGAAGTCCGTAATTGCTTTAATGTTCTAGTACTTGTAGCGATTAACAATGTTGATTATGGTCAAGTTTTCAATTATTGTTAAGGGAATGTGTAATCTAGTTTAGATGAACCGAGCTTGTGCGTTTATCAATTAGAATTGGTAGTTTCTCTAAGTCATAATGCTATCAAAAACTATGTCTTAAGGCAAGTTGTTTGGTAAGAAAATTAATCAAGGAGCTTGTTTTGTTTATCGACAAATTAAGGAGAGACAGGTTGTTAGAGCTTGTTAACGATCATAACCAATTTATACGTAAGTATAAGAAATGTTTTAGTGTCGATGATTAACCATGGATTCATACCTAGATCGCACCTTTGACTAGATTATATTTACTCACAAATTATCTCTATTTATAGTACTTATTTTGTTTTATAAGAAATAATCTATACCAATCTCAGTGGAATCGACCTTACTTGTTGCTAACTACAAATAATAGAAGTAGGATTTATTTTTGTTGGATTCGACAACTATCAAATTTCTAAACTCTACAGGAAGTCCACTATCTATCAAAAAGTACGTGCCGTGTTTGTAGGCGAAGGTGTTGGGCTAATTCAATATCCATTAAACTCTGACTAGATTTAAACATAAATTAGTCTAAGTAAAGAAGACTCGCTGATGTCGGCTCGCAATGTCAAGTCGGAAACTCATGTTTACAAAAAAAAAAAAGAAAAAAAAAAAAAAAAAAAAAAAAAAAAAACTCGCTGATAATGAAATAAGCGAGCAAGTATATCAGCGAGTAATGAATCAGTGAGCAATTTCAACGAAGTTCAAGTAAAAAAAAAAAAAAAAAAAGAAAAAAAAAAAAAAAAATCCTTGAAGACATACTCTGCTAGATATGGGTGAGCTTGTGTATGTCAAGGAAACTAAAGCTAAAGGATAAAGGTTCATCAATGGTTGACAATACCCTGATGAACCCATCGGCTCTCTAACTCTCCAACAAATCATAGCTCGATATCTATTATCTAATTTGAGCGGGACTTTTCAAGAATGCAAAAGAGTGAGATAAAGTGCATTTTGGATAAAAGTCAAAGCAAATACGAGTTGGTCAAAAGATAGTCAATAGTTGACATAAATTGTTCACAAAAGCACGTTTGGTGATTCCAAAAATGGAAGCCTTAAATGGATGATGTACTTTTCCATTGGATGCTCGACACGTTTGAACTACCTACTAAGTGACATCCACGTACTCACTATATAAGAGAATATTGGTAGGAGTAAATGATATCACTTCTGTTATTATAGTTTGTATTTATTGAAGTGCATATAATATTCTTGAACTTACAATCCATGATCCCATCAAAAACCTCATAACTTCACTTGCAAATTTTCTGTAAGTTTGTTTGGTCAGAGAGTATATACAATGTCATTCAACTATGTGTTAACATCGTATAACACTTTGTAATTCTTTTTTGGTTATGGGAATCCTAAACTGACTAAATGAAAGTTTGTAAACACTTATTTATTTATTATTATTATTATTATTATTATTATTATTATTATTATTATTATTATTATTATTATTATTATTATTTTGGAGGGGGAAGTTAGCTTTGTATATGCTTTCCTTGATTATAATAGTTTAATAGGTCGATTTATAAAGGTTTCGTTAAGGGTAATATTGTTGGAATTATTATATCATGACAATCATATTAATAAACCAAGTACATCAAAGTGAGCATGAGCGGAAGCAATTATAATAGATCGAATAACATGTAATTAATTAATCATTAAATTAAATAGTAAACATACCGTAGTGATTCTAGCCCGAACAAGAATCAATGCAATCTTCCGGAACCAATGAACCCTAATTAGGGTTTATAAGGATTATATGAATTACCCCTTACCTTTTTGTAATTCAATCCAAGAATCAAACAATAGTGTGTTTGATTCACGTTCTTGTACACACGTACTAATTCAAGGAAAAGTTTATGCAAGTAAATCACAAAACCCTTTGTTGATGTATGAAAAACGAAACCCTTAGGGGTGTTCGGTTTTGGATCGACCAAAGACAAGAGAAGGAGAAGAAAACCCAAGTTGTGTGTGTACAAGTTATGAGAAAACTCTTCACCTTGGGTTTGCTTATATACTAGTCATTACTTGGAGCTCAAGGCACAAAGGAGGTGGATACCCCTCCTTGGCCGATCGGTTTGTGAAGCCCAAAGGGGATTCCGGAACCTTCCTTTTGTTTCCATGTAATGTCTAGTAATTAGTTTCCTAATCTTCGTTTAATAATTAATTAGTCATTAATCAATAATACTAATTATTATTTAATTGTTTTGTATTTAATAATTAATTATAACATATTATAAATAATTATTACTTTTCCTCTTTATACGTATTGTGTGCAATCCCGTGATCTCAAGTTCGATCCTAACACACGACTATTATTATTTTGTCTATAAAACCAACAGCTCCCACTTAGACATATCATAATAGTGTGATCACATCGATTAGCATCTTGCAACACGTCGATGCCTCTAGTACAACTTGAGTAAGGCTCCTGGAAAACCTTTTAATGATTTCTCATTATTATTATCCCTTTGTTTCTAATACTACGTTAATAAGGATATGGATCTAGGTCATTCCTTAATTAACCATTCTGTTTCTTGTTGTTAGTGATTGACAAGATTACCAAATCTTTTGAACCTTTCATAAAAGACCTTGGGCGTGGCCACGCAAACACCTTGACAACCCTACGAGGGGCCCAGCAGTATTAAACTCCAAAATTAATTTGAAGGAACAAATTCTTTATTGACTACAAGCAAAACACACAAACTTTGTAACACTTCCGAAAACAACCCTTATTACTACCAGTTACGTATAGCGTTAAGTTGTTTCACAAAAATGTACTACATTCATGACCGTTATCTTGTATCTCAAGTCTAAGGATAACTTCTTATGATTTACTTAATGACAAGATCCATAAAGTAACATCATATAGTTGGGATAAGTCCTATATTCAGTATCATCGAATATCATCTGAAATGACATGACTACGCATCAATATACTTAAGTATATTATATCAACTTCAGATTTGTCTTATTTTAATAATATTCTCATATTATTAACTGGCAACGGACAATTTAGAATAACTATTATTCATGGATTTAAACATGCAAAAATAGGACAACAATAATTAACAAATGGAAATAAACATACCAACATACTTTATTTCATTAAAATAATAATTGTTTACAACATCCTTTATCCAAATACTAATCACAGTTATGCATGAAACTACTAGCTAATTTAAGTCCAATTCCATTGGCTAATTCATTAAGCTTTTCTTTCGCCAAAGCCTTAGTGAACGGATCAGCTAAGTTTTCATCTGTGTGAACCTTCAACAGATTTATTTCACCTTCGTCAACCTTTTCACGAACAAAGTGATACTTCCGTAGAAAATGTCTGGTGCCTCTCATGACTCCAGGTTCATTGGCAAATATGATTGCAGCAGAATTGTCACAATACATATCAATAGGTAATTCAATTGAAGGCATAACACCAAGCCCAGAAACGAATTTCCTAATCCAAACAGCCTCCATAGCAGCTTCCGAAGCAGCAATGTATTCAGCTTCTGTTGCAGACATCGCAATTGTACTCTGCTTCTTGCTCCTCCAATCTACAGCTCCTCCATTGATAACAAAGACATAACCCGTCTGAGACTTCGAATCATCTTTATTACTTTGAAAGGATGCATCACAGAAACCTGTAACACAAAGTTCTGTAGATGGATTTCCACCATATACCAAAAACATATCTTTTGTATTCCTCAAATACTTAAGAATATGTTTAACAGCAATCCAATGTTTTTCACCTGGATTCTGTTGAAATTGACTGGTAATATTTTGAGCAAACGCCACATCTGGCCTTGTGCACTTAACCGCATACATAATAGATCCTACAGCCGAAGCATAAGGAACATTACTCATGCGAGCCACCTCTTCAGGTGTTGAAGCACAATACTCATTACATAAGCCATGTTTTACTTCCATCGGCAAATATCCTTTCTTGGAATTTTGCATATTGAATCTCTTCAATATTTTGTCAATGTAAGCACTTTGACTTAATCCAATTAACCGCCTTGATCTATCTCTATAGATTTTGATTCCCAGAATGTATGCAGCTTCTCCTAAATCTTTCATAGAAAAGCACTTTCCAAGATATGCCTTAACAGCTTGTAAACTTGGAATGTCTTTTCCCATGATCAATATGTCATCAACATATAGAATTAGGAAAGTTACATTATCACTCCCACTAGCTTTGTGATACACACATGGCTCATCAAGATTTTGAGTGAATCCAAACTTTTTAATTTCAGCATCAAACCTCTTGTTCCATTGTCGTGATGCTTGCTTTAATCCATAAATGGATCTCTTAAGCTTGCAAACACGATTTGGAAATTTTGAATTTTCAAACCCTTCTGGTTGTGCCATATAGATGTCTTCATCTAGATGACCATTTAAGAAAGCGGTTTTCACATCCATTTGCCAAATCTCATAGTCATAGTACGCTGCTATAGCTATGAGAATTCTTATAGCTCTTATGTCTGCTACAGGAGAAAACGTCTCCTCGTAATCTATTTCAAAAGTTTGAGTAAAACCTTTAGCAACCAGACGAGCCTTATAAATGTGTGCATATCCATTCATGTCAGTCTTGATTTTGTAAAGCCACTTACTCCCAACTACCTTGGCACCAGGAGGTAAGTCAACTTCTTCCCAGACTTCATTGTCATGCATGGATTGTATTTCCCCATCCATAGCAGCTTTCCATTTAGCTTTTTGAGGGCTTTTAATGGCAGCTCTATAACTAGTAGGTTCATCAAGATCCCCTAGTGTATGCTGATCGACCTCTACATTAAGACATAGACGGTCAGGAGCTTTCACAGATCTCGCAGATCTGCGAATGGGAATTACTTCAACTTCCGGTGGAGGACCCAGACTTTCCGGTTCTATAGGAAGTGTGCTAGTGTTTTCTGAAGGCAATGCATTATTTAGATCATCTTCTAAATCATATACTCTCCCACTGATTTCTTGAATGACAAATTCACTTTCAAGAAAATCACCATATCTTGCAACAAACACTTTGTTCTCAGGTGGGTAGTAAAAGTAGTAACCCATAGTTTCCTTAGGGTATCCTATGAAAATGCATTTTACAGATCTTTGTTGGAGTTTATCTTGTGAGTCACGTTTAACATACGCCTCACAACCCCAGACCTTTAAATAAGACAAGTTCGGAGCTTTTCCAGTCCATATCTCATATGGTGTCTTATCAACCTTCTTGGTGGGAACCATATTCAAAATACGAACAGCTGATTCAAGAGCATAATCCCAAAAAGACAAAGGAAGATTAGTAAGATTATACATTGATCGAACCATGTCCAACAATGTACGATTCCTTCTCTCAGATACACCATTTTGTTGTGGAGTATATGGAGATGTGAGATTCTGGACAATTCCATTCTCAGTTAAGAAATCTTTAAAATCTTGACTAAGGTATTCACCACCTCGATCAGAACGAAGAGCTTTAATCTTCTTTCCCAATTGCAATTCTACTTCTGCTTTGAAAACTTTAAATGTTTCAAACACCTCATGTTTATGCTTAAGTAAATAAACATAACCATAACGGCTGAAATCATCCGTAAAAGTTAAGAAGTAGACAGCACCTCTCCTTGACACATGTCTAAGTGGTCCACACACATCCGTGTGTATTAAACCAAGTAGATCTGAAGCTCTTTCCATATTACTATAAAAAGGTTTCTTCGTCATCTTCCCAGAAATACAAGATTCGCATTTATCAAATGACTCATCATTGATATTACTCAAAAGCCCTTCACGTTGCAGCTTTTGGATGCAAGTCTTGCCTATATGGGCAAGTCTACAGTGCCAAAGGTAAGACGAATTCAAGTCATACTTCATTCTCTTACTTATGCTGTACATCGAATTATTATTATTGTTGGAAGTCACACAATTATTCATATCAATTTCAAACACACCATTCACAGCAACAGCATTAAAATAAAATACACCATTTAAAGAAACAGAAATTTTATTGCCATCAATAGTATGAGAAAAACCAAGATCCAACAAACATGAAAAGGAAACAACACCTCTAATTATAGAAGGTGCATAATGACAATTGTTTAAACAAAGTACTAAACCCGAAGGTAAAACTAAATCAAACATTCCTATGGCTTCAACTGCTGCTTGTGCTCCATTTCCCACATGCAGAAATTGCTCCCCATAAGCTAGTCTCCTTTCCTCTCTAAACCCCTGCAGTGTATTACAAATATTAATACCACATCCAGTATCATATACCCAGGAATTTATTTCACGAGATAAAGTAAATAATTCAATGACAAATAAGTTACCTGAAGTGCTGGTGCCCATGTGCCCAGTCTTCTTGACCTTATTGTTTCGCAAGTCATCGAGATAAAGAGGACAATTCCTCTTCCAATGGCCCATCACCTTGCAGTAATGGCATCCTTGATCCTTCTTTGGATTATTCTTGATAGGAGGGTTCTTCTTAGGTTGAGGTGGTTGATAAGCCATAACCTGCTTATTCTTATCATCCTTCTTCTTTCCTTTACCCTTCTTCTTGTTCGCATTTGGCTTGTTAATTCTACCCCCTTGTATTGCTAGTACTTGGGGCGTAGGAGCCTTTTGTGGTGTACCTTTCTCATAATCAATGAGCAGTGCGTGCAATTCACTTACAGTCTTCCCCACGCAATGCATATTGAAGTTCCTCACAAAACCACTAAATTCCTTATCAAGGGATCTATTGATTAAGTGCACAGCCATATCATTGTCATAGGGTTTCCCAAGTGTTTGTAGTTGATCCATGTAACTTTTCATTTTCAACACATGAGCACTCACAGGTTCACCAGGACCTTGCTTACAACCATGTAGAGCTTCCATCAAATCGTAAATCTCTACATTTGATGGTTTCTCATAAAGTTTCTTGAGTTCATCAATCATGTCCTTGGGAAAATACTCCTCAAACTGTCTTTGAAGAGCTGTGGACATTCCCCCTAACATCATTGCGGCCACATCAATATGTTCCTTGGTATCAAGATTCCATTTGGCTTTGGCATCATCAGTAGCTGCCGTGCCTTCAGGTTCAGCAGGACAAGGCGTTTTCAAGATTTCGAGTTGACCAGTCACTCGC
The DNA here is from genome assembly GCA_030686995.1 of Artemisia argyi. Lineage (NCBI taxonomy): Eukaryota > Viridiplantae > Streptophyta > Magnoliopsida > Asterales > Asteraceae > Artemisia > Artemisia argyi. Next base: position 47,994 of record JARVZY010002396.1, on the reverse strand, counting down.
AGGACAATCCTTAGTGAACGGTACCAATCATTGAAATTTTCCGAGCCAGTCAATTTTTCTCGTTCAAAATAAGTTTTGAACACAGAACGTAAGTTGGTGTTATCAGTTTGAGCCATTTCTACAGATAAAGAAAGTTCAAAACATTAGTATTTTCGATAATACAATTTTTCAAGAAAATTAAAATACCCAAGGAAAATAAATCCATAGAATAATCTTGAAAACTAGGATCCTCCATAAACATAGTTTCATCACATTCAGTTGATCTGCTAGTAATGAAAGTATAATATGAGGTAACTTGTCGTACAAGTAATTGGCATAACATTTGTCCAATTCCTAGATTTATGGGATTTACAATCACAAAACATTTGTATTGTAAGCATGTTTAGTCCCCATCTTAATGCCTTGAGTCAAGTCTCACTTCCTACTCAATTTAAGTCGTCTAACTTAAAAACTGTAAACTCACAAATCCATCACATCAGTTGATCTGCTAGCAATGAATTTATGAAATTTACCTCTCCATTGCAATCTCGCCAAGTCTCACTATGACGTAAATTACAACTTCAAGTGTTCTTAATTAGATGGCATTCAACTTAATTTTGTAAGGGTATAACTATTTTGATGTGATCAAAATAATGTATGAAGAAGCATGCATACAACTTCATAACATTGGTTTTACAAAACATTTTTATTACCAATTAATCTAAGAGTAAAATAACAAAGTTTTGATTGAGGTATCGGGTTCACCAATTAAAGAATAACCATCAATTATCGTCCACTATATCGTACTTTTGCATAAGCCCGAAAGCTTAGTGTTTCGGATAATCATTGTGGAATTGTGGATTATTCACCCTTAAGATGACAATGTACCTGTAATGGTTGTTCGGTAAGTCTAATTTACACACAAACGAGCGTTAAGACATGAATGTTGTCTATCTAAGGCCACAATTTAATGCGTTGCCATTCTTATACCCATCTTATAGTGTGTAAACTTCGGTCGAGCCTATTTAACCATTACGTACAAAAACATTAATCAACCAATTCTTTGAAATTTTAACTCTTAAAAACCAAAACAATTTCGCCATTATTTAGTCCGTATTATTTTTTCTATTCAAAAATTATCCTTTCGTTTAAATAAACATGTCTAACACAATAAATAAACAAAACAAGTAATAGACAATAAAAAATAAAACAACTAAATAAACACATATATATAATCATAACAATTAAATATGTATAAAACATGTAGCCACATGCAAATCTTATTAAAAAGTCCTATTAATAATCAAATCTAGGTGTATAACGTATTAATTCAATTAGGGCTTTCTTTTTCTAGGAAAAAGAGCCACATACATCGATAAATCGATTGCGTAAGCCAAAATTAAATAAATACCACATAGCACATAATTGATTACTTAATATTGGAGTCTTCCCCAATTCGACATCTATTAAAATTTACATGTTTTAATATAACTTAACCATTAATATATATACGCAATTTAAACAATTTAAATCAACACAATAAAAATCCATGCAAACATGCACTTTTCATGGATTTAGCTTAACAATTAACACATTGCACCAAGATCGTTTACTAAAACGCATAAACAATTACATGACATCTTAGGGTTTCTAGTCAATTTTATAAAAAAATAAAATCAAACCCTAAAAACCCTTAGGTCAAATCGACCCAAATTAGGGTTAGGGATAAAAAACACAAACCCTAAAAAAACATGTAACTATACGAATCAAAATCCAATTTTTATGCGTTGCGATAATTAATTACACATTATAACAGCTCTAGATGCCACTGTTGGAATTATTATATCATGACAATCATATTAATAAACCAAGTACATCAAAGTGAGCATGAGCGGAAGCAATTATAATAGATCGAATAACATGTAATTAATTAATCATTAAATTAAATAGTAAACATACCGTAGTGATTCTAGCCCGAACAAGAATCAATGCAATCTTCCGGAACCAATGAACCCTAATTAGGGTTTATAAGGATTATATGAATTACCCCTTACCTTTTTGTAATTCAATCCAAGAATCAAACAATAGTGTGTTTGATTCACGTTCTTGTACACACGTACTAATTCAAGGAAAAGTTTATGCAAGTAAATCACAAAACCCTTTGTTGATGTATGAAAAACGAAACCCTTAGGGGTGTTCGGTTTTGGATCGACCAAAGACAAGAGAAGGAGAAGAAAACCCAAGTTGTGTGTGTACAAGTTATGAGAAAACTCTTCACCTTGGGTTTGCTTATATACTAGTCATTACTTGGAGCTCAAGGCACAAAGGAGGTGGATACCCCTCCTTGGCCGATCGGTTTGTGAAGCCCAAAGGGGATTCCGGAACCTTCCTTTTGTTTCCATGTAATGTCTAGTAATTAGTTTCCTAATCTTCGTTTAATAATTAATTAGTCATTAATCAATAATACTAATTATTATTTAATTGTTTTGTATTTAATAATTAATTATAACATATTATAAATAATTATTACTTTTCCTCTTCATACGTATTGTGTGCAATCCCGTGATCTCAAGTTCGATCCTAACACACGACTATTATTATTTTGTCTATAAAACCAACAAATATTATGTGCATATTGTTTATACTTTAGTCGATATCTTAATTTGTAGCCTTCTAATTCTTCTTGGGTTGTCGTCCAACAGGGTATTGCTGGTGTTTGTCACAAATATACATTTTCTTCATATGTGTTACATGAGGGTCAACAAATTGCAATTCACCAACACTTGATAAATAGTCACCATCTTGGATACACTGTCACCTTATTAAAACCACAAGCTTGCTTATGATGAGGTTGTTGTTGGACTTGAAATAATCAAGAATCATAAGTCCTTGAAAGTAGAAGGACCAATAATGTTAGATAGAAACTTGATAACTGTTATGTTAGTTTATTTAGTTATTTTCTGTAAGTATGAAAGGGTGTGTCGATTGGTACATACCTTTTAGTGATAAGTCACATCGGTTCACATGGCACCGATTGACATAGTATATATAGATATCAATTGTAAACGTTTTTTTGTGTGGAATAATATTAGTATTGTGCGTTTATCATATCAAAGAATTCCCACCCTCTGTTGTTAAAAGAGTCACTGCACAAATTCGTGTGCATACTCAAACATGATTCATCCATGATTGATCCAAGATCCGTAGGGACAATAGTTGTACAATGGTACAAGCGAAAGCGATCATATGGCCACTTTGAATATTGGCAACGAGTCTATCTTTAATTCCGAAAGACCATCTTCCGATACAATTGCTTGGAGACGTCAAGACTCAAGACTCTATTTCTTTCTTTGGCTGAAAAAAGGATGGAAAAATGTTAACTTTGGGCGGCTTGATTGGCTTTATAATTTAGACTATCACCCATTTCTCTCGTCTCCTTGTAATTTTCTAGCTATTTGCTAGTTTTATATATTTTGCCTTTATATGTTTTGATCAAGAGTAAATTACAGAAACCATCAAACCGTTCCTATGCTTTATTCCAATTTACGGATTTAATTAGTAAATATAAAACATCGCACATGATACCCTTCGCCTAACGAATTGTCATATCTAATGTGATACGACCTGGTTAGGGGCTGTATCGGGATAAGGCACCACTTTTAGCGTGTGCGAGCTCCTTAAGAAATAGAAGAGAAGAACTAGAGAATTATTGATCTTAAAACTTTGATTGAATTATTCATAATAATGATTCGGTATATATAACCAAATAACCCTAGCTTGTAAAACAAGCCAAACATAAAGATATATCTAAACAATGACAGTTTCCTAATACGACACAAACACATATCCTAAATAAATGTAACATGACATAAAGCTCAGGGCGTATCATTCCCCACTCCTTCGAAATCATCTTGTCCTCAAGGTGTGGTCTTGAAAAATTTCTCTTGATTCCGGGATCCCATATCTTAGTCCTATCTTCCACTCCCATAGTTCTCTTGTCTTCCGCTACCGCAACCAACACCTTTTTCCTCTTCCGCCTTCCACTACCTTGGACATAACACAACATAATTCTTCCGCCTTCCGCTAGTCGAGCGTTAACTTTGTTATATAAACTCTGAAAGAAATGCCAATTGTAAGCACTAAGCAGATCAGAGAAGACATAAAAGGAATTATACCAAGCTAGTCTAAACTCCTATCGTGTAAATTCCAAGCTCTTTTGTACATGTTTATGGGGCTTAAATAATATCGAATAAATTAAGTTTCCATAATAAACAAAAATGATTAAAACTTTCAATAAAGTTTGAACAGATTTTTAGTAAAACAAATATTAAATTTTTAGTACCATTATATAATTTAAACCACATTTTAAACTTTTTCAAGCATCCGTGATGCAAATTTAGGTCTTTTGATGTCTGGACACTCAAGGTATAGTAAGATGGCATTTATTTACTACGGTTTTTTTTAAACCGTACCGAAAGGTTTCGTTTTTTGTATTTTGATACGGTTTTTTGGGTAACCGTATCTAATTGGCGTATCAAAAAAATACTTTGTGTAGTAGTGACTGTAGTTGCCCTCGGCAATTGCAACTTTGTAACTAAGCTTTGACGCTTTGACGTTTGCATGGGCCATGAACAGTGTTCTAAAAGGTGCGCCAAGGCGCCGCAAAGGCATCGCCAAAGTGCGAGGCGTGGCTTCGCCGCCACGAAATAGACCATGGCGGCTGCTCTAGGCGTGGCGTGGAAAAAAGCGAAATAGACCATGGCGGTTGCTCTTTTGGTATGGCGTGGCGACCCTTTTTGAAACAGTTTTTTTTTTTTTTTTTTTTTTTTTTTTTTTTTTTTTTTTTTTTTTTACCAATATTTGGAATTTAGGCTATTTTGTATTTGGGCCTGGTAAATATATAATAGGAAGTGATTTGCACACTCCCAAAAATGATTGACACACTCAAATTTTGAGTGTGTTGACATTTATACCCTCATATTGTTTGGACTTATTCTTATCATGTAAGGGTATAAATGTCAACACACTCACATTTTGAGTGTGCCAATCATTTTTAGGAATGTGCAAATCACCTCCCATATATAATAGTTTTTAATGCTCTTTTCCCATGAAATGTATTTACATAAGTAAAAGTACGTGTTGAGCAAGAAGACGAGGAACCACTACAATATTCTCAAGATAAGCAACGGTACATGCAACTTTTGTCGAGAGATGAGAAAGGATGCTAAATACTATTTATTGACATCTTCACAACATGCTGAAAGATTTTAGTCAATCAAAATCAAAATTTGGATGAATATAACCTTTTCATTTTTGTTATAATGCTCCTATACAATGAGATAACAAGCCAACTTTTTTCATTTTCATCATCTTTATAATCCCCCCGCTATATAGAGTTTCATGTTCAATTTATGTATTTTGATGGACATGAAATGTAAACTATGTAGCTATAAAATGTAAACTTCTTTTTCGATTATTATGTACATTTTGATTTTTATGGTTGCAACATTTTGAGAGGGTCATGCAACTATACAACAACAATCCTAAAGCTTTAATTTTATTTTATTTTTAATGTTATTTTTTATTATTTTTTTTTTTATAAATTTACACCTCCTGATATGTACATGATAATTCAAATATGAATATTATGAAACTAGCCCGCACATTATACTTATGTAACAGTTCGAGCACGAGATAGGTCCAAGCTCGCTCTTTTTTAGGCCTGAAAGTTACAAAACAATATTGAAGGTTTCTGGAATGAGTTGGTCTGCTTGATCATTTGCAAAGCTTTGTTTAGGTCGTGTCTTACCTATAAAGGGATAGGTTATGCTTTTTATTTACTTTTTATAAGTGTTGTTATTGTACTTTACTTTCAGGTAATGGGTTACGAGATGATAAGAGCACAAAGATTATTGCCAAGAAAGTGGGAGATTATCATCGCGCATGGACAAACCAATCATAGGAAGAGCCATAAGCGAGTCCAATAAACGGCCTGCCTTTTAGCACGGTCGGTTATATGTAGCTGTTTTGAGAGTTAATAGTGGCAACTATACAGATGAAACGCCTAACACTGTCTACAAAGAAGTGTTGCATCGTCTTTAAAAATATTACTTTGTTCTTTTACCTTTATTTAGATGCTCTTTTATTTAGTCGTATTTTAGTATACATATTCTTGGCTTAAAAAAAATGAAATGAATGTTTAATCGTATGGTATTTTGATGTTTCATTATATTAATATACTATTAATTGAAGTGAACTGATATAGCTAGCCCGCCCATCGAGCGGATCTTGAAGCTAGTATCTAATATATAGTAGTATAAATGTATATGAAATATGATATTATAACATAAATGATAAATGTATAAATATTTTTTTACCTTCTTAGTTACGCCTTAAAAAACGTCATGGCTTCGCTATGGCTTGTAAGACATGAGGCGTGACCATGCCGTCACGCCACGCCTCACGCCATTTATAACTTTGGTCATGAAGCACTCTGTACTACCTCTGCTTAAAATAAATATCCTTTTTTACATTGAACAAAATCACACTCTCATCAATTAAATATTACTTTTACAACTAAAATCTTTTTAATGATCAAAACATGAAATTAATAGACATTTATTTTGAAATAACCTAAAATACAAAAATCAACATTTATTTTAGAACGGAAAGAGTCCGTGCTAGTGGCCCCAAACAAGCAAACACCACATATATTGAGAAAAAAAATTCTATCAAGAAATATTGGGCATTGACTTTGATGTCGGTAGTATTTTGGCGTTGATAGTAGATTCATAAAATTCCATAAACTATATCGACAAGAGATTTACTATCACATGGCCACACATTATTCGACAAAAGACTTAGATTTCGGTTTGGTAAAAGACTAAAAAGAGAGGTTTTTTTTTCCCTATAAGAATTGATGAAGAATATATATAGTTATCATTATCATTCATTAACATTAGTAAAGACTTCACTTTCACTTATGGCGAGCTTCACTGCCTTTGCCTTCACAATTTTCCTTACCTTTGATCTAGCAATAGCCCAATCATCCAATGTAACACCGGGCTCGTTGCTCACTCCTACGGGTGCCAATACCTCATGGTTGTCACCATCGGGATTATACGCCTTTGGTTTCTACCCTCAAACACATGGTTATGCTCTCGGTATTTATATTGCTGGCATCCCAGAACGGACTGTGGTCTGGACTGCCAGCCGCGACACCCTTCCAGTTTCTAAAAATGCTACTTTGTACTTTACAACTGACGGAAGAAGGCTTACCTTGGACCAAGGACAAGGCCAGAAGATCAATATATTTGATCAAACTGATGCGGATGGTGCTTCTTTTGCTTCCATGCAAGACTCTGGCAACTTTGTACTCTTAGATTCTGATGGGATGACGGTACTCTGGCAGACTTTTGATCACCCAACGGAAACCCTTTTGGCTGGACAGCAGCTTGTACCCAAGCAAGCGTTGTTTTCAAGTGTGTCTGAAACTGACCAGTCTTTCGGTATTTTCAAGCTTAAGATGCAACCTGATGGGAACCTCGTGCAATATCCGTCCCGAGGAATACCAGATACTATTGGTAATGCTTATTGGTTCACCGCAACATTTACAGCTGGACCTAACGTTAAACTAAATCTTGATTCTGGTGGTTTTTTGTACTTGCTGCAAAATTCAACTAATTTTATCAGGAATATAACAGAAGGAGGATATCCTACAAAAGATGCAATCTATCGAATGAAAATCGATGTAGATGGTATTCTTAGATTGTACTATCATGATCTAAGTAACAAGAGCAAGAATGCATCTATCATATGGGAATCGTCTACAGACAAGTGTGTAGCGAGGGGTCTTTGTGGTATAAATGGCTATTGTATGGTCATGAACGATACTGCTCGATGTCAATGTTTACCAGGGTTTGAATTCGTCAATACTGAGTTATGGAGTTTGGGTTGCGAGAGGAATTATACTCTTGAAAGCTGCAAGATTCAGGATGCAGGAACTACTTTCCAGATGGCAAGTTTGATTAACGCTCGATGGGAAGACACGGCTTATGAGATTGCAGAAGCATCAACAACTCAAGAAAAGTGTTCAAAAGCCTGTTTAGATGATTGCAACTGTGAGGCGGCTTTGTTCACCGGACAAGAATGTAGGTTTCAGAAGCTCCCTTTAAGATTTGTGGCTGTAAACCAGAGCCTGCCATATGTTGGGTTAATTAAAGTATATTCATCTTCTGTCAAAAATGGATCGAATCCATTTCACCCATCCATACAAATCAAGAAATCGCAAAAAATGAAGATCTTGCTTACGAGCGTTTCACTTATCTCATTTGCCATAATCATCATGTTATTTGCAGGAGTACTAATATTCTGTAGACGTCATACTCAGGCAAACAGAAATAAATATGAGAATGTAAACGTCAAATTATCTGAAGAAATGGGGCCTCGAGAATTTTCGTATGCTGAGTTAGAGAGAATCACAAATGGTTTTTAAGAAGAGTTGGGTAGAGGGTCCTTTGGGATAGTTTACAAAGGTATGATAGAGAACTCAAAGAAGGCAGTGGCCGTAAAGAAATTAAGGGAAGAATTGACACACGAAGGGGAGCAAGAATTTCAAACGGAGATGAAAGTAATTGGGAGGACTCATCACCGTAACCTGGCAACATTGCTTGGTTATTGCTCCCAAGGTTCCGAAAGGCTGCTTGTTTTCGAGTACATGACCAAAGGGTCACTTGCAGATATACTATTTACACCTAAAGAAAGCAAGCCAAAACCATGTTGGACGGAAAGAATTAGAATGGCAATTGATATTGCCCGTGGGATTGTCTACTTACATGAAGAATGTGAGAAAACAATTATTCATTGTGACATTAAGCCTCACAATATACTCATGGACGAGTACGGATGTGCCAAGATTTCTGATTTTGGATTGGCAAAACTACTTGAAAATGATCAAACTAGAACAAACACCTTAATAAGAGGAACAAGGGGTTACGTTGCCCCTGAATGGCACAAAAAGCTACCCATAACAGTTAAAGTCGATGTTTATAGTTTCGGAATAGTTTTCTTCAATATTTTATGTTGTCGGAGGAACGTGGACAATAGTCTTCCCGTTGATGAAGCCGTCCTTGCAGAATGGGTGTATGACTGTTATGAAGCAGGTCAAGTATCAAAACTAGTGAACGGCGTGGATGTAGATAATTGGACATTGGTTCGAATGGTTCGAGTCGGGCTTTGGTGTATTCAGGAAGATCCATCCATCCGCCCTTCGATGAAAAAAGTACTGTTGATGTTAGAAGGGAGCATCGAAATCCCAGTACCTCCAAACCCAGCTTCAATATTGAGTGTCTTTTAGCGTTGTAAAATAGGCATTTTCTACGCTAATGTAATTTTATATTATTAGCGGTTACATACTATAAGAAAAAGTGTCTTTAATGACCAATTATTTTGTGACTACTTATGCTTTGACAAAAATTATATGTTAAAAATAATCTTATGTTATGTAATCATAAGTAATATTTGATATCTTTCTTTTTCAAATTTTTTGGTTTTAATTTTTATCGCAGTTATGTATTTTATGAAGTTGCTAAATCATTACTATATATATTAAACGGCATTCAAAACGACGACGTTCGATGAATAGTGATTCGCAGCCTGTTCCTTAGCCCATTTGTGAAGCCCAGTTTTTGTCAAACCCAACCCAAAAGCAACACGACCTAAATATCGTACACCTCGAGAAGCTTCATTCATCTATTTCTAATTTTCTTCCACACATATCTACAAACCCAGGGACTGGTAACATCAATGGCTTATAATGATGAGATTGTTGATGATCGTGAGTGCTTCACTGCACTCTCGAAGGTGTGTATTTTCTTGCATCTTATATCTTTAATTTCAGTTGTTGCTTTTTAGTTTCTTTAAGTATTCTGATTTTTAAAAAAAATGATGATATGTGTTTTCTTTAATTTGTGTTTTTAGAGATGGGTCGTGTTGATCGGTACTCGAAGATAGCTATGAAAATAAAAAAGGTATGTCTTATTATTGTTGGAGTTTTTAGATTTTTTTCCTTTTTTTTTTTTTTTTTTTTTTTTTTTTCTTTTTTTTTTTCTGTGTCTGTGTTTGATTATTCTTATAATTTTGTGGGTTTATGATGATTTGTGAAAAAAGATGAAACTAAGGGTTTAGTTATGATTTTGGGGTTGAGCTTTTTTTATAAATAGCTTTGGGGGCTAAATGATTTGAAGATATTGTTGAGATGTTTTGTATGGGTATTAATTGTAGGATTTTCATTTGGTGAGTTTTGATGGCTTCCATTACAGTTGAGATTGTCCACACTTTGACAAGACGACGTATTGTTATTCTAGGTATGGCGGATACATGAGTGATAGCAAAACATGGTATTTTTATGTCTTGACAATTAAGTTGTGTGATGATATATGATCATAAGTTGTTACAAGAATGATAAAGTTTTTACCTTTGTTTATAGAAAAATGATTTTTCTAAAAGGGGTTTTCAAATTATAAATCTTTTTAGCTTTTTGGTACTAAAGTTAATTATTCCATTTTATTTGCAGTTAATGTTAAAGATTGTGTCTTTTTATGATTGTAGTTACTGGACTATTTGTTCTATGTTAAATAGTTTATGGAATATCATAAATTTGGAGTTATAGAGAATGGGGTTCTTATAAGAGTGGAGGGAGTGGGCTCGGCAAACTCTCGGTGAAGCTCGGCAAATTTCGGTAACACCGATGCCACCGTTCGGCAAGAATCGGTAAAGCAAAAATTCGGTAACATTTACCGATTCATAAAGTGTTGGTGTTGGTAAATACTTGAGAAGGAAGAGTGATGTGTAAGGTTTTTATTGGGTATTGATGATGTGGAAATTTGGTGAAACCAATGCCACCAAATTGGTGAAAATTGGGGTGAATTGGTGAAGTGTGAGTTGTAAGGTTTTTATTGGGTATTGATGATGTGGAAATTTGGCAAAATTTGGTGAACTGGTGACCACTCCCTCCGCCCTAAGGGCTTTTGATTAATTGTGATGTAGATCAGATAAGTGATTTATCGCGCTTGGATAGGGTTCTAGAATCATATATCGATATAGAAAGTAAAGGCGATAATTGTGTATAAAGTCGATGAGTTAATAATGGCTAAGAAAGAACATATCGCGATATTTACAACTGCTAGCTTTTCATGGATGACTAGAACTGCTGTTAATCCTTTATTTCGTGCTGTATATCTTGCTAAAGATGGACATAGAAAGGTTACTTTAGTAATACCATGGCTATCTAAAAGTCATCAGGATTATTTGTATCCCAACAAAATAACATTTAATTCGCTGATAGAACAAGAGAAGTATGTTCGTGAGTGGATTGAGCAAAGGACCGAGCTTTCGTGTAGTTTCAATATGCGCTTCTATCCTGGAAGGGTAAGTTACGTTACATGTTCATTTTTTTATGTGAAATCTTGATCTTCAGATAAAATTGTTGAACTTTCTTTTTTCTTCATCTTTTTAATAGTTTTTTAGAAGTAAGAGAAGCATTCTTGCCCTTGGAGATATAACGGAGAAGCATTCCGGATGAGGAATCAAATATTGCTGTCCTTGAGGAACCGGAGCATCTTACGTGGTACCATCATGGTAAAAGATTTCATAACCTTTTAGCTATTCGAGTTTTTGATCTGAAGTGCAGTTTTAAGGTATGAACCTGGTACACCCTTCGCAGGAAATCAGCATGTCAATGTTGGAGCCAGTGCTAGAGTCACGATCTCAAATACAACGACAAAATGACCCACAAGGCCGCAATGTGGCAGATCGTCGCCATACTCATTTGTATTTATGTTTGAATAAGTGACCACTTACTTTTTTACTTTTAAAAGTAAATACGTAGGGACCACCAGGTTACTGATGGGTGTTAACGGGTTCGTTATCTTTAAAAAAATAGTGACCACTTTAATGACCACCGATCGGTCACTATACATCAATTCAGTGACCGCCTTCACCTCTTAGTGACCAAGAGACCGAATATATCATCACAAATATAGTGACCATTGTATTGTTGTCATTGGTTTGAGATGGATTTTGATTTTTGTACTCTAATAAAAGTAGTGACAGAGCTATTGTGACGAAAAGTGACCACTCGTGTTTTGGTCACTAAACAGTGTTAGTGACTGATTTTATGTTGATAGTGACCATATACCTTTTGTCACTAAATCCAGTTTTCTTTTAGTGATATCTAACTTTTAGGTAAACCAAGATGTCCAAAAAATGAATTACTAGTAATTTAAGCCTTGTCTAGGAGGACATCATACCATTGTCAAGCAATGGCTAGACATTTTAAATATGAACATCAAATACCACTAAGTCTTGAAATTGATTTTGCAGTTCATAAATCAATTACAATATCCTTGTTAATGTGAGTGTACCCATACAAGTGACTGTAGTAGGATTACTGTGATATTATAGTAGCAACTTTTAGTGAGTTAAACTGTAACTAGTTTATGTATAGGGATTTAATTGTACTTAGTTAAATAGAGTTAGAGTAAGACTTAAACTATGATTGTTTGGTGTGCAGGAAAGCAAAGATACTATGAAATTCTAATTTCATAGGGATTGTACCTCCTCGTCTCTATAAAACAATGTGAAGGATGCTAGTTTGAACATTCTTTCTAGTTCATTCGTTAATTAATACAATGTAACGTTTAAGGTCATGCGTGTGTTTTCTTTGAGCCCATATTCCCCACTAGCTTTCAAGTTTTGTCCGTTTTTTATCCAAAAATTGGTATCAGAGCGAAGGTAGCATTGGTTTCTTGAAGCTAGGTCGACTCAAAGATGTATAATCCTGAAAAGTTGTATCTTATCTTTTCGGCTTGTCAGCTTCTATGCAGCAATCAGAGATTTTACGCTACGGGTTCGTTAACCGTTGGATCTTTGTGAAATTCGAATTGTAGGTCGAAGACACATAGATCTAGGATCTCACTGGAGAGATCTTCAATCAGAGCTTTCCAAAGAAAGATACAGGTGGTCGAAGTTGTTGGGCCAGAATCTACATATTCTTTTCTAACTAGATTTCAATCAAGGATTTGAAGGCTTAAGATTGTCGAGTTCTTGTAAGAGTCTTGAGGTTTATCAAGGTTAGTAATTGATGCGTGGGAATTGCACCAGGTTTTACCTCTCGAGAGATCTCGAGAAGCTTACAACCCCCACCAGGCAGTGTACCTGATCGTTGTAGTATAGTATAGTGACAAGTACCGGGGGATTGATCGCTCAACTCAGGAATAGTGTTGCTAGGATTAGAAAGCCTAAAAATTAAGTCTAGAGGTGAGGGATGATTCTTTTTGTATTTTTATATTTTATGAAAAGCAAGTAAAATCTCGGGTTTTGGAAGAGTGAGCGGAATTAGTTGCTAGTCAACTAACCCAATAACTAAAGATGCAATCAAAATAAAATAACAAAAATGTAAACAAAGCTAATTAAACTAGTGGTGTGAACAATAAATGGGAAAATTGTGTTTACTTAGATTTCATTACTCCCTAGATATCTTTTACAGGTTGATAGTTTGTTACATTGCGTGGATGACGGGTTATATTCCTTAATACCATTCGTGGGGTGGCGTACGTACTTCCCCAAATCTATAAGCTCCTACTTCACTCCTATGTCGAGCCTGCAAGAAGCTCCTAACATGGGATCACTAGAATTCGCTCATGCATTAAATATAACCATAAAAACCTAGTACGCATTGGTTCATGTTTCTTAAGACGTTCAAGCAAGTTACACTATGGAAGTCTGCCAGTTTTCTTAAGCCTAACATCGAAATCATTCATTCATAACAACTATAAGCAAGCAATCAACCCATAATCAACATCTAGGTTTCACTACATCTAAGCAAACACACAAGAGATCTAGCCTAGCATGTTAAAATCAAGACAAGTGTAAGATATATTCAAACAACACATAGACATATTGAATGAATTGAAAGGATACTTATCTTAATTGAACATGAAAGGTTTCAAAGGGTAAAAACCCTTGAAAATACTGATAAAATCGTGCCAGGGTTTCTCCAAGTTATCCCTCTAATTGTCCTCTCTTAATGAATGAAAATTAAAAAACTATATATAGATTTTCCATCGTGACGGCGTCAAAAAGAGAAATCTGACGCCGTCAACTCGCCGCCCATAATAATATCGTATTGCCTAGATCCAGATGTGACGCCGTCAAGAGCAAATTTCCTCTGGCCGTTACGTGTAATGGGACCATGACAACCTATGGTGACGCCGTCATGCCCCTTAGTGTAAAACTCTCTGGACCGTCACGGACTCTATCTACTTCACCTCTTGTTTTATCTCTTGACGCCGTCATGTAGGATTTGGTGACGCCGTCAGGTACTGTTCCCAGCAAGGAAAATTGAGACTTTGCCGTTTTCTTCACTTTTATGCTCCGAAAACGTCCAAAATGCTTCCTTTTCCAGAATTCACTCCAAAAGTACCTAAAATCACAAAAGGAACGATTTAGGGCAATATTTGATCAAATAAATTCAATTCCGGGCTTAAATGACCCCCTAAAAACGGATCATTTTTCGCCTCATCAGTAATGCAAAGGTTTAGTTCGACGATGTTCAAGCTTTAAAAGGGTTTGTACAAGGTTGAATTCTTAAGCTTCAGTGTGTTGTTTTTTAGGTTCTAGAGTTGATTAAGTTCAAGAGTAAAAAGGCTTCAAGGTTTAGTTTATTACCTAGGATCTATAAACGTAGAAATTTGAATGTATTTGCGGTTTCTTGGAATTTAAGTCACTCTGATTCTTGGAAGAAAAATAAGGTTTAGCTTTGTCTTGGGATTCAAAATTACTTAGAGTACAAGGTATATCAAGGTTGTATACTGAGGTGGAATGATCGAAGCTTTAGGGTTTTCTAAAGGATAGTAGATTAATCTTTACAAGAAGCAGGTTTAATATACGACTTGTGAGGCTTGCTGAAAAAGTTGAGGCTTTAGGGTATCTAAAGGGTTAAATCAACTTGATGAGGTTAAAACAAGGTTAAAAAAGAATGGCTAGTATAAATACCAGGTCAAACATCGAAAAACTTAATGGGAATGGTGTGGGAAATGCTCATACCATAATAAATAATTAGATGGCTAGAAATGTATGAGCTTATGGGGTCACACATGTATACACAGAGGTACCATTGATATAACATATATATTGTATTTATGTTATATTTAACCCAAGTTTAAAGAGATCAACTAACGGGCCAATACTTACATAGGGAGTTCAAGAGAGAAGAGAACTTATGGGGGTTAAGTGTAATTACCATAAGCTTATTATGGGATGATATTACATCTAATCCGATAACTTGCATTCAAAGTAAAAGCTCATGTTTCTGGCTCTCCTCTCCCTCCCAAAATCAGCCATGAATTTTGGTAAAAACCTAGGATTTTGATTTTGATATCTTGGTAAATCAAGATAAGTTTAACGCATTGCGGGTTATTGCAATATGATCTACATGGTAAACAAGGACGTGTAGTGTGTGGAATCATAAAGGTAACCTACTTCTCTTACTTTAGTTTTGCATGTATTTGGGTTGAAGAAGAAGGTGATATGTGTTCAAGCGTGCAGTTCACGCTATAAAGGTATGCGTTTACAGTTTATTTATGTTAATCATATGGCACAATAGATCCATCTTTGATGACCTGTTTTGCTGCAATAATTTATGTATTTATACGATTATATATAAAATCACCAATAGTGGCATCACGAGCCATTATAGTAGTCATATGATTATTGGGTATGTGTAAAAGTGGCCTAAAACGCATGTTGTTTAACGTTTTGTGAATCGATTTGAAAACAGCCCCTAGGGCTTCTTTTTGTGAAAAATGGACTTTTATTAAGTCTCTAGATATGTGATTTTGACCCTAATAGCCACGAGTTACGTATGCTAATCGGGTACGTGTAAAAGTGGCTAAAATCGTGCGGTTTTTGGACGATTTGTGAATTGTATTTAAAACAGCCCCAAGGGCAATTTATTTCTGTGAAAATTTGACCCTGAAGAGGTCTGAAAAACAGTGTTTTATGATTTTAATGCCATTGGTTACATGCTTGGACAGGGGGTTTAGTTCTTGTTAATTTTTTGATTTGTTGGCTAACAATTTGTATCTTCTTTATTTATTTTGATCAATGAGAAAAACATGCATTTTCGCTCGTGGACATAGCTGACAACTTTTTATTACATTAAATTATGGTAATATTATGTTTCGCTTGCAAATTCGATGAAAACATAGATCAGTAGTATGATTTGTGCAATTGCACAGTTCACATCTCTGTTTGGGTTTTGGTGTTGTTTTTGTTTTGGAGGTGCTTGAGGAGCTGTTTTAGACTCCTTGATTTTGGCTTCAAGGGGTTTTTAAGATGATTCAATCTTATCACTAAGTTTCCTGATAAGTTCAGTCAACTGATCATATTTTGAATCAGTGACATTGGTCTTTTCTTCAGTAGGACCTGAAGTTGTGGAAGTTTTAGTAGGAACCGAGTCTTCTTTGTTTGGTTCAGGATTGGGCCTTTTTAGAATTGTTAGACCTAATCATGACTTCTTTTTTGGAGAATGTTGGGAGTAGGTTAAGGGTGTGAATTCTGAGCTAGGTGCAGCTCCCTGAAGGGTTTTCAAAGGAGGTAGAGGTGTTTGAGATTCTGATTCAGACTCAATTGACTGACTCAGTGTGACTAGATTCATCAGTGAGTCCAAGCATATTTTTGACTACCTGACTTTCAGGTTCTAATATCTTTCCAGTGTTGAAGTTTGATAACTTGTTGTCTGGGTTGAATCTTTGGTTTCATTTTTTTTTTCAAAAGATATGCCAGCAGGAATAAATGAATTTTCACTTGGATCCTTGTTTGAGGATTCAGAGTTTTGATCACTTCCTAGTATTCTCTTTTTTGGAACCAGATCATGTATGCATTCATGGACCTTATGACTGCTATTTGTCCAGTTTTCATTAATGAGCTTTTCTTTCTTAAGTTGTTCTTGAAGAGCATGGTTTTGTTTTACAAGTTCAGTGTTCTGAATTTGAAGTGTAAGAGCCTCAAGTTTGGCTTGTTTTAGTACAAGTAAATCATCCCTACACTTACTCAATTCTAAAGTAAGTTTATTATATTTTGAAAACAAGTTTAGTCTTTGCTCTTCAACAAATATAAGATCAAACCGCTCTGATACCACTTGTTGTTCTCTTTACACAATTAGCTTAACTACAAAGTTAATCTAACAGAGTTGATGAGGCGAAAAATGATCCGTTTTTAGGGGGTCATTTAAGCCCGAATCCGAATTTATTTGATCAAATATTGCCCTAAATCGTTCCTTTTGTGATTTTAGGTGTTTGGAGAGTGAATTCTGGAAAAGAGGCTATTTTGGACGTTTTTGGAGCATAAAGTGAAGAAAGCAACAAAGTACCAAATCCAAGCTGGAAATACAAGGTGACGGCGTCAAGGGTTTGCTCTTGACGGCGTCAGACATGAAGAATAAATTACCGTAGCTGGTGACGGCGTCAGATGGAGTTATGACGGCGTCAAAGTGGCCAAAAATAATTTACCGTGGGTGGTGACGGCGTCACATAGGCCGTCACGATTTTATCTAGGGCGTCCGAGGAAGTGTATGGCGGCGAGTTGACGGCGTCAGATTTTACTCTTGACGCCGTCAGGACGATTTTCCTATATATAGTTTTCTAGTTTTTTCATTAAAAGGAGAGAAGTTTTGGTGAAACCCTAAAGACGATTTTGGTGCCTCTTTTACAGGTTTTTCAAGGGTTCCAAACCCTTGAGACCTTGCATTGTAATTGAGATAAGTATACTCTTAATTCAATCAATATGTCTATGTGTTGGTTGTCTATCTTTTGTTCTTATCTTAATTCTACTATGCTAGGCTAAATTTCCTTTGTGTTTGCTTAGATCTAATGAAACCTAGATGTTGATTATGTGTTGATTACTTGTCTATTCTTGTTTTGAATGAATGATATTATATGTTAGGCTTAAGAAAACTGGCAGATCTCCAAATGGTAACATGCTTGAACGTCTTAAGAAACATGAACCGAGGCGTACTAGGTCTTTATTGGTTGTATTTAATGCATGAGCCACTGTTTACAATCCCTATAGTTGTGCTGGGTCATGGTGTAGGAGGAGATAAGAGCTCATAGAGTTGGGGAGTTATGTATGCCACTCCACGAATGGTATTAAGGAATACAACCCGTCATTCATACAAGTGTAACAAGTAATTAACATGTAAAAGATATCTAGGGAGTAGTGAAGTCTAAGTAAACACAATTTCTCCAATTACTGCTCACAACCTTAGTTTAATTAGTTTGTTTTCATTTTTTATTATTTTATTTTGATTGCATCTTAGTTTTGGGTTAGTTGATTAGCAACTAATTCCGCCCACTCCTTCAAAACCCGAGATTTTAATTGCTTTCATAAAATATAAAAACACAAAAAATAATCATCTTCCATCTCTAGAACTATTAATTAGGCTTTCTAATCCTAGCGACACTATTCCTAAGCTGAACGATCAATCCCCCGGTACTTGTCACTATACTATACTACAACGATCAGGTACACTGCCTGGTGGGGGTTGTAAGCCTCGCGAGATCCCTCGAGAGGTAAAGCAAGGTGCGATTCCCACGCATCAAGTTTTTGGCGCCGCTGCCGGGGAATAGTTATTGTCTAGGTTAGGATTTCTTTTTATTAGGTCTACTTGCTAGATTCCTTTCTAGTAAGATTTTATTTTTATTTTTAGGTCTTCTTTAGTCTATCTTATTTCTTCGTGCTTTTGTTCGTAACTCTTTACCATCCGACATCATGGAAGGTGGTAACATCTTTGAACCCATCATCCCACCACAACAAAACCCACCATTAGAACCCCTTAGGCCCCGAACCTTAGGAGAGTATTCCCGACCTAGCCACCAAGGCTACCGAAACACCATTGAGCTCACCGGAGCCAATGTGACCCCCTTGCGATCCGACACCATCCGGTTGGTGCAAAGCGGATGTGCATTCCATGGACTTCGTTCCGAAGATCCAAACCAACACCTTAAGGACTTCCTCAAAATTGTAGATTCCATAGACCTAGGTGTTGAAACTAGAGAGACTACCCGTTTACGCCTATTCCAATTCTCTCTACGGGATCAAGCTAGTCAATGGCTTGAGCGTTTACCCGCGGGATCCATCACCACATGGGATGATCTCACCACTCGTTTCCTTGCTCAATTTTTCCCACCGGGGAGAACTACTAAACTTAGGAATGACATATTGATGTTCCAACAACGTCAAAATGAATCTCTTTATGAAGCATGGACTCGTTTCAAGGACTTACTCCAAAAAGTCCCTCATCATGGCATAGATTTGTGGCTCCAAGTCCAAATTTTTTATGACCATATCGATATCCCCACGAGGCGAACCATTGACCAATCGGCCGGTGGTAAGCTACGTGATCTTAGTGCGGAACAATCATGGGAACTCATAGAAGATCTTGCTCTCTATGACAACGAAAGTTGGAATGATCCCCGTGATTTGAACAAAACGGTCAAGGCAATATCTTTGCCTTCGAATAATTCAAGCACTCCCGACCGTAGGATCATGGAACTTGAGGACCAAGTCAAGTTTCTCATGAAATCTTACGAGGCTCCGAAGCATTCAAGCCAAGTGAACAAAATCACTTCTTCATGCGAATTATGTAGTGGTCCCCATGACACTCGTGATTGTGTGGAACTCCCCGGAACAGCTTTTGCGGACTACGCATCCATGCGTACCGACGAAGCGGGAGATAAGTGGTACACTTTCAAGCCCGAGCCAAACACATACGGTGATTCATATAACCCCTCATGGAAAAATCACCCAAACCTTAGGTGGAAACAAAATCAACCAAATTCATCCAACCCACCTAATCGTTACCAATCAAACGGTCCACCATCCAACCGTACCTTCAACAACAGTCCTTCTAACAACTATGGTAGTACCAACAATCTTGAAGGATTGATGTCAAAGTTCATGGCATCTCAAGAAGCCCGCATAGCTAAGTTTGAAGCCGATTTCAAACAAAATCAAAATGAGATGACCAATAGAATTGACACATTGTTGAAAGTTCTCAATGACCGAGAAATGGGAGCACTCCCAAGTGACACCATCAAGAATCTGAAACTAACCGTTAATTCCATATCATCCGTTTCGTCACCCGCTTTGTGTCCACAATATTATTCGGTCAAATCAACGAGCAAGTGTTTCAAGCAAAACCAAGTTCCCCAAAAGGACCAATCAACTAAAACTCCCACTATAGAACCGGTCAAAAGTATTGTTGAAACACCTCTTACGCAAGACCTTGACGATGAATTCAAAGAACTTCACATTGAACGCCCCGTCATTGATGTCTTAGCGCGTGCTCCATACTATAGCGCCCTCCTAGAAAAATATGAGAAGTGTAAGCTAGGCAAAAATGGGACCGCTTTCGTTCAAAACAAGTTACCTAAAAAGCTTGATGACCCGGGTATATTTGTTTTGCCTTGTAAGATAGGAAGATCCGAAGCTTTCGACACATTAGCCGATTTAGGGTCAAGCCTCAACTTGATTCCCTTATCCTTATTCACCACTCTTAAGCTAGGAAAGTTAGAAGAAACGGAGGTATTGATAGGGCTAGCGGATGGGAGTATCGCTCACCCGGTTGGGATGATTAAGGATGTAGTTGTTCACGTAGGAAAGTTGACTATATTAGCGGATTTTCACGTCCTAGACATGGTTAGTGACACTACATGCCCATTATTAGTTGGAAGAGGATTTTTAGCAACCGCTAGTGCCATGATAGATTGCAAGGAATCTAAGATAGCGGTAGGTGAAGGCGATACTTTGTCGGTGTATAATGTTAAGAAGCATAGTTATGATTGTGATGATGAACCAACACCGCATTGGGTAGAGATGAATAGGAGACCATCTAGATATGGACCTTGGATAGAAAGGAACTTCATAGGACCTCAATGCCCATTTTATCTAGAAAAGGATTTCGTTGAGAGAACACATTCGGTTGAACAACTCATAGCTAGAGATGAGGAGCTAGATCCCTTTGAGGACCCCTTAGTCTTTAGAAAAATGATTGAGTTCTTAAGCGTAATGCCTATTAATATAGAGTTGAATAAATGGAAAAGAGATGGAGATAAGTATGAATGGAGGTGGGACAAGCCACCTAAAGAAGGAGACGGATCATGGCACATGAGAATGACTTTATATGATCCGGATGGAGAGATGTTCGAGAGGTCATACCATACTAAGGAAACCGATAGAGAGTTGAAACCTAAGTTCGATCCCAAAGATGTCCTCAATGAGGAACTCACCCGAATCACGTAGTAACCCACAACTTTGAGTCTAGCTACAAGACTCGTAAATAAAGAAAAGCGCTTCTTGGGAGGCAACCCATGTTTTGTGTGATTTTAATTGTTTGATTGTTATTTGCTTCCGTATGCATGTTTTATTTTTATTGTTGGTTGATCATGTTTCTTGATTAAAATGTGGAAATACTTTATTATGTTGTTTAGCCTAGTCTTAACTTCAACCTAAAGGTATTTTTTTGCAAAAGATAAGTGTAAGGGGAAACCCCAAATATGTTTTTTAAGAAACAAACCGATCATGATTCTCCACAATATTTAATGAACATGTGTATTCGTATTGTTAGAGTCAAATGCTTGTATTGAGTCATAATGTAGTTTTGCAGGATTTTCCAGGAAGTAGGACAAAGTTTTTCCAGAAATTTTCCGGAAACTTAACATAAAGATTTCTGCAGGTTCATTCTGACGGCGTCAGGCAATTGCTCTTGACGGCGTCAGGAGTCAAAAATCTGGAAATTTTACCAGTTTTGTTTTTCTAACGGAGTCTTATGAGTTTTTGTGAATTATTAAGTTTTATAATCTCCAGGAAATCTGCAAACTTCATTCCACAAGCATTATATCTTACTTTGTTTTCTAGGATTTAGTAACTTATATAGGATGCCGCCGATTTTACGCGAGGTTGCCTTGTCTACTTTTGTCAGGATTTACAGGTTATTTGAGACAAGAAGATGATTTATATTCTGGAAGGGAAGCTTTGATTGTTCGTTTTCTTGGAGGAAGATTTAACCTGGCCAACCTAAAATACATACCGAGCGAATCAGGGGAGTATTTGAATTCATTCTCTTTACTTTTAACTTTTACATTCTTTACTTGAACATTGGGGACAATGTTCATCTTAAGTGTAAGGGGAGGGTAAAAAGATGATACCTTACATATGCACTTTCGCTTGAGTTTGTTTTGTTTGATAGTAGATGAGTAATAAAACTATGAGAAATACTTGTTAGTGTAATTTTAGCGCCAAATTTAAAATTTTTTACAACATTTAGGAGTGAAACTCTAGCCATAGCAAGCGTCTCATGGATAGGAGGTTGTATGACTAGCACATAACCGTATATTCAGAAAAATTTTCCACCCAAAATTGTGAGGTTCGCCTTTAGATTTGATAGGAAAAGCATTTATTATTGGTGCTTATGAGTGTACCGGTAGCATTTAGATTCTAGAACTTGCGTTAGTGATGCATCCCGAGACCGCTAGTGAGACTACATTCGTGTGGTAGGATTTACTACATGATAAGAGGCATTAGGATCACCCTTGTGTTAAACCCGTATTACGATTACTTGACCATTTAAGTCATACTACTTGGCTAGTTAAGTCAACTAATTTTTCCCACACCCTTAGCGTTGTACTCATTTTTAGTACACGATACCCCTAGTACACCCCTCCGAGCCTATCTTTTCGTTTCTAACTTTAAGCATTTTACTTAAAGGAAGAATTTGTTACACCCCACTTAAATGTACACCCAAATCGCCTTAGCCTTCCGTGTATGCGCTCACTTTTAGTGCATTATTGTTATTTGTTAAACCCTAAGTTAACTTTCTAATTGATTACATGGTTGCTAAGTCGAGTCATATCCTTGTACATATTATTTTGGGACGATTGGGACTCATGGGTAAGTACTTATTTTATGGAGTAATGGGGAAGAACAACACTTATTACCCCCATATGTACGTTAATCTTAAAAGTGCTCCAAGTGTTTTGATTTTCTTAATTCGAGTCATTAGAATAGTTTAATGTAAAGTATGTAAAGATTCAAGTGTAAGGGGAATGCTCAAACCCCTATGATGTATTATTTTGGATGGTAGGGTAAGAGTGTATGAAAAAAAAAAAAAAAAAAAAAAATCGAAAAAATCAAGAAAAAGAAAAAAAAAAGAAAAAGAAAAAAAAAAAAAAAAAAAAATAGAAAAGAAAGAGAAAAAACATACGGACTACCATCCCGTTTTCATTCTATGTTCATTTTATGTTTTTAGTTATTTTTCATTTATTAGCTTAAGTCGAGTCTAGTCTTGGCTTAGCAACGCCATCTTGTACATGTAATTAACTAAGATTGTTAACTCGCCACCAGTAAAATCCCCTTTATCCAACAAAACCGTGTAATTCATATCCCTACACCTAACATTATAACCCTTTAAAAAGACCTCTTTGATAGTTTATCCTAGGTGCTTACGCCATGTGGTGGAGGTTTGATCCTTTTCCAAGCCTATGGTAATCTATTTTGCTATGACAGGTAGTGAGAGATATCTTCCATTTCCATAATGTTATATTACTTTATTACACCCGAGAGATGTGAGTATCTAAACACTATTTGTGAGGTGCTTGTGTATGACCTCCGTGCTTGTCTATTGGTCTTTAGTGGAACGATTATTTGTTGTAATTACTTTTATATTAGTGTTAAATGACCCCTAACTTGTCTTTTGAGTAGAATAAAAGCTCATTTGCTTGAGGACAAGCAAATCTCAAGTGTAAGGGTATATGATGAGGCGAAAAATGATCCGTTTTTAGGGGGTCATTTAAGCCCGAATCCGAATTTATTTGATCAAATATTGCCCTAAATCGTTCCTTTTGTGATTTTAGGTGTTTGGAGAGTGAATTCTGGAAAAGAGGCTATTTTGGACGTTTTTGGAGCATAAAGTGAAGAAAGCAACAAAGTACCAAATCCAAGCTGGAAATACAAGGTGACGGCGTCAAGGGTTTGCTCTTGACGGCGTCAGACATGAAGAATAAATTACCGTAGCTGGTGACGGCGTCAGATGGAGTTATGACGGCGTCAAAGTGGCCAAAAATAATTTACCGTGGGTGGTGACGGCGTCACATAGGCCGTCACGATTTTATCTAGGGCGTCCGAGGAAGTGTATGGCGGCGAGTTGACGGCGTCAGATTTTACTCTTGACGCCGTCAGGACGATTTTCCTATATATAGTTTTCTAGTTTTTTCATTAAAAGGAGAGAAGTTTTGGTGAAACCCTAAAGACGATTTTGGTGCCTCTTTTACAGGTTTTTCAAGGGTTCCAAACCCTTGAGACCTTGCATTGTAATTGAGATAAGTATACTCTTAATTCAATCAATATGTCTATGTGTTGGTTGTCTATCTTTTGTTCTTATCTTAATTCTACTATGCTAGGCTAAATTTCCTTTGTGTTTGCTTAGATCTAATGAAACCTAGATGTTGATTATGTGTTGATTACTTGTCTATTCTTGTTTTGAATGAATGATATTATATGTTAGGCTTAAGAAAACTGGCAGATCTCCAAATGGTAACATGCTTGAACGTCTTAAGAAACATGAACCGAGGCGTACTAGGTCTTTATTGGTTGTATTTAATGCATGAGCCACTGTTTACAATCCCTATAGTTGTGCTGGGTCATGGTGTAGGAGGAGATAAGAGCTCATAGAGTTGGGGAGTTATGTATGCCACTCCACGAATGGTATTAAGGAATACAACCCGTCATTCATACAAGTGTAACAAGTAATTAACATGTAAAAGATATCTAGGGAGTAGTGAAGTCTAAGTAAACACAATTTCTCCAATTACTGCTCACAACCTTAGTTTAATTAGTTTGTTTTCATTTTTTATTATTTTATTTTGATTGCATCTTAGTTTTGGGTTAGTTGATTAGCAACTAATTCCGCCCACTCCTTCAAAACCCGAGATTTTAATTGCTTTCATAAAATATAAAAACACAAAAAATAATCATCTTCCATCTCTAGAACTATTAATTAGGTTTTCTAATCCTAGCGACACTATTCCTAAGCTGAACGATCAATCCCCCGGTACTTGTCACTATACTATACTACAACGATCAGGTACACTGCCTGGTGGGGGTTGTAAGCCTCGCGAGATCCCTCGAGAGGTAAAGCAAGGTGCGATTCCCACGCATCACGAGTCCCATGCTTAAGTGATGTAATGAAATACTTGTAAATAAGTGATAAAAACTATAAAGTAATTAAATAGACACAAAGTTTTCAACGTTTAAATTCTTATTATAAGTAAATCAATGAATTTATACCCAAGTGTTTGCAGAACAACACTTGGGATTAAAATGACAAGTATGGTGTAGTCTCCCCACTAAACTCAAGCTAAGCTTGAGTATAACTATGCTAACCAACTGATATATTCTCAGGGACTTTGTTGTCTTTGGAGGAGTAAAAGTAGTTTGTGAATGTCTTAAGCATTTAGTGTAGAAACTTAACTTTTACTCTACCTTATGATCCTATTTATACACAAGTGTATTTGACAATTGTTACAATTAAGACAAATGATGATCTATGCTACCTTAGACAAAATACTTACATATTTTATCTCTGTTACAATTATCTATTTTGGGTATAAGACAATATTGCTTTCTAAGGAATATTGATGACATAGTCCTGAACTTTAGCCTTTAAGGAAAAGTTTGACATTTGCTAGATAAGGACCCACCCTTATACGTTTCAAACTTTTCCCGCTTTGTCCGCCTTTTCTTCAGTCTCTAAGTTAGGGCTATAAACGAACTGAACGTTCAGTGAACATTTCATGAACCGTTCGGTAAAAAGTTCATTTATGTTCGTTCGTTTATTAAATGAACGAATATGAACAATATTTTACGTTCGTTTAGTTAAATGAACGAACATGAACAAAAGTCTCGTTCGTTCATTTATGTTCGTGAACGTCCGATTATGCGTTCGTTAAAGTTCGTTTAATTTATTTATCTATTTATGTTCATATATTATATCTTTTAATTTTATAATTTTAAAAATTGGGTTGTTTAAACAAAACAACACTTATAAAACATTATATTATGAAGAATTTAATAAAGTTTATGTTCGTTTGTCTATTTTTATTTATGTTCGACCGTTTATGTTCGTTTAGCGTTCGTTTAGTGTCTTAATGAACGGACATAAACGAACATGAACAACTCATTTTCTTAATAAACGAACATGAACAAGAAAATTCGTCCGTTTAAACGTCCGTGTCCGTTTATTTGTCCGGTTAAAATTAAATGAACGAACATGAACAGGGCTCCGTTCGTGTTCGTCCGGTTCGTTTACAGCCCTACTCTAAGTCTTTAGTCTTCTTGATTGTTGAGGAAACTTGGGGTTCAGAATGAGTTATTGTCATCACTCTCTGAACCCATCACCTTCTTTTTTTGGCTCAGGTATCATTCACTGAGTCCCGCCTCACTGAATGAAAAGTCTTTGTTCTTAGGCTTGTCCTGAGCTTTCTGAAGATGACTCATTGAGTGACTATTCACTCAGTAACTTGAATGTTGTTTTAGGTTATATAACACTTAGGTTCTTTTCTATTCAAATCCTAGATTAATACTACTTAGGTACTGAATTGACCTAACAGATGTCTGCTTGGATTTTGGGACTATCATACTATTAATGTGAGGATGCAAGACTACATTATAGTGTCATGGTTTCTTTATTCAGATATGAACATGTAGTCAAGGTTCTCAGATATCCTTAGAGGTGATGTTTTCTTTGTTGGTTAGAACATAAGGTATTGGTGATGCCAGCTTAGTTTTATGCAGTATGGTAATTGGGATAATACTATATTGTGTATGCTAAGCTGGAAATGTAGCCTAATCTGATGAGTTTTAGCCCTGAGTGATCTAAAGCCAGTGATGAGGCCTTCAATGCTAGACCCTTTGTATCACATTGTGTGAGGTGGCTGCTGCATAATGGTGATATTTAAGCTGTTAAGCATTATAGGGAAATGCACTCAAAAGCTTAGGATATCCTCAGGAGCTTGGTGAATTGGCCGGTGAATGTATAGTGATCTTTCCATATTGCTATTTGTGTTTATAGGATTGGTTTAGCTATGATGCTATTTGCATTCTGTTTGTCTGTTTTCTGTGCAGTTTAAGGCAATGGCGGAGCTAGAAATTTTTTTGTAGAAGGGCCGAAGAAATATTTTTTCCGAAAAAACATTAGATGGGAGGGCGGAAATGAAAAAGAAAATTTTTTGACACATGAAATCGCAAATAAATACACTAACGGGCTTAAACCTAGGCGTGTCGGGACCCTTCCCGGTCCTCATTAAGCTCCGCCCATGGTTTAAGGTGTTTGGGACATGTCCAAATACTTTTAAATATGTCATTATTATATATATACATCTTATTTGAAGTAATATAATTTACCTTTTCAAAAAAAAAAAAAAAAAATAACAAAGAAAAGCATTCCCAGTCATCGTTTCTCAACTAATGTTTAGCAAAATTAGTTGTAAGCTGTATGCTGTAAGCTGTAAACTGTAAGCTGTAAACTGCAAAGCTGTTAACACGAGCTACAAGCTGTATTATTTTTTCAATAAAAGTGTTTAGTAAGTTAGCTGTTAAATGTAATTATAAGATGTAAAAAAGACATAAAAGGACATATCTATAATTATAAATAAAATTTTGGAGGGTATATTAGTAATTTAAAAAGCTCTAAGATGTTTAAAAAAAGACATATCTATAATTATAAATAACAGCTCTAAGATGTTTAAAAAGCTTCATGGATCAGTTTTTCATTTAGGAGCTATTTGTTTGAAATAAAAGCTCGAAATTAACTTATCCAAACAAAGCTATTATTTTAGAAGAGATTATTTTTGTAACAAAAAGCTAACAGCTACTTCAAAAATCCCCTACCAAACACGCCATATAAAGAAAAGAGGACATGATTTATAAGCCAAATTACCAACATATCTGCATATTTCCACTTTTC
Organism: Artemisia argyi; assembly: GCA_030686995.1. Taxonomy (NCBI): domain Eukaryota; kingdom Viridiplantae; phylum Streptophyta; class Magnoliopsida; order Asterales; family Asteraceae; genus Artemisia; species Artemisia argyi. The sequence goes on along the minus strand of JARVZY010002396.1, from coordinate 19,937 downwards.
TTCAATCATCCACTGAATTTGAATTACATTTGTTCATATATGTGTCTAAACTTATAATCACATATTTATTAATTCTTTAATTTCATAATTAATAACGTGTATAATGACAGAACATATATGATTTGTATTAGCTAGGGTACCAGGTTAGAAGAGTAACATCTAAACAAGGAGAGTCTTTCCACACATTTGAGTGTCGTTTAAGGATCTCCCTTGCTTTGTCCCTTGGATATGAATGACGACCATTTACTTGTAGCACCATACATAACTTTTCAACGGTTCCAACTCTCGCCATCTCTTGAAGCACACCATCAGTTGCCGAGAACTTGGATATCAATGAAATAATCATCAAGGCTCTCTCATCGACCTTTGGTGAAACCTTCCCTATCCTCTTTGTGATCATGGCTATGCTGGCAGCATGAGCAAGAAACTGAGCTCGTCCATCGGCAGAAGAGCACAAATGAAACAACACTCCCATAATCAACTCCGTGATAGCCTTTTCTGGTGACCCAAGTTCAAGCTCAATAAGGGCGAAAATAGCTCCTGATTCGATCATCATGGAGCAGTTTCTTGGCCATGTACAAGTGGTGAGCATCACACGCAAACCCTCTTTCATTCCTGCTTGTCCTAGATGCTTGCTTTCTCGTACAATCGTCTTGAAGAAATGACGGTTTAGTCTCTCAAGAACATGAGGCTTCGCGTTATGTATAAAATCTTTTAATAAAACTATTGCATGGAACTTCATGTTTGTGTATTTATCAGTATCATCACAACTATCATTCCTATCAAGATCCAAAACCCATGTTAAAGAACTCATAATTCGATCATATTCAGAAAGAATAACGGATGTTTCATCTGGAGTAATTCGAACGAGATAAAGAACACTGAGAGCTTCTTTTAAACAAACAATTTTACTATCCCTATAACACGAAACAAGAACCTTAACCAAGGCTCTAACAACTCCAACTTCTTTAAAACAAAACCTATATTGTTCATTCTCAACCACAAGACTTTCAATACTTTTAAGTGATTCCAACTGAGTTTCTCGTAACTTAAGTTTCTTGATAAGATTTATAGCAAGTACCTTCATTTCCAATGATGTTTCTTTAGCTTGTGGAGATTCATTTGAGACACTCACACGCCATGCTTCGATGAGACGTCTAAGGTTATGATTAGGTGTAAAATCGGAGGCGATGGGCAGCGGTTGGTTAGTAACCGGGCATATTGTGTTGTTTTGGCCATGAGACTGCCAACGTTGGATGCTATCTCGGTCGTAGGTGATGCCCGTTGCAACGGTTACAGGATCTTTCATGATTTGAAGGGATATCGGACATATGAAGTGATGTGGGATTTCATGATCATCCATTCTCTATTTTATTTTTGCAAGAAGTTAATGAAGATTTTAAAATGAGTATTATTAGTTGCTGGATTGTTATATGGATTATGGGTTGTGGTATGATGTATAGTACTCCCTCCGTCCCAAAATTATTGTCCACTTTAAATTTTCAAAGTCAAAATAGTATAACTTTGACCACAAATATATATTTTTTATTATATAATATTTGATGAAAAATTATACCATTGAAAAGTAGACTTAAAACTCAATCCATTTATATATTTTGCATCAAATATTATATAACACCCACAAAAATATTTAAGGTCAAAGTTGAAGAAGAAAGACTAAAAAAGTCAATACTGGACAATAAATTTGGGACGGAGGGAGTAAGAGATTGCGGCTGATTTATGCGTGTGGGTCTCTCCTTCTAGCTAATTGTGTACTTTGAGTCTTCTTCGTCAATGCTTAATTTGTGTCTACATTACTCTATCTTTCATGAAACTTAATACGTAGTAAATAAAATAAAATAATGGATTACACTAATAAGTTATAACTACATGGTCCTTATTTTGTTGAACAATATATTCATAAGAGTAACTGTTAAACCCATCTCTACACACTTAACAAACTATACTTTTAATTTAAAATTGCAGTACCACATTTTAAGCTAGATTTTGATAATTATAAAATTAAAAGATAGTGGAGTGTATCATTTTGTCTTGCAGGTCAAACAAGAGTTCGGTGGTCAAAAGAGTTGAAAAATTGGGTTAATTGAGTTGTCGCCAGACGGAGACTTGGAATATTAATTAGTATTCGATTTTTCTACTTTGTCTTATTTCATAGTCTATGCCAAGACTTGTGCCTTTGAATTTTCATTTATTGTCATTAAAATAAGGTTTTGAAAACATAACTTATAGATTACGGTAGTATGATTATTTATATTTTGAATTTAAATTAGTTATGATTTAAGGACTAAACTTTTTTTATATTGGTTTAATCTCTATCTTCTATCTTTATTTAATTTAATAGATGAGATTAATTACAATAATTTAAAATAATTTTGTTTTAAAATATTAATATCTTTTAAACTGTTAATCGCTAAGCGAAAAAAGTTATACCGTTACGACGAGCATTTAATTATCTTTCTATAGATAGGAACTTTGATATACTTCTGACAATTTTTTTTTCGTTACTGAAATTTGTGTGAAAAAATCATATAGATAGGAACTTTGTTAATCACTAATATCACATGTGATATTACATATCATATATGATTTAAACTAATATCACATGTGATTTTTTCATGCAAATTTCAATAATGAAAAAAAACGTGAAAAAAAATATTTTTTTTTGTCAAAAGTATATCAAAGTGCCTGTATATAGAAAGATAATTAAATGCTCGTCGCGATGGTATAATTATTTTTGCTTAACGATTAACGGTTTAAGAGATATTTAAATTACAAAAAATATGTGAAATATTAAAATGCTTTTAATCTCAACCATTAATTTCTTTTTAGAAGAATAGTGAGGACAAGTCTTAAGAAAAATTTGGTATGTAAAATAATTCTCCTCAGTTAATTATTGCATTTTTGTTAAGACATACTACCTCCGTCCCAAATTGTCCACTTTGACTTTTTAGAGTCTTTTTTATTCAACTTTGACCACAGATATTTTTATTTGTATAATACAATACTTGATGAAAAATAAATTAATAGATTGGATTTTAAATGTATTTTCATTTGTATAACTTTTATCAAGTATTATATAACACAAATAAAAATATTAATGGTCGAAGTTAAACAAAAGAGACTGAAAAAAGTAAAAGTGGACAATTATTATGGGACGGATGGAGTATTATAAAAGGTTATACTCATGAATGTTTACATAATGTTAAATACAAATTTTCTTATACTTTAAACTACGAAAATTTGCATTTACGTAATTTATAACAATTATTTTTAGTTTTATTAATTTTATGTCATATTGCTAAAATTATGATTGTTTTTAAAAAAATCAAAATTACTATTAGTATTGTAGCTTAATATTTTAAATAAATTTGTTTTGTCTATTTAAAACAGAAGCTTAACTGTAGCTACATATGTAATTTCTACAGCTACCCATAAGTTATCAAATCCATCCTTTTCATCTCAAAAATATTCCGAAGCACAAACAAAAATTGTGATCAACTACGACTATAGCTACATCTAGTACCGGACCAATGATTTGGGCGATACTCCCCAGGTTCTTTTGCGTCGCAACCCCATAACTAGTAGGATTCATTCTGATAATACAATAATAAAGTAAAAAAATGTCAAAATTTTTGCAAAAACTATCGCATTCAAAATAAATGTCTGAAGGCAAATTGATCGGTTAATTCAATAAGAAATGGGAGTTAGCACACGATTTGGTAGTACCATCCAACTGAATCCAATTCCATTGTTTACTTATTCAATTTCAATGAGTGAATTTGCAAGTTCAACAACCCATTTTCAAAATTTCAATAAGAATCTTGAGAAAATCTTTCATTTGTCTATAATTATAGACAATCCGATCTATATTGTTGGGTAACTGAATTCCCCAAGCTTCCTTTAAACTTGAATTTGAGCATAAAATAACCTAAGTGTCTAATATCCGTATATACAAACAAGTCACTGAGTGAACAGTATCTCAGTGAGTCATCTTCAGGATGCTTGGAGCGATTCTATGAAGAAAGGTTCACCATTCAGTGAGGCGGAACTCAGTGAGTGGAATCTAAGCCAAGAAGAAGATGATGGGTTCAGTGTGGGAGACAATAACTTACTGAACCCCCAGGACTCCTATTACATACTGAAGACTGAAGACCTGAAGACTGAAGTATGGGCGGGACAAGGCGGGAAAAGTTTGAACGTATCAACAGGTGATGTAACACCCCAACCCGACACGGGTTAAAATGCCACATTATGGTGTCCATCAGAACATACAAACGCAAGCGGAAGACTTATAAACATAAAAGTTACAAACGTATTCTAAGATAATAAAGAAATACTAAATCTGTACAAGATGAGTTTCAAAACTGAAATACAAAACCAAACTAATCTAAATGAATCCTAATCCAAGTCTAATCCAGAGCAAATGGGTGTCTAATCATCTGGGTGGTCCACTAAGCGCTCCTATGCACTCTTCACTCAATCCCAGCTTCCAACCTAAAACCTGCCGCAGGAAAAGAAATGCGGTTGAGCTTAAAAAGCCCAGTGAACAGATATATAACAAAACGAATAATCGCAACGTATATAAGTATAAGAAAAGAAATCATAAGCTCCTGCTGAAACGAATGTCATCTATCAAATGCATAAGAGATCAACGATAACTGAAGAAATATCATATGTCAAATGAATAATGAGTATGAAGAGTCAAGTGATAATATGAATCATATAGTAACCAGAATCAAAGAGCACGTATCAACAAAGGCTTGTCCACCAGAGACACTCGAATGGACAAAAGAAATAAAGGAAAGCCACGAGCCGACCTACCCGAGACACTCGAATAGATCTCAAATCATATAATCACATATCCGTCAATTCATATGGTGTACATAGAGTAGCTAGCTCCAATGTACCAGACGTGAAAGGGGTACAAGGCACGTACAGCCAGTCACAAAATCAAATCATATCATATCATATCAAACATACCTAGGATGCATCCATACGCCCCCCACAAACAAATCATATACAAATTGGCCAAGAGATCTCATATCATATCATAATCAGACGGGGACGCCGGGGACTAATCACACCGCCCCAGATAGTGTCATACCATTGGTGCCTCAATGATACGCCCATGGTACCTCCATGAGTAGACTAAAAACTCGGGCATCAGAACAGAACATATCAGAACAAAAGCTATCCATAATCAATTAATCATAGCATAATCAATCAAAGCATATCATCAGAACAGAGTCTCATATAAATGAGAATAGTAACAGATCATCATAACATAATGGATAGAAAACAGAATCATATCAAATGATAATATCAAACGGATCATATCAACGAATCATATCAAAGCAAACGAATCAAAGTCAAGGATCGAAAAGTCATGAGAAGTCCCTACTGAGAAGGGATAGAATATCTGTACCTTAAACCGCAAGTGCAAACACATCAGGAGACATAAAGATCAGAAGTTACTCCTTCTTCAGCGAATCTATACGAATTAATGATCGTCTTATTACTTATGAGCTCATTTTAAATGATTACTCCTTTTAGGTTTCTTTCTATTTTTGGAAACTTCTCATTTTTAGTAACTTTCTCGAATATAGCAAATTTTCATATTTAGTAAGTTTTCCGGAATAGTAATTTAATACTTTTAAGGTTATAATGGATAATTAATAATATTTAAGGGTTAAAATGACCAATATAATAAGTTAGGGTCAAAATATAAATTATAAAAAAAATTAAATATTAAAATGTCAAATAAAATTATTCTAAGGTTTACACTATAATTTTATATAAAAATGATAATTTTAGACCCCGTCGTTTTATAATATATAATCGTATTCTTAACATTAATTTAAACGTGATTAATTTACTACTTCTTAACCTTTTCGACCATATCACAAAATACTCACACACGACACGATTTAACCCAACCCATACTTTCCTTATGTACACACACATGAGACACAAAACCATAGTTTAATATCCTTTTTCATGTTCCAATATGTATTAAATGTATACGTATTAATATCGATACATAGCATGCATAACCCCATCTTTTGACAACAAAACACATGACTCACTAGCCCTACTCCACTTCGACCTATAAAGATCTATAATCGGCACACAAACACGACCCAAACAATTTCATGTTGTATGTCCCATATGCAATATATTAAGTTTCTAAGTGTTTAGCTCTTTTATACTCGATATACATGTACACACACCTTTATATATATACGACATTTACATGCATGCATGTTTTATACAGATTTTAGACTCTCTTTATACAGTTTCTAGCCATTGTCCACGTAAACAAACATATATGCCCCATCCTTTATTTCTTACCTTATTCAAAGGTATATTAAACGTACGTATTCACATGCTCCAACAGACATGAAGTTCGACATCCTTGCATCCAATATTCATTATTTCATGAGACTAATTTATACATGTTATTTATATGCTTATAATCTTATGTGACATATTTGCAAATTTGAAAGGGTTATGTACGAGATATAATAAAGGGTAATATCAAGATCAAAGATTCATTCGTGAATGAGATTCAAGGGTTTACCTTCTAACCAAACAATCGAGGTAAAAGGACGAAGACGAACACAACCACTAAGACTATGATGAAAACGAATCTGGTCAAACACAAACCCAGTGTGCGCGTATAATACACGAGCCAAAACTGAACATCAGGGTCTTAGCTTCAAACTGAACACCGACGTACATAATCGGCTAACCGAGTTAAGTCGCGAGCTATACACCTCCAATGAGTGAGACCGAAACAAACTACCAGCCACAGCCCTACTCGAACCGACCCAACAATCACACCAAGATGAATAACCCCAATGATCATCAAACGTTAGAACGCCAAGCCATTTACTACCTGCTACCACCTTTGTGATACCATTCGTAATCCTTCCTTCATGGATAAAATGAGCAGTCGAAAAGTACAAAGACTGCCGTCACCTTTATGTATTTGTTTAGGTTTTCGTGTGAGGTGAAAATGGGATATTCGGTTGGTTATATGTGAGAAGTGAATGGGGTGAGATAGCTGTGAGTTGCCGAGTCCTAGGGGATAGCAAAGAGACTTTATTCTTTTCAAATTCTCAAATATTTTAGGTATACTTTTCTTATTTGTGTAAAGTTTAAAATACATTGGGTCCCTGTGTGACTTATTAAACGTGTGTTATTATGTCTCAAAACAAAAATATATTCAGTCTATCTCAAGCCCTTTTTTTTTAACGTGTAACTAGTGTACACAATATATATATATATATATATATATATATATATATATATATATATATATATATATATATATATATATATATATATATATATATATATATATATATATATATATATATTCGGCCTATCTAATATTTTATTATGTGATATTTTAGTTTTAGGATCCAAAGTGTGTCGAATTTTATTCATACTTTAGTGATAGATTATATCTTTGGTAGTTCTCAACTTATAATGTTTCAATACTTATGTTAAATTCACAATCTTAGGAAAATTCAAATTGTATAGAAATTTAGGAAAGACGGATTTTTGGGTTTTACAATTCTTCCTCTCTAAAAAGAAAAATTTCGTCCGCGAAATTTGGAGTCACAAAAGTTAGGCGGAGACGTACCAATCACGAAAGGAAAGACAATAATTAGCCTCACGCTCGGGGAGGTCCTTCCAATAGAATCTTCGCAAACAGAATATTTTTTTTCTCATGACTCGATCCCGACAACAAAGATAGCCCCAGGCTCTCCACATAACACAAACCGTAACAAATCTGATCCAAAGAATGCGAAACAAATGCGTAGCAGATGATAGATGACAGATGACAGATGATAGTTGAAATCTCACAGGGAGATACATGAAACACATATGCCTACGAAGCATACAAAGATCATATTTGTCGATAAAACTTCATCAACTCCTACCAAATTCTGAACGAACCAAGGAACTTGCCAAAGTCGAAGGAGCACAAATCGAATCATCAAACGTATCAAGAGCCTCAAAAAGATATGGGTAATATATGCGTACTGATGGTCAACTAAGCACAAATCGGATTGCCCCAAACGTATTAGAAGGCATAACAGAATAGGTAGAATAATCGTACGGATAAGAACGGATCTAAGAACTAACGTGTCGCGAACTAAAACTTCCTCAAATGCCAAAACGTCTAACTCCTCTGTACGGAATAATCATATGGAACGCACAACCCCCAGTCTAAATTTACAAAATCCTCTTCCACAATGATATTAATCCATTAGTCGTTGTAATTTATTATGAACCTTCAGTAGGTAGCTCTCCGACCTCATTTCAACCAAAAGGAATTCCACATCTTTATTCATATAAAATCCTAAAAGAACCCCTTGTCACATGTATGCCACCTTCCTTAGTGAAAAAAATCAACCAAGTTAAACACTTGTCAAATTTCCCACTCAATACATCTTCCAAGTTCAAATAGTTACTCTACCTGTCCATCCACCTGAAGATGAGAACTCATACTAACATCCCAAGTCAAATCCCCATAGTCTTCTGTATCTCTTCTGAAAGTGTGCTGCAAAACGTGATTCTCTCTTACGATCATTGCAGGTGTGCCATGTAGCTTGAATGATCTTCTGCCGAAGTAAATCTCTGTCCACCTTCCAAGCAAGCCGTTCTAGTCAATGCTCCACTGTAACTCCACTCGTATTGTCCTTCCTGCCTGTGCACGAAAACCTCGTTGTAGTCACGACTATCTTCATACCATCCCGTCCAGCTCCTACTTCAAGACTCTATACATATTAGTACAACTAAGATGAATAGAGTCGATAGGATTGTGCGCTTCCATTAAAACTGCTTCCTTCCGTCTTCTAATCATAGATAATCTTCTTCCTTACTTCCCTTAAATCACTCCCATGTCCTGCGTCAGATAGTTCACCTCCTACGGTTCTAGATGTATTGATACATGACCGATAATCATCCCGTGTTGCATAAGAACATAACTAAGTCTCCTTCTTCCTGGGTAGAAACAAATCTCTTTTCAGCTTCTCAAAATTCTCCTCTCGTTCTTCCTCCTAAAAAGTTACTCTTCTAAAATATCACACAGAGCTTCTTCTAATGTAGAAATGTCAACACAAAATACGAAGATGATCCTCGTGTTTCTCTTTCGTCCCTGAACACACCAATGTGCCATACTATGACAATTTGTCCAAATATTCATGAAAGACACGATTTATCAAATTCATAGGAATAGTTGGAGCAGTAGCCAATACAATTGGCATCACAATGCTCATAGAGGTCATAACGAATATCAAAAAGAAATTATAGGAAAATCTCGCTCCTTTACACGAAACATGATACGATTTAGCTTCCAGAATTCAACCCACAACTTCATGTTATCCTCATTCTTCTCCCTGAATAAAACAGAAGCACATCAAAGATATACACTTGCACAGATAAAACCACTTCCTAGAAGCTGGCTCTTTAATTCTTTCCCTTCCACTGATGTCATTCACAACGGAGTTCCAAAATTAAGCAAACATCACTCTCTTATATGGATAAAGTTCTCGAATCAACTAACTTACTGTTCTCAGACACCTCTTAAAATATCCTATGATCCCAATAAGTTCAAGTTATATGATGTAACTATTATCACGTTGGCCAGGCGTCATAATACTTGCATCATATAAACATGCCTTTATTGCAATCACATTCTACCTTGAGTCGTGACTAAACAAATTCTCATAACCAGATCAAAACAACTTCACATTCAGATGGCAATCTTGGTAGTTTATTAGGGAATACATCGCGAACATCTCAAACAACTAAAAAAAAAAATCCTAAAGGCGAGTTTCATCAAACGAAGTATCTTCGCAACCGCGAGAGATTAATGCACGAGTTTTTCAAACAAAGATGATCATAATAGTTCACCAGGTTGGGAACCATGGTACAGAATTTTGAGTTTCTTCAATCGCCAAAGATGACAAATATAACATCATAGTTGGTAGGATCACAATGCTCAATCAACAGATCCATATTCTGAATAATATCGAATCGAATATTTCCAATGGAAACAGATTAGCAGAATGAAACTTATCTTCAAATATCTTCAAAGCGTATCGAACAATTCGGATACTCGTGATGGATAATCACAAGATTTCTCACAGAAATAGAATAGATAGGGCAAAAACCAATAGTGTAGAAGGAACCATAATATACTTATCAAAAGCAAGAGAAACCACAGAATGTGTCGAACACATCAGATTCATACGTATACGAATTCTCCGAATGAACAAAAAGGTATGTAAATGAATGTCAAACGAATCAAGGATCGAAGTTCACAAGAATGTGAAAATTTCATAAAAGGAAACCTATAGGGCATTCTAAACTTATGTTGTGTGTACTGATAAATCTTCTAAATCTCCGGAATGAATGATCTTATAAGGGCTTAACTAAAAGCAGAGGCCAAATCAGAGTGATGCAAAAGCAAGATAATGAACCAATGTCTTATCATATAATCTACCAAATCCTCACCGGTCATACTAAGCTCTTAAGGGGAGAAACCTAAAGCAAATCCTTCTAAGGTTATTCTATGAGCTCCTAAGTCCAAACCTAAGGGTCCAAATCTTCACAGGCCATAACTTATGTACTACAAGTCGTAACCTGAGCTCTGATACCATAATTGTAACACCCCAATCCGACACGGGTTAAAATGCCACATTATGGTGTCCATCAGAACATACAAACGCAAGCGGAAGACTTGTAAACATAAAAGTTACAAAAGTATTCTAAGATAACAAAGAAATACTAAATCTGTATAAGATGAGTTTCAAAACTGAAATACAAAACCAAACTAATCTAAATGAATCCAAATCCAAGTCTAATCCAGAGCAAATGGGTGTCTAATCATCTGGGTGGTACACTAAGCGCTCCTATGCACTCTTCACTCAATCCCAGCTTCCAACCTAAAACCTGCCGCAGGAAAAGAAATGCGGCTGAGCTTAAAAAGCCCAGTGAACAGATATATAACAAAACGAATAATCGCAACGTATATAAGTATAAGAAAAGAAATCATAAGCTCCTGCTGAAATGAATGTCATCTGTCAAATGCATAAGAGATCAACGATAACTGAAGAAATATCATAAGTCAAATGAATAATGAGTATGAAGAGTCAAGTGATAATATGAATCATATAGTAACCAGAATCAAAGAGCACGTATCAACAAAGGCTTGTCCACCAGAGACACTCGAATGGACAAAAGAAATAAAGGAAAGCCACGAGCCGACCTACCCAAGACACTCGAATATGTCTCAAATCACATAATCACATATCCGTCAATTCATAGGGTGTACATAGAGTAGCTAGCTCCAATGTACCAGACGTGAAAGGGGTACAAGGCACGTACAGCCAGTCACAAAATCAAATCATATCATATCATATCAAACATACCTAGGATGCATCCATACGCCCCCCACAAACAAATCATATACAAAGTGGCCAAGAGATCTCATATCATATCATAATCAGACGGGGACGCCGGGGACTAATCACACTGCCCCAGATAGTGTCATGCCATTGGTGCCTCAATGACACGCCTATGGTACCTCCATGAGTAGACTAAAAACTCGGGCATCAGAACAGAACATATCAGAACAAAAGCTATCCATAATCAATTAATCATAGCATAATCAATCAAAGCATATCATCAGAACAGAGTCTCATATAAATGAGAATAGTAACAGATCATCATAACAGAATGGATAGCAAACAGAATCATATCAAATGATAATATCAAACGGATCATATGAACGAATCATATTAGAGCAAACGAATCAAAGTCAAGGATCGAAAAGTCATGAGAAGTCCCTACTGAGAAGGGATAGAATATATGTACCTTAAACCGCAAGTGCAAACACATCAGGAGACATAAAGATCAGAAGTTACTCCTTCTTCAGCGAATCTACACGAATTAATGATCATCTTATTACTTATGAGCTCATTTTAAATGATTACTCCTTTTAGGTTTCTTTCTATTTTTGGAAACTTCTCATTTTTAGTAACTTTCTCGAATATAGCAAATTTTCATATTTAGTAAGTTTTCCGGAATAGTAATTTAATACTTTTAAGGTTATAATGGATAATTAATAATATTTAATGGTTAAAATGACCAATATAATAAGTTAGGGTCAAAATATAAATTATAAAAAAAATTAAATATTAAAATGTCAAATAAAATTATTCTAAGGTTTACACTATAATTTTATATTAAAATGATAATTTTAGACCCCGTCGTTTTATAATATATAAACGTATTCTCAACATTAATTTAAACGTGATTAATTTACTACTTCTTAACCTTTTCGACCATATCACAAAATACTCACACACGACACGATTTAACCCAACCCATACTTTCCTTACGTACACACACATGAGACACAAAACCATAGTTTAATATCCTTTTTCATGTTCCAATATGTATTAAACGTATACGTATTAATATCGATACATAGCATGCATAACCCCATCTTTTGACAACAAAACACACGACTCACAAGCCCTACTCCACTTCGACCTATAAAGATCTATAATCGGCACACAAACACGACCCAAACAATTTCATGTTGTACGTCCCATATGCAATATATTAAGTTTCTAAGTGTTTAGCTCTTTTATACTCGATATACATGTACACACACCTTTATATATATACGACATTTACATGCATGCATGTTTTATACAGATTTTAGACTCTCTTTATACAGTTTCTAGCCATTGTCCACGTAAACAAACATATATGCCCCATCCTTTATTTCTTACCTTATTCAAAGGTATATTAAACGTACGTATTCACATGCTCCAACAGACATGAAGTTCGACATCCTTGCATCCAATATTCATTATTTCATGAGACTAATTTATACATGTTATTTATATGCTTATAATCTTAGGTGACATATTTGCAAATTTGAAAGGGTTATGTACGAGATATAATAAAGGGTAATATCAAGATCAAAGATTCATTCGTGAATGAGATTCAAGGGTTTACCTTCTAACCAAATGATCGAGGTAAAAGGACGAAGACGAACACAACCACTAAGACTATGATGAAAACGAATCTGGTCGAACACAAACCCAATGTGCGCGTATAATACAAGAGCCAAAACTGAACGTCAGGGTCTTAGCTTCAAACTGAACACCGACGTACATAATCGGCTAACCGAGTTAAGTCGCGAGCTATACACCTCCAATGAGTGAGACCGAAACAAACTACCAGCCACAGCCCTACTCAAACCAACCCAACAATCACACCAAGATGAATAACCCCAACGATCATCAAACGTTAGAACGCCAAGCCATTTACTACCTGCTACCACCTTTGTGATACCATTCGTAATCTTTCCTTCATGGATAAAATGAGCAGTCGAAAAGTACAAAGACTGCCGTCACCTTTATGTATTTGTTTAGGTTTTCATGTGAGGTGAAAATGAGATATTCGGTTGGTTATATGTGAGAAGTGAATGGGGTGAGAGAGCTGTGAGTTGCCGAGTCCTAGGGGATAGCAAAGAGACTTTATTCTTTTCAAATTCTCAAATATTTTAGGTATACTTTTCTTATTTGTGTAAAGTTTAAAATACATTGGGTCCCTGTGTGACTTATTAAACGTGTGTTATTATGTCTCAAAACAAAAATATATTCAGTCTATCTCAAGCCCCCCCCCCCCCCCCCCTTTTTTTTTTTTTTTTTTTTTTTTTTTAACGTGTAACTAGAGTACACAATATATATATATATATATATATATATATATATATATATATATATATATATATATATATATATTCTGCCTATCTAATATTCTATTATGTGATATTTTAGTTTTAGGATCCAAAGTGTGTCGAATTTTATTCATACTTTAGTGATAGATTATATCTTTGGTAGTTCTCAACTTATAATGTTTCAATACTTATGTTAAATTCTCAATTTTAGGAAAATTCAAATTGTATAGAAATTTAGGAAAGACAGATTTTCGGGTTTTACAGGTGACCTCATCTACCTGAAGTCAAACTTTCCCTGAAAGGCATCATGTCAGGATGGTGTCATTACTGTGCACTAGAAAGGCACATTGTCTTTTACCCAATATAGTCTATTGTAATAGAGACAAAATATGTAAGTATTTTGTCTCTACTAGTTAAGTCATCTTTTTGTCTTTATCAGTAAAGTTGTAATTTATAAATAGGTAGCATAAGTGAGGAGTAAAAGTCGACAAGTTTGTGCATTTAATGCGAAGCATTCACAAACCACTTTTACTCCTCCAAAAAACAACGCAGTCCCTGAGATAGCTCAGTGTGACCTTATAGTTGTCACTCAATGTAGTTTGAGTTTAGAGAGGTTTCCACACCATACTTGTCGTTTCAATCCCAAGTGTTATTCCGCAAACACTTGGGTATAATTCTTTTGATTAACTTCTAATAAGAATTAAACGTTTAAAATATTGTGTCTCTTTTCTTTACGTTTATCTTTGTTGTTAATCTTATATATCTGTGTTAAAAGTCATGGAGCTTGGTTAGGTTAACTCTTTAGTTAACTATTAACTTAGTAAATTGGACCAACAAGTGGTATCAGAGCCTCTGATTTGTAAAAATTTTCTAAATTTGTTTTCAAAACAAAATAGTGCTCAAAGTTTTTAAAATCAAGATCCCACCATAGCTGACTCAGATGTTCCCCAACTTGTCGATAAAAAGGGTGGAAGTTATTCAGCTACTGCCCCTCGACTTGAGGTTGGAAAATTCAATAAGTGGAAAAAGTGAATGCTTTGCTACTTAACTGGGATGGAACCATATTACATTAAGTTAAATGATGGTCCATATGTCCCAACAACTACTCAGGGTTTAGTCAAACCTGAAGCTCAGTGGACCCAAGATGAAAAGAGGGTGGTCAATCAAGACCAGCACCTAAAAAGCATCATTATATCCTGTCTTCCTGATGATATAATGGAATCAGTGATCAACTGTCCTACTGCCAAGCAGACCTGAACTGACCTGGTTCATAGCTATAAAGGCCCTTCTGATACCAAGGAGAATAGAATCATGGACCTGAAACTTGAATACAATACCTTCAGGGCCAAAGATTCTGAAAGTCTCTCTGAGACCTATACTCGGTATAAGACCCTCCTGAATGAACTGACCAATGATGGTGTCACCCTGTCCAAACATGAGATAAATGTTGGCTTTGTCAACAGTCTCCCTAAGAAGTGGTTAAACTTCTCTCAGGGTCTTAGAAATGCCAACCATATCCAGAACCTTGAGCTCCCTAAAATTTATGGGAAGTTTGTCTATGAAGACAACTTGATCACCAGGAGATACCCTAGTAAAGCTCAAGAGGTTAAAAAGACCCTGACCACCTCACCCATATCAACTACTTTCTATTCAAACAGTGTTGTGTAGGACTTCCAAGATGGTTTAGATGATGAGGTTGACACAAGAACCAGTGAGGAGTACCTGAATGATCTTCAAATTGAATTTCATGAAAGGGCACTCCTTGGAACTCAAAAAGGTTCATTAAAAGAGAAAAAAAAAATTCTAACTCACAAGCAAATGACAATTCTGAACGTTTTAAATGTGGCAAAAAAGGTCATTTTCCAAAAGATTGTTTCTAAAAAACAACCTCATAATCATCTTACAAATTTTCTGGAAACAATTTCTCTTCAGGAACTAGCAAGTTTCAGCCTAAGTTGCTTCAATCAAATCAGTTTGTTCAAAACAAAATTGAAAAAATTCCTCAAAAAGATTTTGAAGCTAAATGCAAAATGGCTAAGGCCAAACTTGCACTTCTTGAGTCTGCTTCCTCAGTCACTCAGCCTCCTCAGGCTCCTAAACAAGCTCAGGCTAAAAATAAGGGGCTAGTTGCTAAAACATATGACTGGGATGAGGTTGAAGTGTCTTCTGATGATGATGAAGTTCATATCAGTGCCCTGATGGCTCTCTCTGAAGATAACAAGCTTGTAGTGGGAAAGAGTCACGCAAGGAATGGTGAATGGGTCAACATCACAATGAGAAAGGTGAACATTTTACTTTCTTTAGATGATGATGCTGACTGGAAGTCATACTTAGATTATATCAATGTTGATCTTAAGTATGTTGAAGAGCAAATGTTAAACTTGTTTTCAAAATTTAACAAACTAAGTTTTGAGTTAAACCAATGTAGGGATGAACTCCTTACTTTAAAACAGGCCAAAATTGAAAGTGTTACATTACAAATTCAGAATTCTAAACTTGTAAAACTAAACCAAGCTCTTTAGGAAGAACTTAAGAAAGAAAAGGCAATTATTTGGAAATGGACTCAAAAGAACCCCAAGCTCTATAAAACAATGAGTCTCACACCCAGTGCCAAAAAGGCTTGCCTGGGTGAAGACCAACTCACTGAAGAGTCTGAGGAGAGTAGCCATTCAAAAGCCTTTCTGTCAGCAAACATGCTCTCTAGCAAAGAATTAGCTCATAAGCCCAGTGACTGGATTGAAAGAGTCAATCCTGATAGTAAATTGCCAAATTTCACCACTGGAAGAATTCTAGAGCCTGAAAGTCAGGCTATTAAGGAGTTACTAGGAGTCACTGATGAACCCAGTCCTACTGAGTCCATCGCTGAGTCTAAGTCTGATGCACAAGCACCACTCCCTCCACTAAAACAACTTCAGGGAGCAACACCTAGTTCAGACCTTGCACCACCTGTTTATCAACCTCATTCTCCAAAGGAGAAAACAAATCCAGGGATAACCATCCTGAAGAGACCCACTGTATCTTCTCAAAAACATACACCTTTAGTACCCACTGAAGTAAAACGAGAAAGCCCTGATTCAAAATTTGATCAGTTGGCTGAACTTGTCAGGAAGCTGAGTGAAAAGATTGAGTCCACTGATAAACCCTCTGGCTCAAAATCTAAACAACCATCAGCTTCCTTAAGTACCTCCAAACCAAAAACATCCAGACCTTCAGTGAGATGTGAACTGTGCAATCAGCCAAACCACCCCACTGATAAATGCTACAGAGTCCTATTTTGCATGATTTGCAAGCAAGAAGACCACAGAACTTGTGATCACATCTCTCACACTGCTTCTCCAAAAGCACAAGGTCAATACAAAACTCAAGGCCATCAGTATGCCTCATCTTCCAAACAGAGACTGAAGGCTAAGCCTTTCTTGCCATGTCCTCACTGTGGTTTCAACGATCATCTTCCTTATGATTGTATGATGAAAGACTGCTGTGACATCTGTGGAGATCCCTCCCATGAAACCAAGGGGCATGACAAAATTATTCAGTCTAGAAGAAACACATCTCAGTCTACTGAGTCTTCATCTACCACTAAATGCAAAACATGTGGAAGCTCAGTTCACTCTACTTCTGACCATGATTCACTGACTAAGTTTAAGAAGTCCCTGAGGACTAAGTCCACTAGAAAGTGGGCCAACAAGAAAAACTAACCCCTGCTTACTATTCATGCAGAAACACATCAGGGATCCTGCTTGGCACCTCGACAGTGGATGCTCAAGAAGTATGACTGGTGTGAAGAGTTATCTGCACAAATATGTTGAAGAACCAGGACCCAAAGTAGTTTTTGGTGATAACTCATCAGCTCCCACTGAAGGTTATGGTTCAGTCAACTGCAACGGGATAGTTTTTACAAGAATTTCTTATGTCAGTGGTCTGAAGTACAATCTGATAAGTGTCTCACAACTATGTAATGCAAAGTACACAGTTCAGTTTGATGATAAGAGAGGGACCATCTTCAATGCCAACAAGGAAGTTGTGTTGATTGCTCCTAGGAGGGATGATGTTTATGTTCTTGACATGTCATCCCTTACTTAAAATGGGGCTTGCCTATTCACTAAGGCAAGTGAGACAATCTACTGGCTTTGGCATATGAGACTCTCTCATCTCAATTTCAAAAACATCAACAACCTGGTCAAACAAAACAAAGTTCTAGGCCTTCCATCCCTGGTGTATACCAAAGACAAGCCATGTTCTGCTTGTGAAAAAGGAAAACACCACAGGGCATCCTTTAAAACCAAACAATCATTCTCTATCAAGAGCTGCCTGCATCTTCTTTACATGGACCTATCAGTCCCATGTCCATTCATCATGAGAAGTATACTCTGGTTATAGTGGATGAATACTCAAGATACACTTGGGTTTACTTCCTGACCAAAAAGAGTAGGCAGCTGAAACAATCATGTCATTTGTCAGAAACATTGAAAATCAAAATGATGTCAAAGTTAAACAAATAAGATCTGACAATGGCACTGAATTCAAAAACCATGACCTTGAGCGTTTTTGTGATGAGAAAGGAATTTCTCAAAATTTCACTTCTCCCTATACTCCTGAACAAAATGGAGTAGCTGAAAGGAGAAATAGAACACTCATTGAGGCAGCTAGGACAATGTTGAATGGCTCAGTCCTCTCAAAACACTTTTGGACTAAGGCAGTCAATATAGCCTGCTACACTCAAAACAGGTCCATTATTGTGAAAAGACACAATAAGACTCCCTATGAGATATTCAAAGGAAGGATCCCTGACATCAGCTACTGTCATGTATTTGGGTGTCCTGTGTTTATTCATAATCATAAGGATCACTTGGGTAAATTTGATGCCAAAGCTAATGATGGATACTTCTTGGGATATTCTCTGTCTTCAAAAGCCTATAGGGTGTTTAACACAAGGAGACAACAAACTGAGGAAACTTATCATACAACTGTTGATGAGAGCACTGAATCCATCAGGTTCTCGAGTTCCTCAGTTGAAGAGATTGGTATTGATGATTCATCTAGGTATCCTCCTGATGAGTTTCTCCCTGAGAATCATACTTCAACCCAATACCAAGCTGATGCTGATGTCTCTTACTACATCATTCCTCACAATCTACCCCAACCAACTGTCAGTGAAGTCACTGAAACTCAACCTGTCTCTAATGAGACAGCACCTACTGAACCAATTGTTCAGGAATCCTCAGAACAAACTATTCCCACTAATGTCACTCAAGTACATAATCTTGAGTTACCTCAGGTTCCTGTAACTAAACCCACTCCTCAAGTAAATCAGGCTTCTACAAGCTCTAACTCCTATCCTAAACCTCAGGATAGCTGGACCAGATCCAAAGTTATTGAGCTTGTGAACATTATTGGTGAGCCCACTGAAGGCATGCTTACCAGAAGCATGGCTGCTAAACTCAAGGCAGCCACAGCCAATATATGTCTTTATGCTGACTATCTCTCAGAAATAGAGCCTAAAAATATCAAAGAAGCCCTGACATATGAAAGTTGGGTTCAGGCCATGAGAGATGAACTAGAACAGTTTGACAGAAATGATGTCATGACCCTTGTTGAATGCCCTAATGGTGTTCTGGTCATTGGTATGAAATGGGTCTTCAAAAACAAGATTGATGAAAATGGCACAGTCGTCAAAAACAAAGCAGGACTTGTTGCCAAAGGATATAACCAACAGGAAGGTATAGACTATGAGGAAACCTTTGCACCTGTTGCTAGAATGGAAGCCATCAGGATCTTCCTAGCCTATGCAACTTACATGAACTTTAAAGTTTACCAAATGGATGTCAAAAGTGCATTCCTGAATGGTAACATCAAAGAAGATGTCTATGTGCAACAACCTCCTGGCTTTGAAAGTAGTGAATTTCCCAACCATGTCTACAAGCTTAACAAGGCCCTTTATGGACTAAAATAAGCTCCCAGGGCATGGTATGAAACACTTTCAGCCTTCCTAATCCAAAACAAATTTGTCAGAGGAAAGATTGACAACACCCTGTTCATCTACAGAACAAAAAGTGATGTCATTCTGGTTCAAGTGTATGTTGATGACATCATCTTTGGCTCAACATGTTACAAACTTTGCAAATAGTTTGAAAAACTG